>PYUH01000361.1:827109-905632 GCA_016808085.1 Suaeda aralocaspica | reverse complement strand
CCTATCGCACACCACAAAAGTAAAACCAACAACAATAACTAATGTAGCTAGGTAGAAGGATCGAATCCTCAGGGAAGCAGGTAACTCTATTAGTTCTAAAAAGCTTAAACTGTTAAAGAGCCTTGGTCGGTGAGAATTATTGACTAGCTACAATGACTTATGACTAATTACTAAACTACTTAATGAGAAATGAAAAGATTAAACCAAAAAACTAACCTAGGTCATTCGGGTCACCAAGAAAAAATAATGGATTTACTAACAAAGATCATTAATCTTAAAAATATCGTCAAATTAGGGTCACTTAATTCTCTCGAATCTTAGACTCCCTCGAAACTCATCTAGCGGCTCTCGCTCATGCCTTAGACCTAATTTCGCCTATTATTCAGTGGTCTTAGTGGTATTTTTACCTCTCGGCATCAAATCACAATACCAGAATTACAACTAAATTTGCCGCACAATTCATTGTTAAAAAGAAACCAATTAAGGAAATGGACTACTAGTTATGGATTGAAACAAACCTAATTTAATTAGTCCATGAGTGATAAAGGTTCCCTAACCTTAGAAATAGACTACTCACTCATAATTATGAAAATTCAAAACAAGAATAGTTGTAAAAACCCTAATCGAATTCATGAATTATTGCTAATTAACACTAATTAACATAACAAAAATAACTAAATTAAATTAAATAGAAGACTAAAAAGCATATAAATTAACTAAAATAAAGAACAAAACCAGTAGATTACCAAATTGGAGTAGAACAATTGTTGAATTGACAAGACTTGAATGATTGAATTTCAAAGTATGAACAAAACCCTAATTTCCCCTAAATTAATTGAGAGAAAGTGCTAAATTCATATCCTAAGAGGAGTAAATCTAAAATTATGAAAAAGCAAATAAGTTGTTTGCCTAGAAAACCTGTTGCCTTAATGTTACCCAAGTTGGGCTACAAAGCCTAAGTACGAAGAAAATAAAAGAAAAACAAAAAAGTCGGGAAAATGTCTGATGCGGGCGCATAGGAGGTTATGCGCCCGCACCAATCAGACCTCCAGAATGATTCTTAGTCTTTTTTTTTCCTCGTTAAATGAGCCAGATAGGATCTTATGGCGCCCGAAAAAGACTAGAACGTTCCTAAGTTTGCCAAGTTCTTTAAAGCGCCAGCAATATCAATATGTGCGGCACGCATCAAGACCTCAGAAGTCATGTGTTTTCTTTTCCATCTTTTTCTTTCATGAGTTCTTTAGACTGTTTTCACACTTCTTGATTGACCCAGCATTTCCATGCATCTTCATCTTTATCAAGTCTAAGCTTTCCGGCTTCGTTCCGAGCCTCGGTTTTCGTGCTGAAATTACAAAACATACAAAACAGAGGCATAAACCAAACCGTGGATGGATAAAAAATCAACTAAACTCCCTAAAATTACCAGGAAATAACAAAAACTTAGCGAGCACTTCAATTAGCTATAAGAAAGCAAATGAATAAAATAAAGCCAGCATCAACAAATTTAGGCATTACAAAATGACCGAAAACAAGGGGAAAAGTACTAAAAAACCACACATATCAAATTCCCCCAAGCCAAAGCCTTATTTGCTCGTCCCGAGCAAAGCTAATGAAATGACTTTCACCCCATATAAAAACTATACATCAAAACTCAAAGGACCTTCCGAGTACAAGATCAAAGAAGTCAACGCTACACATTCTAAACACAAGTCAAAGACAAAGCACCAAGCAAGTTTTATGAATACGATGACTAAGAATAGCCACGGGTGTCATCCACACAATTGAGCATATAATAATGTAGCTCACCCCACACCCAACCATAGGAAAAGAAAATGCATTATACAATTAGTTGTGAATGTAAGTTGCGGAGCCCCACAAAAAAAAATCCGCACATCACACCTCATGAAAGTGTTAAGGGTAGACACTCAATCATAAAGTCGACTCGATGCAATTAATACCTACGACCTTGCCAAAAAACTCTTCCAACAGTCACCAAAGTTGCACATGATGAAGATCAAAGAGGGATTTTATAAGCTTGAACGGAAGGCTTAGGGCTGAAGGGTTAGGAAAAATTTGGGATAAGGTGGTTGAAACTGCGGGGTGGGCTTCGCCATAGATTAAAGCATCAGAGGACCACCAATACATCATACAAGAACATCAATGTCTACAATCAACAAATTCCAACCGAATCAAACCAAACTTCTCAATTTTCATTCACTTACACCTTTATTTTCATTCAAATAACAAATATTAAATCGAATTCAAGCTTTTCATATTTTTTTCACTATTTCAAATTGTTTTCTCTTTTTCATTTTTTTCTTTGTAAATTCTTTTTTTTTCATTTTAGGTTCACGATCTATAGTTGGCCATTAAGACCAAACTATCACACGTAAATAAACGGATCCAAATCACAGTTTTTAGAAACCAAACATATTGTGTTTAAACACAATTCCAGTCATTGGTAAGCAGAGCCTGAAATGTGAAACTTACAGAACTTCCTGCACATCAAAATTTGTCATTTCACCTATCCTCCAAAAACAACATCGCAACAAATCAACAACCATAAACAAACCCACAACATGACTCCCCCAAGCCAAGCTTGGGCATACAATATGTTATTAATACCAAGTGCCAAAAGGGTTGTAATGTGGTAAATTTTGTGAGGGAATAGGCTTATAGAAGAAAACACGGGATAAAGGGAAAGAAAAGTTCCGCATGAAAATCCTAATCAGGTATCTGGAAGCTCTAAAATCAATTGATGCCTCCTAATCATGCGCAACATGCAACAAAACTTCAATTAAAAGTACTAAAGTCAAGGCAAACTCAAGAATCATAATACACCAGGAACGAAGGCACACATGAAAAGAATACAAATTTATGTAGCCTATAGATCAAAAGTAGCTCAATCCTCAGACAACAAAGTTCAAGTCCGAAGACCAAGGCAAGGAAAGGTTAGACAGAGTTGACAATTGCAAGGAAAGCTAGCACATTAAAGACTAAGTCATTGCCCGGCAAATCACATAAGAAACTCATCCAAATAAAGAATCATGAAGAGTTTCAGAAATTTTAAGCAAATGGGTACATGAAAAGTCAAATCACGAAAAACCAGGGACGAGGCCAGCTAGCAATCACAATAAGAATTCTCTCTGAACAAAACTAAACTACATTAGACTAGGAAAGAGTACATTTGTTTGGTCACAGTAAACTCCCGGCCTTAAGGGACGTTTTATAAACCATGTAACGGTTCCCTTTTACGAACGTAGTAAAAACTTACACTAGAAAGCAGTAAAGCTATACTAAGAAAGCAAATAAAACATACCTCCCCAAGCCGGGAATCAACAATGTCCGTAGTGTGAAGGGGTTAAAGTAAGAGGGAAAAGAGACGGGGGAGAGGGTTAGAGTCATAGGGCGTATAAAATGAGTTATGGGTAAGAGGAAGAAAAGTTGTGAAGAAAAAGAAAGAGGACATGGCGGTAATGCCATTACATGTAGCATACCGGATTGAGATTTGACCACCTCAAACTGTTTTGATCATATATAACAAAGTATAATTTGGACTAATCTGATTCCTATGCATTGGAAGTAGACTCATAGAGCCTTTCCAACGGGTTAGGTCATACGTCGTGGAACATCCTAGAGAAAAAAGTTTGACCATTTCAAAAAGGACGTTCTTGCGCAGAGCGGGCGGAAAAAAAATCTGGATTCTGGAGGTCTGATGAGGGCGCATAAAATTCCATGCGGCCGCATCAACCTCCGCACCTAAATATTCTGCACTTCTGGGGGTTAGATGCGGGCGCATTTATAAAACCCCATGGTCGCATCTACCTGTTTCCCCCGAACACTTAATTTTCTTTTCTTTGAATTAATAAATTTTTCACTTCTCTTTTTCCCACCTTGACCTGACTAGACGTAGACCTCGGCATTCTACCGACAACCCTCGTTAACAATTTATAAACTAAAAAACACACAAAACACACGAACACAAAAATAACTAAAAATTAGGAAGTAACTAAACCACCACCAAAACACACAAAAAGAGTTTTTAAAAAGGATAGAAAGCTCGGGTTGCCTCCCGACAAAGCGCTTGTTAGGGTAATTAGCTTGACCATGTTAACTCAGAGGCTCCATGGAGGATCGAAAAGAGTGAAACGTGAAACCCATTTAGGTAGGCAATCAAAGCAATTAGGAGTTATTGGATTGCATCGAATCCTCAAGTTCTTGTTAAAACCTAATATTTTTTTTCGTATTCATATTACAAGCATGAGGAAGATGGTTTCGCGGGTTTCCCGACGTTTCTTGGGACGGGATTCCTTTCTCTTTATCCGGCATAACTTGGTATTAAACACTATCTCATCCCCGGCAAATAGATCAAACACGCAGGGCCTCCAGAAGGATCCTTAGTAAAGGATCGAGCAAGCCATTAAGAAACAATTTCATTAACAGTATAAATTGAATGTGACATGATTGTTCTATCATAGGATTTTTCATGCACTATCAAGGTTGAAGTAACCCTGTCATAAACTACAGAAAGAGTCAAATTTAAATTCTTAACATCAATAAACAGCTCCTGCAGTATTTAAGACATGGTCTACTAGTATAATAGGATGTGTGCAATCACTCCTCCATATCCAACACTTACAAAACAACAGGAATATAAAGAATTTCCATACCCTCAACGGGACATCCTCTAAAATACCTTTAAGGGTACTTACTGTCCATATCTGCCATCTGCCCAAGGGTTTAATGGTTAGTATGACCTCAAAGCGCCCATATCAAGCTTTTTGCAAGAGACAAAGGCATGACACTAACACTAGCCCTAAATCACATAAAGGCTTTATCAATAATGGGGGCCAATGTTACAAGGAATAGAGAAAACTTCCTGGGGTCATTAGTTTGGTGGATGACTGTTGCAATATGGCACTACACTCCCTCCGTGTGTGCTACAGTCTTCCACGACATCAATTAGAGTGTCTGCTCAAAATGTCTTTCAAAAACTTAGTGTAAGTAGGAACTTGAGGATTATTTTCAATCAGTAAATGGAACAGAACTGCAGATTTTAAACAATAGCTAAAAATTTACTAAAAATGGTTATAGTTCTTACTCCGTCACCCTGTTCGGAAAAAGGGTAACCTAACTCGTGAAATTTCGGGATAGTATCAACCGGTTGTTTCATCTGCCTTCTCCTTCAGGTGCTTCAACCTCCTTAGCTGGAACTGATCTGAATCTGCAAATCACCTCATCTACGGTCTTTTCAGCTCACCTGAAACATCAGAATTAAACCTTTATCAGTAGGCATTTTCGTTAGGACCTTATAAAGCGGCTCCCTCCTCAAGGTGATGGCATTGACATGTCCCTCGGGGATTCTGTGTGATGCCTGTGATGATGGGGGTTGGGTTGTGATGTGATGGAAGGTGGCATGTTGCCTTTGAGCAGTTGATTGCGCAATCTGAGCTATCTGAGTTTCCAAGTGCTGTTATGAGCCTGCATCGCCTGCCCATATTTTTCGGCATGTGAGCATCATATTCTTAACTCCGGAGATTTCTCCGCTAGGGTTGAGGGATGGGCTTGGCGGTGCTGGTTAGTGGTGGGCTGCTAAAACCTGGGGGTGTGGTGGTACATATCTCTGGCATTTGCTTGGGATGGCGTTGAGCGCGTGGCATTAGCTTGCGAGCGAGGATTCTGTTACAGTTGTTGTTCTGTAGGAAAAGTATGGTGATCCTTCCAGCCCGGATTGTATGTATTAGGGTATGGATTGTTTTTTATAGGCTTGAAAGGACATCTTGTTCCACTGAACTAGTGCCAAGACTGGGAATTATGACAGAAAAGAAAACAATGAATCACAGAAAGGATCAGTGCATTCCCGAAAGTGCCAGCTTACGGGATGGATGGTGGGGGAGCTGAAGTACCAAATAGTATCGAGCTTCTTGACTAGGCATTTAATCTGTGCAGCTAAACTCTAATACTTATCATCAACTACATGTTTCCCACCCTTTTTGGAATGCCCTCTATGGTTACACAAACTGTGAATTAGGGTGGCAATTTCATGATCAACTCATATGCAGCATTGACTTCCTGGTCAAAAACGACATTAGCAGCAGAATCTAGCCAAGGCCAGACCTCATTTCCCACCAATTGTAGAATGATTGAAACTAGGAACCAACTCTCAAGCCCATGATGAGGACACTTCAATAACTCCTTAAACCGTTCCCCAAGCATCATAAATGACTCATCTGTCTAATGATTTTGAAGTTATGATTTGGGCTTATCAATAAGGCCAGTTCTAATGTGGTGGGGATAGTATTTTCCTCTGAAAAGCAAGAGCGAAACCTCCCAACAAACATGGTGGCCCATATTGAGATCATTCAACCAGGTTCTAGCTGTCTTTTATGAAAAACGGAAACATTAGCCTTCTAATGTAGCCTTCGAGACATTCATTGGAGTGATAGTATCACAGTATGAAGGCAATTCTGTAAGGTACGTTCGGATCTTCTTCAATTGTCCCTGAAATGAGTCGTTCAACATGTTCACAAGAGCCGGTTTCAGTTCAAAGGTAGCGCATCGGATCAGGTACTGACTAACCTCCAGCCTAGACTCAGTACTAAGCAACGAATAGCTCTCAATGAACGGGCCGCAGGTGGCGGTGGTGGTGGAGGCGGCGGGTCCTCTACCCTTGTCCTTCTCCTCGGCACCATTCAACTTCTAAAAACCTTAACAACAGCGGATGAAGGTGAACTCGAAAACTGAGACAAGTCAGAAACAGTTTCCTCCAGCATCGGGGAAAAATTCGGCGTCTACTATCTCAAACGTTTGCAGAAACACTCGCTCGGGCTCAGGGAAGATGTAAGTATCCAGGCTCGTGGCGTTTTGCATAAACCATGAACCTGCACACAATGTAAACTCCGAGCAAAGTAGAAGAAATAGCCTCAAAGAACTGAATAGTTCTTTGAGACTAAGAAGAATAAAAATAAAACAGTAAAACCCTATAATAGAATTAAAAATTGCCTCCCGCAAGGCGCCAAAATTTGAACAAGCATCGCCACCTATCAAAAGTAAACCAAACAACACTAACTAATGTAGCTAGGGTAGTAAGGATCAATCCTCAGGGAAGACAGTTAAACTCTATTAGTTCTAAAAAGTAAACTGTGTAAAGAGCCTGGTCGAAGTATGACTAGCTAACTGACTATTGACAATTACTAACTAATTACGGAAATGACAAGGATTAAACAAAAACTAAACAGGGTCATTCGGGTCACCAAGAACAACTAATGGATTCACTAACAAAGATATTCATCTTACAACTATCGTCAATTAGGGCTCACTAATTCTCTCGAATCTAGACTCCCTCGAAACCATCTAGGCTCTCGCTCATGCCTAGACTAATTTCGCCTATTATTCAGGGTCTTATTGTGGTATTTTTACCTCTCGCATCAAATTCAACATTAACCAGAATTACAACTAAATCTGGCACAATTCAATTGTAAACAAAGAAACCAATAATAGGAATGATACTAGTTATGGGATTGAAACAACCTAATTTATTAGTCCATGATTGATCAAGGTTCCCTAACCTAGAAAGAATTCGAACTCACTCATAATATGAAATCAAAACAAGAATAGTGTTAAAACCCTAATCGAATTCATGAATTAATGCTAATTAAACTATTAACATAAACAAAATAACTAAATTAATTAAACTAGAAAGACTAAAAAGCATAAATTAAACAAAATAAAGAACAAAACAGAAGAATTACCAAATTGGAGAAACAATTGAAGACTTGAATTGAATTGAATTTCAAGTTATGAACAAACCCTAATTTCCCCTAAATTAATTTGGAGAAAAAGTGCTTAAATTCTAATCCTAAGAGAGTAAAATCTAATTATGAAAAGCATAAGTTGTTTTGCCTAGAAAACCGGTGCCTAATGTACCAAGTTGGGCTTACAAAGCTAAGTACGAAGAAAAATAAAGAAAAAACAAAAAGTCGGGAAAATCGTCTGATGCGGGCGCATAGGAGGTTTATGCGCCCGCATCAGACCTCCAGAATGCTTCTTGTCTTTTTTTTTCCTCGTTAAAAGCGCCCGCATAGGTATCTTATGCGCACGCCATAAGTAACCTCAGAACGTTCCTAAGTTTGCAAAGTTCTTTAAATGCGCCCGCATATCAATATTGTGCGCCGCATCAAGACCTCAGAAGCATGTTGTTTTCTTTTCCTCTTATTTCTTCATGAGTTCTTAGAATTGTTTTCACATTCTTGACACGCATTTCCATGCATCTTCATCTTATCCCGTCTAAGCTTTCCGCGCGTTCGAGCCTCGGTTTTCGTGCCTGAAATTACAAAACATACCAAAAACGAGCATAACAAACCGTGGATGATAAAATCAACTAAAATGCCCTAAATTACCGGAAATCAACCAAACTTAGCGAGACACTTCAATTTAGTAAAAAACATCAAATGAACTAAAATAAAGCAGATTAACAACTTCTAGGCATAAAATTGACTCAAACAAGGGGAAAAGCACTATAAAAACCACACTATCAAATTCCCCAAAGCCAAGACCTTGCCGTCCGAAGACAAGAAACGAAGACTTTCCACCCCATAAAACATATACATCACAACTCAAGGATCCTTCCGATTTACTAAATCAAGCAAGTCAAATGCTACACATTCCTAACACAAGTCAAAGCCAAAGCCCAACCAAGCAATTTTTAATGAATCGATGACTAGATAAGCTCACGTGTGTTCACTACTCATACCAATTGAGCATTAATAATGTAGACTCACCCTCACCACCCAACCATGGGAAAATGAAATGCATTATGCACATAGTGTTTAAATGTAAGGTTTTGAGGAGCCCAATACGCACCTCACCCTCATGCAAGTGGTTTGAGTATACACACCAATCCTAAGTCGACTAAATGAACAATTAATACTTCAACGACTTGCCAAAAAACTCTTCCACAGTCAACCAAAAAGTGCACAGAGATCAAAGAGGACTTTATAAGCTCTGACTTACAGGCTAGGTGAAGGGTTAGGATAAATTTGGGATACATGTTGGCCTGAAAATGCGGGGTAATACGATAAGCATCAGAGACTCAACAATACATCATAAATACACACATGTCCCCATCATCCAATTCCAAACAAAAACGAATCATAACCAAACTTTTCAATTTTCATTCACCTTCACAACCTTTATTTTCCATTCAATCACAAATAGAAAATCGAATCAGCTTTTCCATTCCATATCTTTTCAAATTTTTCTATTTTTCCATTTTTTTCTTTCTTTTTAAATTTCTTTTTTTTTTTTCATTTTGTTTCACGGGACTCTTAATAGTTGGCCATTGAAGACCAAACTACACAGTACATACCGGACTGCCAATCACAGTTTAAAACAACATATTGTTGGTTTAAAACACAATTGCCAGTTTCATGGTACGCAGAGCCTTAATTTGTGAAACATTACAGAACCTCCTGCACATCAAAATGTTTCAATTTCACCTAAATCCTCAATACAACTTAGCCAACAATCAACAACCATAAAAACCACAACATGAACTCCCCAAGGAAGCTTGGGCCTACATATCTGTTATTAATACCAAGCCAAAAAGGGTTAATGTGGTAAATGTGAGTGTGACGGGATATAGGCTTAAGAAAAACACGGGATCAAGGGAAAGAAAATGTTCAGCATGAAAATCCTAATAATGTATCTGAAGCTCTAAAATCAATTAATGCCTCTATCATGCGCAACATGCCGGGGGGGAACAAAACTCAATATAAACGTTACTAAGTCACAAAGGCAAACTCAAGATCTAAATGCACAGGAATAAGCACACAGTGAAAGAATACAATTTAATGTATCCTATAAGATACAAAGTAGCTGCAAATTCCTCCCGCTAACACAGCTTCCAAGTCCAAGGACCCAAGCAAGGTTAGACAGAGTTGACAATTCGAAGGAAAGCTAGCACATTAAGACTAGTCAGCCCGGCCAAATACACATAAGTAAACTCATCCAACAAAGGATCATGAAGTTTTCAGAAAATTAAGCAAAAGGGTACATGAAAAAGTCAAAATCACGAAAACGGGACGAGCAGCTAGCCAATCACCATAAGAAATTCTCTCTGAACAACCTAACTACATTAGACTAGGAACGCATACATTTTTGGGTAATCACATGTAAACTCCCTGCCTTAAGGGACGGTATACAACCAGTAACGGCCCGACGAAAGTAGTAAAAACACACTAGAACGCAGTAAAAGTAGCATATACTAAGGAAAAGCAATAAACCATACCTCCACCCAAGCGGACCAGATGTCCTTAGTGCTGAAGGGAGTAAGTAAGAGGAAAAGTACGGTGGAGGGGTTAGGGTCATAGGGTAAAAATGACGTATATGGTTAAGAGGAAGAAGTTGTGCAAAAAGAAAGAAGGCATGGGCGGTAAGATGCATTACAGTAGCATAAGCGTGATTGGATTTGACCACCTCACACTGTTTTGATCATATATAACAAAGTATATTTGGATAATCTGATTCCTACTGCATGGAAAAGTAGACTCATAAGCGTCCACTGGTAGGTCCATCACGTTCGTGGACATCTAGAGAAAATTAGTTATGACCATTTCAAAATGACGTCTTGTCGCAGATGCGGGCGAGAAAAAAAAATCTGGACTTCTGGAGGTCTGAGCGGGCGCAATAAACTTCCCATGCGGCCGCATATCAACCTCCGTCACTTACAATATTGTGCATTCCGGGGGTTAGATGGCGGATGCGCATAAAACCCCCATTGCGTCCGCACTACCCTACCCTGGTTTCTCACCCCGAACATCTTTATTTTCTCTTTCTTGACACTTAATAAATTTTCACTTTCTACTTTTCACCCCCCTGGACCTTACTAGACTTATGACACTCGGAACAATTACTACCGAAAACCCCTAGTACTCAATTATACCTACAAACACACTCAAAAACCACCTAACACAAACGAACTACAAATTACGGAAGTAAACTAACACACACCAGAAACACACAAAGAGAAAAGAAGGATAGAAAGTCGGGTTGCCCTCCCGACAAGCGCTTGTTAGGGTCATTAGCTTGACCATGTGTACTTCTTCAGAGCTCATGGAGGATCGAAGAGTGAACTGTGGAACCCCATTTAGTTGGCAATCAAAGCAATTAGGAGTTATTGTTGCTCGAATGCCTAAGTTCCTTGTTAAAAACCTCATCATTTTTCGTATTCATATTACAAAGCTGAGACGATTGTTTTCGGGGTTTCCGACGTTTTGGGAACGGGATTTCCTTCTTCTGTTATCCTGGCATAAAGCTTGTTATTAACACTTCTTTCATCACCTGAACAATAGAACCAAAACACGCAGGGCCTCCAGAAGACCTTAATAAAAGGATCAGGCAGCCAGAAGACAATTTATTCATAACAGTATAATTGCAGACATGATTGTTCTATAGCAAGGATGTTTCAAAGGCGTACTATCAAGGTTGAAGGTCAACTTGTCATCCACCTACAGAAAAGAAGTCAAATTTTCCAGTCTTAACATCGAAAAACGTCCTGCAGTATTTAGAATAGGTCACCTAGGATAGATAGGGATGTGTGCATCTCCTCCTCCATATCCAACCTACAAAATCAACAGGAATTTAAAGAATTTCCCTACCCTCACGGGACATCCTCTAAAATCCTTTAGGTGTACTGTTAATGTCAATCTGCCATCTGCAAGGTAATGTTAGTGACCTTCAAGCACCCATATCAGCTTTTGCAATCAGACAAAGGCAGTGACACAACATAGCCCCTAAATCACATAAAGCCGTTTATCAATAAAATAGGGGGCCAATGTTACAAGGAATAGAGAAAAACTTCCTGGAGTCCTTTCGTTTTGGGTGGTGACTTGTTTGCAATATGGCACTAACACTCAGCCGTGAGTGCTACAGTCTCCACTACAACTCATATTCCGCGTTTCCTCGCTAACCAATGTCTTCACAAAACGTTAGTGTAAGTAGGACACTTGAGTGATTTAATCAGGTAAATGGAACAGTAAACTTGCAGATCTTTAACAATGCAAAATTTACTAAAATGGTTATCGTCTTACTAGCTGGTCCCCTGTTCGGACAGGGTAACCTAAACCTGTGATTTCGGGTAGTATACAACCGGTGTTTCAGCTGCACTTCTCCTTAGGTGCTTCAAACCTCCTTAGCTGGAACTGTATCTGAATCTGCAATCACCTCATCTCCACTCATCTCCGTCCTTTTCAGCTTCACATTGAAACCTCAGAATATAACATTATCAGTAGGCAATTTTCGACCTCATAAGCAGCTCCACTCCATCAAGGTGTGATGGCATTGACATGGTCCTCGGGGATTTCGTGATGCCTGTGATGATGGGGTGTGGGTTGTGATGGGAAGGTGGCCTGGTTGCCTTTGACATTGAGTTGCGCAATCTTGAAGCTATTGAGTTTCCAGTGCTGGTTATAGCCTGCATCGCCTCCCATAAAAAAATTTTCTTGCATTTGCAGCATCAATCTTCAACTCCGAGATTTCCCGCTAGGTTGAGGTGGCATTGGCGTGGCTGTGGTAGTGGTGGGTCTTGCTAAAACCTGGTGGGTGGTGGTGGTACATTATCTCTTCATTTGCTGGTGAGGGCTTGTTGAGGTGCATAGCTTGCTAGGATTCTGTACATTGGCTGTTGTTCTTGTAGGAAAAGTATGGGTGATCCTCCAGACCGCTGTAGTGAATTAGGGGATGGATTGGTTTTTATAGGCTGAAATGCAACTGACTTGTTCCACTGAACTAGTGAGCAGACTGGGAATTATGACCGCACGAAAGAACACATAATCACAGAAGGATCAGTGCTCTGAAAAGTGCAGCTAGGGTGATGGGGGGGAGCTGAAGTACCAATCTTACGAGCTTCTACTTATGGACATTTAACTGTGCCCGCTAAACTCCTCATACTTATCATCAACTACATGTTTTTCCACCCTTTTTGGAATGTCCCTCTATGGTCTACCAAACTGTGAATTATGAGTGGCAATTTCATCTATAGCAAACTCATATGCAGCATTGACTTCCTGGTTCATACACCGACCATTACAAAGAGAATATAGCAAGCCCTACTCTCATTTCCCAACCCATTGTAGAATGATTGAACTAGGAACCCACTTCTCAAGCCCATGATGAGGACACATTCTCAATAACTCCTAAACCGTTCCCAAGCATCATAAATGACTCATCTGTCTTCGCCTGTGAAGTTAGTGATTTGGCTTCTCAATAAGGCAGTTCTCTGTGGTGGGTAGTATCCTTTCCTTGAAAGCAAGAGCTTAAATCCTCCCAACAATAATGGTGGCCATAATTGAGAGTCATTTCAACCAGGTTCTAGCCTTGTTCTTTTAATGAAAACGAAACATTCGCCTTCTAATGTAGTCCGTTAGGACATTCATTGCTCTGATAGTATCCACACGTAATTGAGGAGGAAATTCTGTAAGTGTAATAGTTCGATCTCTCTCAATGTCCTGAAAACTGATTTCGTTCAACCATGTTCACAAGAGCCGGTTCCAGTTCAAATTAGCAGTCATCCGGTATCAGGTAATGAATACCTCCACCATGCCTAACTCCGTACTAGGCCAACGAATAGTCTCTATGAACGGGGCCGCAGGTGGCGTCTGGTGGTGAGGGCGGTGCCTCTCTTGTCCTTCTCCCTCGGCACGCCATTTCAACTTTAAATACCCTCAAACAGCGAATTGAGAGGTGAACTCAAAAAAATTAGACAACGTCGAAACAGTTCCTCCACAGATCGGGGAAGAAAAATTCGGCGTCATACGTATCTCAAACCGTTTCAGAACAGAAACACTCGCGCGCGGATGCTCAGGAAGAGTAACGTATCAGGTGTGGTCTTTGCATAAACCTATGAACCTGCACACGCAATGTAAACTCCGGAAGCAAAAAGTAAGACAATAGCCTCAAAGAACTGAAAATAATAGTTCTTTGAGTACTAAGAAGAATAAAAATAAAACAGTCAAAAAAACCCGACTTAATAGAATTAAAAATGCCTCCGCCGCACGGCGCCAAATTTGAACAGGCTATCGCACACGTCAAAGTAAACCAACAACACTAACAATGTAGTAGGGTAGTAAGGATCGACATCCTCAGGGAACATTAAACTCTATTAGTTCTAAAAAAGACTTTAACCTGTGTAAAGAGCCTTGGTCGAGAAGTAAGTATGACTAGCTAACTGACTATTGCGACTAATACTAACTAATACTTTCACTGAAATTGACAAGGATTAAACCAAAAACTGAAACCTAGGGTCATTCGGGTCAACCAAGAACAAATAATGGATTCTAACACACAGATCATTCACTCTTACAACTATCGTCAAATTAGGGCTCACTATTCTCGTCTCCGAACCTCGTCTAGACTTCCCTCGAAAACTCTTTATCAGCGGCTCTCGCTCATGCCTAGACTAATTCGCCTATTATTCGTGGTCTTATTGTGTATTTTACTCTCGCGCATCAATTCAACAATTACCAGAAATTAAACAACTAAAACTCTGCGCTCCAATTCAATGTAACACAAAGAAACCAATAATAGGAACTTGATACACTAGTTATGGGATTGGAAACAAACCTATTTAAATTAGTCCATTGATTGATCATGACTCAAGGTTTTCCCTAACCCTAGAAATAGACTACTCACTCATATTATGAAATCAAACAAAAGTTGTAAAAACCCTAATCGTTTCATGAATTAATTTCTATTAAACTAATTAACATAAACAAAAAATAACTAAATTAATTAAACTAGAAAGACTGAAAAAGCATAATTAAAACTAATAAAGAACAAAAAACCAGAAGAATTACCAAATGGAGAAACAATTGAAGACTGAATTGAATTGAATTTCCAAGTATGAACAACCCTAATTTCCCCTAAATTAATTTGAGAGAAAAAGTGCTTTAATTCTATATCATAAGAGAGTTCAAATCTAAATATGAAAAGCCATCAAGTTGTTTTGCCTAGAAAAACCGTCGTGCCTAATGTACCCAAGTTGGGCTTACAAAGCCTAAGTACGAAGAAAATAAAAGAAAAACAAAAAAGTCAGGAAAATCGTCTGATGCGGGCGCAGAGGAGGTTTATGCGCCCGCATCAGACCTCCAGAATGCTTCTTAGTCTTTTTTTTTCCTCGTTAAATGCGCCCGCATAGGTATCTTATGCGCCCGCATAAGTACCTCAGAACGTTCCTAAGTTTGCAAAGTTCTTTAAATGCGCCCGCATATCAATATTGTGCGCCCGCATCAAGACCTCAGAAGTCATGTTGTTTTCTTTTCCTCTTATTTCTTCATGAGTTCTTTAAGACTTGTTTTCACACTTCTTNAAGACTTGTTTTTATACTTCTTGACACGCATTTCCATGCATCTTCATTCT
This sequence comes from Suaeda aralocaspica, assembly GCA_016808085.1. Classification (NCBI taxonomy): domain Eukaryota; kingdom Viridiplantae; phylum Streptophyta; class Magnoliopsida; order Caryophyllales; family Amaranthaceae; genus Suaeda; species Suaeda aralocaspica. Next base: position 890,218 of record PYUH01000361.1, on the reverse strand, counting down.
TATCCCGTCTAAGCTTTCCGGCTTCGTTCCGAGCCTCGGTTTTCGTGCCTGAAATTACAAAACATACCAAAACCGAGCATAACAACCGTGGATGATAAAAATCAACTAAAATGCCCTAAAATTACCGGAAATCAACCAAACTTAGCGAGACACTTCAATTTAGCTAAAGAACATCAAATGAACTAAAATAAAGCCAGATTAACAACTTCTAGGCATAAAATTGACTCGAAACAAGGGGAAAAGCACTATAAAAACCACACATATCATATATATCTATGGATGTATTAGACAAATCATTTCCTTGTTCAAATTATGAATTTATTATGACATTTATTGGATGTAATGCTGCAAACTATATGCATTGAGCTTGTTTGTTAAATGTAATGCTTTCAATTCCAAACATCATAAAACAGATAGATTAATTGTCGTTTATTTACATCTAATGTTTTAAGTCAATCCCTTTTCTAGGCTATAGATATGTTTTGATTAAGAGTGTTTGTGAAACTCAATTGTATCAATGAAAACATATGCAAATAAAATGTAATACAAGCCAAACAGTCATTCATTAGAGTTCATAAATTCCACATACATCAACTGCTTACAAAAGAGTGGATCTTGTTACTACAAAATTGTCCACCAAATCAATAACTATTCCTAGCATAATCACCACCAAAAACTAACATCACTAACTTTCCAAAACAATAGTAACTAACATATGAAACAAAACCACCCCAAGTCAAACAACAACTAACCTATTGTACCCCCTCCTCATATCAAGCATACTTAATCATAAGAACAGCAACAAAGAACACCCATGACAAAAACAGCAGAAATAATAACTTTTTATCTTGCTTTGCATTCTCAAAATTTCCAGTTGTTCTGTCTCAACTGCCTAACAGTGTCCACCAATGAATCCCTCTCCACCTCAAGCCCAACAATAGTGACATCTCTTGCAAAAAGCTCATATTGAAGGTTAACAACTTGATCAACCTCATCAGCAAACTTGAAGAATCCACAATGCCTCTGTAAAACAAAATTTAACACAACCCTAATTAACAACAAATTCCCATTAACAACTTGCGAATTTAAAATTAAGAATAAACAAAAACTTAAATTTAACCCCTAATTCGAAGAACAAAGGCAATTGACTTACAGGCCAATGAACACCGCCATAGAAGCGTTTGCCATAGGTTGGACCTGGAACCTTAATTGTACGAATTGGCACAATTTCACTATGGAAGCATCTGAGAGGAGGCATTGAAGTGCTTGTTGAACGAGATCTTAACCCAGAATTGTTAGAGGAAGACATCATGAAAGCTTCAAGATAAAAAAACGCAGAGGAAAGAGAGAAGGAAGAGAAGTGAAAGAGAAGAAGAGGAGAGGATCAGTTATATAAAAGAAAGAGATATAAGTTATATAAGTCAAAGTCAAAAAATAAAAAAAATAATAACCGTTACACATCAAAATTAAAACCACCGGCTAATAAATACAATTTACCTACTTTAGTAGGTAAAACATTAATAGGGTCTAAATTTGGATAATAGCTTACATAGTTGGGTCCAAATTTGAATATTCAAAAGTTCCATCTTTAATTAGCTGATCACCATAGTTGGGATTATTTTTGTGAATCTTTCCAAATAAAAAATCACTAAAGTCTCAAGCTTTTATAGTGAGGTTCCCAAGCTTTTCGAGAGAGAAAACTATATGTTTCTTTCATTGAAGTTGTAATTAATAGAGGCTGTGTTTGTTTTTAACTTCGATCATCATAGAATTTTCAAATTCGTTACTTCCATTTGAGGTGAGTTTTCATTCGTGATTTTTTATTTTATATTTCTAGGGTTTCATGATTTTTGTTGCAAAATTTCATTGGATTTTTGATGCATTTTCTCTTCTTTTTTGTTTAAATTTGTGATTTTTCATTTAATTTTAGCTTTAGTTTGATACTATGATTTGATTGTTTGAGCATGGTTGAAGTTCATTGATCAAAGTACTAAAATCGAATGGATCAAATCAAATTCTGATTTCACTTTGATTTTCTACACATTACATGTATTCACTTTGTTTTGGAATAGTTGACATGCTTTTACAATAGCTCGTGATTAAGGATATAATTGTTTTCATAAATGGATTTTGTTTGGTTAAGAATTGAAATTGAAAAACATGGGATTATTTATTTGCACGAAGAGGAAGTATGAAGTGTTCTTTGATTGGTAAAAAAAAATGGAGCAAGTGTTTGTCATAATGTGAAGGAATCCCTTGGTTAAACTTTTGATGATCAACCAAAAAGGATTATGTATCTCTTATTTTGGAAATGAAACTGCATAGAAAAACTAAAGTTTCTAGGAATTTAAGCAATGACTTTGTTAGACTTATCCTTACACATTGTATATTTATCATCATTCGAGTCCATCCTTATGAATTGAAGTAATTAGTTGACTGCAACCACTTTTATATGCTTTAGTTACTAAACGACACTAATCCGTTGAGCATAGCTAGTGTATTTTTGTATGTTTTAGTTACTAAATGACACTGATTAATTGATCATATCAAATAAAAAGTTTTTAGGAATTTAAGCAATGCTGTTGTTAGAGTTCATCCTTAAGAATTGAAGTAATTATTGACTACAACCACGTTTGTTCTACTTTTATATGCTATAGTTACTAAATGACACTAATTAGTTGAGCATAGCTAGTGTACGTTAGTTAATGTTTTGTATGATTTAGTTACTAAATGACACTAGTTAGTTAACCATATTAACACTTTAGTTGATGTTATTGGTGGTTTAGTTGTTACATTTTACTAATTAGTTGAGTTAATTAGTAGTTTAGTTGATATATTGGATGATTTACTTACTAAATGAACTAACTACTTGAGGATATTAGTACTTTAGTTGATGTTTAATGTGTTATAGAGATAGAATAAAATTATGTAGTTAAGGTTAATAGTAGAATAATCGATCTTTATCATGCTTTAGTTAGGGTTACTAATTGAAACTAATTAATTAGTTGGTTGTTTCCAACTCCATTAATTAGCCTATTAGCTCAATTGATCGAGCATTGTCTATATGTAGAGATGTAGGTTCAAATCCTACATAGGCTAATTAGTTATTTATTCTACAACGCTTATCGATGAATGATTGCCCTAAGTTAACAAAATCACACAAACCAAAGGTAACAATCATATAAGCTATACGGGAGTTGAACCCGCACTATGTAGATTGTAGTACATTGCTCTACCAATTGAGCTAATAGCTTAGAATTGATTAGGTATACATACATAGCAAACATGGTGGCTTTATTTTGTGGTAGTTGTTGTTAAAGAATGGGAAGTATAGGAATTAGGGGTAAGAGGGTGATGATGGGGTCTGCAACGTTAACGAGGCAGGAGTGCATGTCTTGTGTAGGTTAGGGGTTGTTATAGGATGGTTAGAGTGCACAAGGAAAGATTAAACCATTTAATTCTTTAATTGTTTTTGCAGCACAACCAATTAGAGATCGAGATCCTCTTATTTCAATTTATGTTATGTATGAGAATGTTTTAATTAGTTTTGAATTTTTTGTGTAATTAGTTACCTTTTTTCATCATATAGTTAAAGTCTAATTGAATTAGCTATTACAACATATAATTTATTTTACTAAGCTATACATGATTTTAACAGAGTTAACTAACTCATGTCCAAGTAGTTACTATTTATAATGTAATAGTTAAGTTGTAATCAAATTAGTTATAACATTTAATCCATTATGTTGAGCTATTATTTCAACAGAAGTAGTGAAACTCATATGCAATTAGTAACCATTTATCATCATCTAGTTAACTTGAATTTAATTAGTTATGACTGTTGATTAATTTGATGCAAAAGTACAATGATATGACTCAAGGTAAGTATATAAAACACTCATAACTATTAGATTACAAATGAGAACTAAATATATCAAAGTCTTAACCACATTGGCTCTCGGATTGCATATTTACACAAGAAAATAGTTATATGGGTAGAACAATTTTATAAAATGATTGAGAGAAAGAAAAATGAGGTATTAAAGAAGAAGATGACAAAATAAGGGTAAAGTAGGAATAAAATTAGTTAGAAGATGACAAAAGTGAGGATAAAGCTGTAAATGTTCATATCTGGATCACAGTCCAAAAGAGGAAATGTAGCAAGTAATTAGAAATATTTCTTTTGGGTATGTGTAGCAAGTAAATAAAAAATGAGGGATTACTAAAAAGTTAAACAGTTATAAAGGGTCTTTGAGATTATATGACGACTACGACATTAAAACAGAAATTAAACTAGAATTTATCAAATAAACTAAGCCTCGGGTACCAGTTCACCTCCTTGACAACTTACTATATGACAACCAATTAACAAAACAAACGACGCTCTAAATTAGGCACACTAATCCTTTGGAATCTAGACTCCCCCAAAACTCTTCTAGCGGCTCTCGCTCGCGTCGAATCAATTCGCCTATTATCACCATGATCTATTGTGGGTTTCTTACCTCTCGGCATCAAAATCTACAATATCAGACTAACAATCAAACATGGACAGTATTTAATCACAAGCAATAAATATTGATATAGGAATTTAGAAACGACTTGAATTATATTAATTGGCTACCAAACAAGTTCATTGGGATGGTTCATGGTTCCCCTAAACCCTAAAAATTAAACTACGTACTCACCCATACTAAAAATTAATACTAATAACATAATTAAATTAATAACAAGTCTACGGTAAGACCTCAACTATTTGTAAATTTTCTTTAACTATTGAGTTTTATAATTTAATTAAGGATCATGATATATGTAGCCCTTTGGGATATATATGAGCATTAAATATATTTCTTAATTTGGAAATAATTTAGGACTTCATAACAAAATTACACATCGTTATGAGATAATAAATGTTTAATTTATATTTATTTTGAGCTGGTTATATATGGCCCTAAGGGTTATGAAAGTGCAAGTGACACTCAAGAGAGGGGTGAATTGAGTGTTGTAAGGTTGTTGTAAATTTTTTGATTAATTATAAGAACAGTTTAGAACCAGTTTTCAAGCAGCGAAAACAATAATTCAATAAAATAAACAACACCAAGATTTAATGAGGTTCGACTTCTAATAAGTCTACGTCCTCCACTCACTCACTCTTTTATTAATTAACTCAGAATAACAAAAGGATTACACTCAATCAATTAAGCACCTATGCACAATATGATTCCCCAACTTCCACCTATGGAAGTTCGACTCAACCTTCAACTATGAAGGTTCCAATGAAGATGATCCCAGATCAACTTCCCCAACAAACTAAACTCACAGAATGCTCAAGTTACAACACTTTGTCTCTCAATGACAATTAGACTAAACTCTTACAAAAGAGAGAATGTTAAGAACTTAATGTGGTTATGAGGTTTATGCGAGATTGAGACTTAGAGAGAGCTTTTGCAATTCGTAATATTCAATTTTTGTTCGTGCAAAAGTTGTTATGGTTGTATGCTAGCAGATATCCTTATATAAGCCTTTGGCGAGTATGTCATGTAATATTGCAAGAGAATATTTTCCTTGAAATTATAGAAATAATTCAGGGAAAATATTCTCACTGATTTTATTTGAAATCAAATAAAATCAGCACAATATTATATAACATACTTGACATACTTAAGTATATTTGCCTTGCATACCAATCCAAGCATCCGTCTAATTTTTTAAAACAATTTTCCGTGGAAAGAAACTTTCCTAAAATACGGATGTATGAAGTAAACTCGAGGGGACTAGTTCAACATTGTTCCCACACTGTCCCAGTCAGCCAAGTTTACTTATAATTATTATCCAGAATTAGTGCATCTCTGTAATCTCAATCTTTATAGTGCATTTATAAACCTTCATACTACTTACATTTCATCTAAGACCTACTAGTTGGACTCTATGAGCTTGGTCTTCATGCAAACTTCAAGATTTGGCTTCTCGAGCTTTATCTTGTTATTATTGAACTTGTTTCTTTAGTACCTGTACATGCAGACAGAAACTTGCATACAATATAATAGTTCAATGTAGTTTGTCATCATTCAAAACAAAAGCTAGGAACTCAACGAATTCCCCCTTTTTGTTGATGACAAACCATGAAGTTCCCCCTGGAAATAATATCATTTAATATTTGTAACTTTTCAAAAATGTTGAATTCCTTAGAATTCAATGGACTGGTCTCATACTGTTCCTGCTGATTAAGCATCATTTACAAGTAAACCAGTTCACAACTAACTGTCGACACTTTATGAAAGAGTTTTCTAAGTACCGAGGGCGAATACTAATTAGACACAGAGCTCTTAGACTTAAACATGTATTCGTAATAAGAACATCAATAAGTTCAACAGACTTGTTTTCAAGCAAACAAGCCGTTGGGATAATAAGAAGTAAAATGCTTTAAATAAATTTACTTCCAGACCTTGTAGGTCTGTCACCATTAGAAAGACTATCAATCTTACTTCCAGTTGCTGCAACACACACAAATTAGTAATATTCATTAGATATGCTTCCCCCTGAATTAGGTAGTAGAGATCAGATCAGAACTTCACACCTGATTCCCCCTTTTGGCATCATTAAAACAGTCAATGTATAAAAGCTGTTAAACAAATAACTAAACACAATCAGTTGGTAAACTACTAATTATATAAGTGCAGCTAATATAGGTAGCTCTAACAACATTCTAGAGATGCTGATTCTACCAATTGTTCCTGCGAAAGTGCCAAACCTACTTGTCCTGAAAGTTATTACAGACTAGTATTAAACTAAATTACAGAATAACAATGTCTTTTGAAAATGGAAGGGGGAAACCAGAATAAGAGTTCAATACGAGGAGGGGTTAGCAGCAATAGGATAAAAGAAAAGGAAATAAAATCAATCAGCTCCAGAGTCTTGTTCAGTCTCATCATCTTCTTCCTCATCTCACGCACTTGCATCATGTTCTTCCTCATCCTCTTCCTCATCCTTCTCAGAGACCGGTTCATCATCCTCATCATCAGCATCACCTGCAACTTTTGATGTCTCTTCTTTGTCTTCAGAATCTTCACCATCAATTATACTAGCTTTATCAAGACGAACCTCAATTCTTCTGTAGGATTCCTGAAGTGCATCACATAGTGTAGTGACACTATTGACCATATTTTGCATGAGCTGATTATGGTCACTCAGGTGCTTTACCAAGGCATAGGTTTCCTGAACTGTTTCTGTACTAGTCCCAGCAAGACCAGCATCACTCTTCCCCTCATCCTTCATCTTTAACACACCACCTGCATATGTCATGCCCTTTTGACCTATTATCTGATTGGTGAGATGTGACATAGTGCCATAATCTCCCACCATAGGTATCTTCCAGTGACCAATACTAAGGTCATCCATCCTCCATAACTAGTACTAGGAATGAATCAATTAAGAAAAGAAATCTATAACTAAGCCTAGGACGTCGGTTCACTATAGATCAACCAATAAATTGCACACAATTAATTAACAGGTTATTAATTTCCTTGAATTAAGGTTCACTAATTCTCTCGAATTTAGTCTCCTTCAAAAATCCTCTAATGGCTCTCGCTCACTTAGACTCGTTTTTCCTATTGTCCCTATGATCTAATTGTGGTAATCTTACCTCTCGGTATCGATTTCAACAATATCATACTAACAATTAAACCTGGATAGTATTTAACTGAAAGAAATATAAATTGACAACAGGAATTCAAGAACATTAACAATCATGAACAAAACATCAAGAACAATCCATAGATCCCCTAGTCCTAGAGGGAAAAATACTCACACAAAATTGAAATTACGGAAACTAAAGTGATAATAGAAATTAAAACTATAAGCATGATTAAAAATAATAAATTAACAATAACTATAAAACTAGATATAAACATGAAACTACTAAAACTAAAAACATAAATTAAAACTAAAATTAAACATGAATAAAAGAAGCAAGAGTTAAAGATTGAATGAAACATGAATTTTATTAAATTGAATGATTGAAAGAGTTCCACAACTTAGAGAGAAAACTAGGGCTAAAACTATGTTTTTATCAATAATAATGCGTAATTAAGTTTTTAGGAGTACAAAATAATATATACTAAGGCTAAACAAAGAAGAAACGCGTGAAAAGCTTCCTCGGAGCGACCCGCCCGGAGGGGTACGGGCGAGCAATCCCTACTCGGGCACACTGCCTTGACCCGGGCGGGTGGCTCGCTTTGCTCATTTCTTGATTTCTTGCTCGTTTTTCCTTAATTACTTCGTTAATTCCTTCTTTAATACTCCTAATCCTTAGTAAAGTTTCCCAAATGACTTCAACTCTTCACTAACTTCTTTAAGTGCTTCAAAAGGCTCGGAAAACAACGATAAATCATCGATTCCTGTACAATCTTATAAAAAGCACAACAAACACTCGAAATAGCAAAAGTTAGTAGAAATGGCTCAATAGATCCGCATTAGAGCTAAAAATCAATCGGGATCGGGGGTAAAATACATGTCAATATTAACTTATCAAACTCCCCCAAGCCAAACCCTTGCTTGTCCTCAAGCAAACAACTAAGCAAACAATGACTTCACCCCTTTAACTTTGCAAAACAAAATCAACTCAAGTAGTTCCCTTGGGCATATATCAACTGATTAGAACAGGGCCAAATAGGGTTGTATTGTGGCTAAAATGCAAATGAAGTGTAAAAAGCTCAAAATAAGGACCAAGGGAAAATTTGTGAAGGAATGCCTAAAATCTCTCCTAAAAGAAATGAATGCCTTTAATCATTCGCGACATGTAACACACTAAAGGCAAGCTACTAGAGTCAAAAGCCAAAACATGGATCATACAAGCACCAGAAACTAAGCACACATGAAAAGAAATAAGCATATAATAAGGTATGCGGCTCAAATCCTCCCGTTAACACAGTTCAAGGCTCTACTCTACACATGGTTATAATGGCAAGATCAGAAACTATTTCAAGCTAAGTCAAGTTCAAGTCCAAGTTGGCAATTCCCAAAGCATAACTCATCACATGCCAAAATCAATCAGGGAAGTCACCATTCACAAAGTTTCATCAAACCATTCAATCAATCAATCAACTAAAGTTACTACCAAAAGCAAAACAAAAATCTAAACTATGAAAGCAGTACATTTTTTTGGTCATATGTAAACTCCTACTTCTAACAAGTAGTACAAACCATATGACTAATCCTAAAAAAGCAATAAAAACTACACTAGAAAGTAATAAAAACTAAACTAAGAAAGCAATAAAAATACCCGCCCGGAGGGTAGGTTGCTAGCCTGGGTACCCGGGCGAGTAGACTGTTCTTGGGATTTTGGAAAAAAACTAAGTGTAGAAAATCCTACTACACACCCGGACCGAAGGCCACACGCTTGGAGGGCGTCTTTCCGCCCGGGGGTCATGTTTTCCAAATTTTGCAAAAAAATTTCTAAGTGTCCCAAAACGGATTGCACGCCCGGACCTCGTACAATCCGCCTGGAAGGCGGGTTTTAGCTTGGACCAACCTGGGCGTGCTGCCTTTCGTGCGGTTTTTCGCCCCTTTTTGCCTTTCTCGCCTCAAATTCACCTATAATCACACCAAAGACACTTGGAAAAATTGTTAGTCCCTCACTCTCCTCACCAAAGCTAAGAATAGAGCTAGAGTCCCTAGTAAACTATGAAAATAAAGAAAAAAAAGCTACCAAAAACTAAACTAACTACGGGTTGCCTCCCGCAAAGCGCTTGTTTAAGGTCATTAGCTTGACCATGTTACCTCATAGCTCATAGGGGGTGTGGGTTTCGGAAAGTGATTCTCAACCAGGCCAACAACATCACCTTCATAGTAGTGCTTGAGGCGGTGTCCATTAACCTTAAATTGTTCTCCTTTATCATTCTGAACCTCCACAAATCCGTACTTGCTCACCATGGTGACAATGAAAGGGCCGCTCCACCTAGACCTCAACTTCCCAGGAAAAAGCTTCAACCTAGAGTTGAATAACAAGACCTTATCACCTGCTACGAACTCCTTTCTGATTATCCGTTTATCGTTCCATTTCTTTGTCTTCTTTGTAGATCTTAGCACTATCGTAGGCTCTCAATCGAAACTCATCTAGCTCATTTAAATGAAGTAATCGCTTCTCACTTACAAGCTTGACATCCATATTAAGCTCTTTTACCGCCTAGTAAGCTTTGTATTCTAACTCAATCGGTAAATGGCACGCCTTTTCGTACACTAATTGGTATGGGGATGTACCGATAGATGTCTCGAACGCCGTTCTATATGCCCATGATGCATCATGAAGCTTGCTACTCCAATCTTTCCTCAATTTTGCAATTGTTTTATCCAGGATAGCCTTGATTTCTCGATTTGAGACCTCCACTTGACTAATGGTTTATGGATGGTATGCCAATCCTGTTCTGTGGTAGACACCGTACCTCTCCAGCAGCTTATCTAACCTCTTATCATGGAAATGCGTTCCCCCATCACTGATGATAGCTCTAGGGACTCCAAACCTAGGAAAGATAACTTGCTTAAATAATCTCAACACGGTGTTAGAATCACAATGGGGGGTTGCAAGAGCTTCCACCCATTTAGAAACATAATCCACAACAACTAATATAAAACAATTGTCATTAGAAGAAGGAAAGGGACCCATGTAATCAATACCCCAAACATCCAAAATTTCAACTTCTAAGATACCTGTTTGAGGCATTTCATGCCTTTTGGAGATGTTACCTGTTCGTTGGCATGAATCACAAGATATGACAAAATCTCTAGCATCCTTCAGTAAAGTAGGCCAATAGAAACCATATTGTAATACCTTGAACACTGTCTTCGAAGGGCCTGCATCTCCTCCATAAGGTGATGAGTGACAATGGCTCTGAATTCCATAAACTCCTAATCAGGAACATATCGTCGGTATAGTCCATCAGAACATTCCCGAAATAAATTCGGGTCATCCCAGAAATACCGTCTGACATCATGAAGAAACCGCTTCCTCTGCTGTGATGAGAGATTAGGAGGAAAAACACCACCTACAATATAATTAGCAAAGTCAGCAAACCATGGTGATTTAATTGCAACAGAGAGTAAGTGATCATCAGGGAAAGAATCATCAATAGGAACTAGTTCTGCATCTTCGAATCGGATCCTAGAAAGATGATCAGGTACTATATTCTCTGCTCCTTTCTTATCACGAATCTCAAGGTCAAACTCCTGCAGCAATAAAATCCATCTGATCAACCTTAGCTTAGCTTCCTTCTTAGCTAGGAGGTACTTCAAAGAAGCATGGTCAGTGTGAACAATCACTTTAGAGCCCAGTAGGTATGATCTGAACTTGTCAAGTGCATAAACAACTTCTAGTAGCTCCTTTTCAGTAGTGGCATAATTAACCTGAGCTGGGTCAAGTGTCTTGCTGGCATAGTAGATCGCATGGAGAACCTTGTCTTTCCTTTGACCTAAAACAGCTCCAACTGCATAGTCACTGGCATCACACATGATCTCGAACGGGAGGTCCGAATCAGGAGATTGGATGATAGGCGCAGAAATAAGTGCCTGTTTAATCCTGTTAAAAGAATCAACACACTCATCAGTAAACTCAAAAATTGCATCCTTCAAAAGCAATTGGGTTAGTGGTTTCACAATTTTAGAAAAATCCTTAATAAACCTGCGATAAAAACCTGCATGACCCAAAAAGCTTCTTACGCCTTTGACATTCACAAGAGGGGTAAGTTGCTCTATTACCTGAATCTTTGCTATATCGACCTCAATACCTCGTTCATAGATTAAATGTCCAAGCACAACACCTTCAGTGACCATAAAATGGCACTTTTCCCAATTCAGCACTAAATTCACCTCTTCACATCTCATAAGCACTTTGGTTAGATTTTCTAAACAAACATCAAATGATGTTCCATAGACACTAAAATCATCCATAAAAACTTCCATAATTGGTTCAATGTAATTAGAAAATATACTCATCATGCAACGTTGAAAGGTAGCAGAGGCATTACATAAACCAAAGGGCATTCTACGACAAGCAAAAGTACCATAGGGACATCTAAAAGTGGTCTTTTCTCTATCATCTGGATGAATAAGGATTTGGAGGAATCCCGAATAACCATCTAAATAGCAAAAATACTTATGCCTAGCTAGTCTTTCTAACATTTGATCAATGAAGGGGAGGGGAAAGTGATCCTTTTTAGTTGCAGTATTCAGTTTCCTGTAATCGATACACATACGCCAACCTGTGACAACTCTAGTGGAAATTAATTCATATTTATCATTTCGAACAACAGTGGTACCACCTTTCTTAGGTAGTACCTGAACTGGACTGACCCATCTAGAATCAGTAACAGAATAAATAATACCTGCATCATATCAAGCAATTTAATGACCTCTTTCTTAACAACTTCCTACATGTTAGGATTCAAACGACGCTGACCCTATATGCATGGTTTATGACCATCCTCTAAGTGAATACGATGCATGCAAAAATCTGGACTAATACCTGTTAAGTCATCAATAGTGTAACCAATAGCCTTCTTATGACATTTAAGCACATATAACAATTTTTCAAGTTGACTATCGGTAAGTGAAGCACTGACAATAACAGGATATAGCTCTTTTTCATCTAGAAATGCATATTTCAAATTCGAGGGAAGAGGTTTCATCTCAGGTTGCGTTACCTCCTTTACTGAACAAGTATCCTGAGGCAACTGTAGGAATTGATAGTTGATTCCTGAATCGGTATCCACTCCTGAAAGGGCTTGATTCAATTCATCTGATTCCTTATTGCTTTCACCTGAAATCACATCAAGACACAAAATAGCCTCCAAAAGATCCTTTTTAAGGGATCGAGGCAAGTTACGACAAACAATCTCTTGAATTATATCAATTCCATAACATGATTGCTCTAACATAAGACTCTTTAATGTACTATCAAGTTTAAAAGTAAACTTGTCATCACCTAAAGAAAGTGTTAAACTACCATTCTTTACATCAATGACATTACCTGCAGTATTTAAGAATGGTTTACCTAAAATAATAGGGATGTGTGCATCCTCCTCCATATCCAACACTACAAAACCAACGGGAATAAAAAAACTTCCCAACTCTTACCGGGACGTCCTCCAAAATACCTTTCGGGTATTTCACAGTCATGTCCGCCATCTGCAAGGTAGTGTTAGTAAACTTTAAAGCACCCATATCTAATTTCTTATAGATAGACAACGGCATAACACTAACACTGGCCCCTAAATCACATAAAGCCTTATCAATAAAAAGTGGACCAATGTTACAAGGTATCGAAAAACTTTTGGGATCCTTGAGTTAGGTGGAGACTTATTCTGCAAAATAGCATTACATTCCTCAGTTAAAGCAACAGTCTCTACTGAACTCAATTCCTGCTTCTTGCTCAATATGTCTTTTAAAAACTTGGTATATGTAGGTACCTGTGTAATCAAGTTAGTAAATGGCACAGTAACCTGTAAATTTTTGACACATCAAGAAACTTACGGAAATGATCATCATTCTTACTTCGATCTACCCTATGCGGGAAGGGTAATTGCACCTTGGGAGGTGTCAATGCATCAACTGGCTTGTCAGCTACCGGGACCGTCTTCTCTGTGGCATCTTTCTCCTTAGAAGGTGTAGACTCTGCAATCTCCTCAATCACCACATTGCTGGTCTTGCCAGTCTGCACTCCTATCTCTGAATCAGCATCATAAGTGGGCATCTTAGGACCTTCATAGTGGGTCCCTCTCTGGTAGTGATGGAGTTCCAATTCTCTCTTTAAGCTGGTGGATTCGGTTGAGGATGTAGTTGACCTTGCTACCTCAGAGCTGTAGACTGAGCAATCTGAGCTAGCTAGGTTTCTAGTTGCTTATTGTGAGCCTACATTGCCTCCATATTCTTCTGCATCTGCAACATCATATTCTTCAGCTCTGAAATTTCACCACTGGGTTGAACTGGTGGTGCTGGCAATGGTGGTCTGGTGAAACCTGGTAGGTGTGGTGGTACATATCGTTGCATCTGCTGGTGAACCTACTGAGGTGGTATAGTTTGCTGAGGATTCTGCACATTGTTACTGTTCTTGTAGGAGAAGTATGAATGATCCTTCCACCCTGGATTGTATGTATTGGAGAATGGGTTGTTCTTGTAGGCTTGGAAGGCACACACTTTCTCTACTGAATTGGTACCTGACTGGGAACTATGACCGAATGAACCACATGAATCACAGAAAGGCTCAGTGCATCCCGAAAGTGCAGCAATTGCAACTACAGGTGATGGTGGAGGAGCTGTAGTACCAATCTTATCGAGCTTCTGCCTTATGGCATTGATCTGTGAAGCTAAACTCTCATATTTATCATCAACCACATGCTTTCCACCTTTCTTAGAATGTCCCCTTGGATGCCAAACTGTGAGTTATGAATAGCAATTTCTTCGATCAAATCATATGCAGCATTAACCTCTTGGTTCATGAATTGACCACTAGAATAATGTTCGACTCTCATTCCCTAAACCATTATAGAATGACTGGACCAGGAACCACTTCTCAAGACCATGATGTGGGCACAATCTCAATAAATCCTTGAATCTCTTCCATGCTTCATACAATGTTTCATCTGACTTCTGGTTGAAATTCGTGATCTTACTCCGAAGTGTTGCAGTTCGCTCTGGAGGGTAATACTTTCTTTGAAATGCTAGAGCTAACTCTTCCCAATTGTTGATGTTATCCATATTGAGGCTGTTCAACAAAGTACGGGCCTTGTCTTTCAGTGAGAACGGGAACATCATTCTTCTAATGTAATCCTAGGAGACCCCAGCTTGCTTAATCGTACCCCAATACTGCAGGAAATTATTCAAATGCAACATTGGATCCTCCATCAGTGTCGTTCCTGCAAACTGATTCCTTTCCACTATATTCACCAAATCCTTCAACGATCGTGGTTGCAGCATCAGTGGTGGCGGTGGCGGTGGCGGTGGTTGTGCATCATTATTCGGTATGTTGTTCTCGTTAATATGTGACTTTGCCATTTCTTCCCTATCAGAATTCTCAGAAATGCTCAAATCAGAAAAGGGTTGTGACACTTCCGATAGTATCCTTTCAGAAAGAACAACTCTCCGCAACCTCCACTTCCTTCTACGGCTCCGCTTATGTAATGAACGTTCTGGTTCAGGATTAATCCAAACTGGTATGCAAACCTAGTACCTGCCCACGAATCGAAACTACAGATATCCATAAAAACTGTCTCAAAGAACAATGGTTTCCTTGAGGCAATATAAAAAAAAAAAAAAAACAAAAACAGGACAAAATAACCCGACTAGTAGAAATTAAACTATTGCGTCCCCGAGAACGGAGCCAAAATTTGGTAGGGACAGTCGTATACCTATCAAAAGTAACCTACTACTCTAACTGTGTAGAAAGGGAAGTAGGGATCGTATCCACAGGGAAGCAAGCAATTCTACTAATTCTAAAAAGTCACTTTGCTGTAAGGGGCCTTTGAATATTGGGTTTTGACTAAAAAGTTAACTAGTACTAGGAATGAATAAATTAAGAAAAGAAATCTATAACTAAGCCTAGGACGTTGGTTCACCATAGATCAACCAATGAATTGCACACAACTATTTAACAGATTATTAATTTCCTTGAATTAAGGTTCACTAATTCTCTCGAATCAAGTCTCCTTCAAAATTCCTCTAATGGCTCTCTATCACGTGCTGACTAATAGTCGGTCCGTGACATCTCGCTCACTTAGACTCGTTTTGCCTATTGTCCCTATGATCTAATTGTGGTAATCTTACCTCTCGGTATCGATTTCAACAATATCAGACTAACAATTAAACCTTGCCAGTATTTAACTGAAAGCAATATAAATTAACAATAGGAATTCAAGAACATTAACAATCATGAATAAAACATCAAGAACAGTCCATAGATCCCCTAGTCCTAGAGAGAAAACTACTCACACATAATTGAAATTACGGAAACTAAAGTGATAAAAGAAATTAAACTATAAGCATGATTAAAACTAATAAATTAACAATAACTATAAAACTAGATCTAAGCATGAAACTACTAAAACTAAAAGCATAAAATAAAACTAAAATTAAACATGAATAAAAGAAACAAGAGTTAAAGATTGGATGAAACCTGAAATTTATTAAATTGAATGATTGGAAGAGTTCCACAACTTAGAGAGAAAACTAGGGCTAAAACTATGTTTTTATCAATAATAATGCGTAATTAGTTTTTTAGGAGTACAAAACAATATATACTAAGGCTAAACAAATAAGAAGCGCGTAAAAAGATTCCTCGGAGCGACCCGCCCGGAGGGGTCCGGGCGAGCAATCCCTACCCAGGCCCGCTGCCTCGACCCGGGCGGGTGGCTCGCTTTGCTCGTTTCTTGATTTCTTGCTCGTTTTTCCATAATTACTTGGTTAATTCCTTCTTTAATAATCCTAATCCTTAGTAAAGCTTCCCAAATGACTTCAACTCTTCACTAACTTCTTCAAGTGCTTCAAAAGGCTCGGAAAACAACGATAAATCATCGATTCCTATAAAATCTTGTAAAAAGCACAACAAACACTCGAAATAGAAAAAGTTAGTAGAAATGGCACAACAGATCCGCATTAGAGCTAAAAATCAATCGGGATCAGGGGTAAAATACATGTCAAATATTAACTTATCAGTCAGCCATCCTCCATATGGCAGAGCATGATTAGCTTTCTCCACACAGCAGATCATATGACATAACATCATAGCAGGGAGGTTGACAGGAATGTGTTCAATGAGGCAGTAAATGAGAACACTATCCATCAACCGTACACTCATGCGGCCTTTTGCTCTAGGACACACAATCTTTGAGGCTATAGTATGAAATATCCTCATGATTGGCTCCTTTAATTGGCCAATGGTGTACCCATGCTTGCTATCAGGTAGACCAATAAGGAGTCTAGTCTGGATCTGTTCTGCTGTGACTCCCTTTACAGAAGGCCAATTTTCTCCAGAGTAAACATCAAGTCCCTTTGTTGGAACCTTGAGATTCTCAGCCAATTTCTTTTCAGACAAATTTATGGGAGTATCTTTAACAAAGGAGAAATAGGATCCATCATCTTTAGTGTGCAGGTGTGAGTAGAATTCTTCAACTAGGGGCATGAAAACATCTAAATCTTTTGCAAACAACAAGGACCATTTCTGAAAGTCTAAAGCCTCCTTTAACCTCAACCAAGAATTTTTGTGTAACCCAACTTTTTGCAACAGAAAATCCTACCAGAATTTGTCTATCTTTCAGATTATAAAGAGGTTTAGGGGTAGTAGACTAACTTTTCTTAGATTTAATGCTTGGAGAGATCACAACATCAGATTGCTTTCTCTTTTTCCCTGTTGTGGGCTGGTCTGGTTGTGCATTTTTCATGATAGCCTTCCCCTTGGACGCTTCTACACCCTTCTAACAACCTTCTTTACACGAGCACCCTTGCTTGCTATTTTCATTGTGCTCTCTTTCTCAGTAGCTATCTCAACTTCCTCTTATTCTTTAGTAACTTCCGTGTTCTTTGATTTCTCAACTGGTTTGGGAGTGGTTTTAGGCGTGGGTGTTTTGGATTTTGTGGTTGGTGGTTTAGTGGCCTTCTTCTCAACTTTCTTAACCCTTTTTTATGACGGTTTCTTGGTGCTGACTTTCTTTTCCTTCACTTCCGTAACAACATCCTCCATTGGTTCAATTTCCCTTTCTTCTTATTCAACTTCTTCTTCCTCAACTTCTTCTTCATCCGACTTTGATTTGGACTCAGATTCCTTCTCATGTTCAAATTCTTCAACAATCTTTGGTTCTTTGGATTTTGAGGTCTCTATTGGTACAGGAGTTCATTCTTTGGATTTTGGTGTAGGTGGCTTTTTGGCAGTGGCTGATTTTATGGAGGTTGGTGTGGAAGATTTGGTGATTTTGGCGGTTAATTTTGGTGTAACCGCCTTTGTGGTGGATTTTGGTGTGGGAGATCTTATAGTAAGAGCTTTTGAAGCTTCAGACCTGGTGTTCTTTCTAATCAACGACACTTCTTCCTCTTCGTTAACTTCCTCCTCCATCACATCTTCTATCACAGACTCAATTACCTTGTCAACCATCTTCTTCGTTTTCTTCGTTTCAATTTCAGGAGATTCACTAGCTTCTTTCTCAACCAATCGTGTGGTTCTTCTTTTCTACATGATGAGACTTAATATTTCCTCTGCTTTGAGCCAAAAAAAACTTTGAACAATGTGAGTGAGAGAAAGAAGAAGAATTTAGATGAATTAGGTTTTTGTGTGAGAGAAATATAATCGAGAGAATATATAGAAGAGAAGGAAATTAAGGAAATGAAATGAAGAAGGAAAGTATGATCAGAAGTTTATATTTATAACAGATTTGAATCAAGACGGTTATCTTCTGAATATTTGAAAGATATTTATCCGTTCAATCAAAAAGGCAGTTGCCATAAATATAACCGTCATTACATTTATTTCCAAAAATTTGAATTTCTTGAAAATAAACTGACTGACTAAAATAACCGCCTCATGGATCTGGTTCCCTAATGGTCTGCAACTGGTCTGTGCCAACTTACTCTTTACAAGATTATGCTAAGGTACTTGAGTACTAAATTGATCAGCTAGGCATCGCATAAGAACTTTGTGAGACCTAAAAAGAAAAGAAAAAGAAAAAAACAAAACAAAACAATATATACATATTGACATCATTTGACTAGCCAAAGGGACAAGTGAAGACTTAAGAGCTCATTGTCTAATTTTAATCATACCCAACAAGGTACGAAGCTTGATGAACATTTCTCTGCTTAAAGGTTTTGCAAAGATGTCAGCTAGTTGATCTTCTGACCTGCAAAACTCCAATTGTACATTACCTTTTTCAACATTGTCCCTTAGAAATTGATGCCTAATATCAATATGCTTGGTTTTAGAATGTTGGACAGCATTTTTCGAAATATTGATTGCACTTGTGTTATCACTTAAAATAGAAACACTTATGAAATAGATCCCAAAATCCTTTAGTTATGACTTTATCCACAAGAGCTGAGCACAACATAAAGTAGTTGTAATGTACTTAGACTCTGTTGTGGATAAGGCCACTGAATTTTGTTTCTTAGATCCCCACGAGATAAGGCAGGAACCTAAGAAGTTAGCCATTCCAGAAGTACTCTTCCTGTCCACAATAAAACCAGCAAAGTCAGCATTTGTGTATCCTATAAGATTCATACTGCTACCTTTTGGATACCACAAACACAGATCATCAGTACCATTGAGATATCTCAAAATTCTCTTAACAACCTTCAGGTGAGATTCTTTAGGATTTCTTTGAAATCTTGCACACAACCCTAATGAAAACACTATATCTGGCCTACTGGTTGTTAAGTAGAGCAATGAACTAATCATACCTCTATACAACTTACCCTCAACACCCTTTCCCTGATCATCAAGGCTCAATTTGCTGTCTTGCAAGCCATATCTTTTCAACAACTCCTTGAGGTACTTCTGTTAATGAATCATAATTCCATCCTTGGTTTGCTTGATTTGAAGTCCTAGAATGAATCCAAGTTCTCCCATCATACTCATTTCAAATTCACTTTTCATCAAATCTGCAAACTCATTACACAAATCAGGATTAGTAGCTCCAAAAAAAATATCATCTACATATATCTGGACCACTAGCAGATCAGTTCCCTTTTCCTTTAAGAATAGTGTCTTGTCCACTGAACCTCTCTTATACCCATTTTCTAAAAGAAAACTGGAAAGCCTTTCATACCAAGCTTTGGGAGCTTGTTTGAGACCATAAAGAGCTTTGTCAAGTTTAAAAACATGGTTTGGCAAGTCACTATCCTCAAATCCAGGGAGTTGTTCCACATATACATCTTCTTTCAAATAACCATTAAGAAAGTCTGTCTTAACATCCATTTGAAAGAGTTTGAAGTTCATATGAGCTGCAAAAGCAATTAAAATCCTGATTACCTCAAGCCTGGATACTAGAGCAAAGGTTTCATCATAATCAATTCCTTCATGTTGATTAGACCCTTGGACCACTAGCCTAGCCTTGTTCCTAACTTAATACCTGCATCGTCCAATTAGTTCCTGAACACCCATTTAGTTCCAATAATTGACATGTTTTCCTTCCTGGGTTCAAGATGCCATACTTGATTTCTCTCAAATTGATTGAGTTCATCTTGCATGGCCAGAACCCAATCTGGATCCATTAAAGCAGTCTTATAATCAGTTTGTTCAACATTTGAAACAAAGGAATAGAAAGAAAAAAAGTTTTGTAGAGTAGCCTTGTTTACACCCCTTTGTTAATATCACTAATGATAAGATTAGAGGGATGAGCAGACTTGTACTTGAAGGATTTGTTCATATCAAGATTTGCATTGGTGCCTTTTAATGTTGAATTGGTTCCTGTACTGGTTCCCCCTGTTTCATTGTTGCTTTGAACAGGTGAGCCTGGTTCCATAGTGGTCTCAGCTGCATTGGATTCGTGTGGTTGAGCCTCTAAGTCACTATTTCCTTCTCTTACTTCATGAGCTTCTTGAGTTTGTGCTTGACCAGACTCTTCCTCTCTAGGAGAGTTGTGTGGCGAGTCTAGTTCAACACCCTCTACTTCTTTAGCTCCTGTAAAGTTTAGCATGCCAATTTCGAATTCATCATCATCAACCTGCACATGCTTGCGAAACATATTAGTTTCATCAAACAGAACATGGATACTCTCTTCAACACACAAGGTTCTTTGTTGAAAACTTTGTATGCCTTGCTGTGTGAAGAGTTTCCAATGAAAACAGCCTCATCACTTATGGGATCAAATTTGTCCAAACTTGATTTACCATTATTATGTACAAAGCATTTGCACCAAAAAACGCGTAAGTGTGCAATGTTTGGTTTTCTTCCCCTAAGGAGCTCATAGGGTGTTTTCTTTAGTAAATGTCTCAGCATTACCCTATTTAAAATGTAACAAGCAGTACTCACAGCTCCATTCCAGAAGTTTTGAGGTAGACCACTCTTTAGAAGCATTGTTCTTGCCATTTCTTCTAGAGTGCGGTTTTTCCTTTCAACTACTCTATTTTGTTGTGGAGTTCTGAGAGCTGGGAAATTATGAGATACACCATGATCATTACAGTAGGTAATGAAGCTGACATTGTCAAATTCAGAACCATGATCAGATAGGATAGAGACCAGTTGATGATTAATCTTGTTTTGGGCCTGTTTTTATCAAGATCTCAAATTCTTCAAAAGTTTCAGTTTTAAATTTTCGAAATACTGTCTAAGTATAACGAGAGTAATCATCAACTAACACAAACACATAACTATGACCATTTCGACCTTGTACACGCATGGGTCCATACAAGTCCATGTGCACAATTTCGAATGGTCTAGTAGTGCTTACAAACTTCTTTGGCTGAAAAGAGGACTTGACATGCTTACATTTGGCACATTCATGAAAAATATGTTTTGAAACAAACTTAATGTTAGGTAAACCTGTAACTAAGTCCTGAGATCGCAGTTTATTTAGCAAGGAAAAACTTACTTGTCCAAGTCTCTTGCGCCACAGCCAATGGTCATCCTCTATAACATTGAGACAAGTGGCGCTGGTCTTAGGAATCTTACTCAAAAATGTTATGTAAACATTATTGTGTCGGAATCCCTTACAGACTAGTTCCTTTGTTTCAGTGTTAACTATGTGACAAAGATTTGTTTCAAATTCGACATGGTTTCCTTTATTACGTAGCTGAGATATGCTCAAGAGGTTATGTTTCAAACCTTCAACAAAATATACATTATCAATTGCTTGAGAAAGTGTCTTACCAACCTTACCTATGCCCTTATTCAAACCTTTACTATTATCTCCAAAGGTGACACTTCCTCCTTCATAGGCTACGAGTGAAAGAAATTGACTTTTATCTCCTAAAATGTGTCTTGAGCAACCACTGTCCAAATACCAAAATGGCTTTTCTTTCACTGTAACATGTACAAACAAATCAAGGTTTAGTTTTAGGAACCCAGATTTTCTTGGGTTCCTTGTTAATGGGAACTGGTTTGATACTGTCCTTTCTAACCCAAATTTGTTTCACTTTTGTCTTTCTTGTTTTATCATGTTTTCCATTTTTAGACAAATTATGTGTGTGACTCTAATAACTATGAGTCTTTTGATCATGAGACTAATTCTTCTTATCATGTTTTTGTTTGGTCCAAAAAGTTTCAATAACATGTCCATTCTTACCATAATAGGTGCATACATGCATGTTGATGCAGGTTGTCGCACACCTCTCAAAAATAAACCAAACAACACTAACTAATATAGCTAGGGAAGTAGGGTTCGAATCCACGGGGAAGCAATGAAACACTACTAGTAATAAAAAGTTTAAACTGTGAAAAGGGCCTTGGTTATGATTAATTATTAACTAAAAAAACTAATAACGAAATTAAACTAATAATTGACTCAAATTGACTAAAACCTAGGGCAATCGGTTCACCATGAACAATTAATAAATTCATAAAATATAAACCAATCAATTCCACAAAATTCATTAAACTAGGGCACACTAATTCTCTCGAACTTAGACTCCCTCAAAACTCCTCTACCGGCTCTCGCTAGTATAGACTCGTTTTGCCTATTATTCGGTGGTCTTATTTTGGTAATCTTACCTCTCGACCTTAATTTCGACAATTACCAAACTTACAATTAAATCTGCACACAATTTAATTGCAATCGATAGAAATCAATAATAGGAGTTTAATTACTAATCATGAACTAATCGATTTATATTAAACTAGTTCATTAATGAGTTCATGGATCCCCTAAACCCTAGAAAACAAATTACTCACTCATAATTATTAAAACTAAAACAATAAAAAAATTTAAATTCATGATCATAAACAAATAAGAACAATAATTAACTAAATAAACAATCATAAACTAATTAACAAACAAAAACTAATTAACATGAACTAATAAAACTAATAAACATAAACTATAAATAATTGACAAAGAAAGAGAAAAGAAATTATCAAACTTGAATGGAAAAGAAACTTGAATTGAATGGTAAATTCTTCAGTAAAAATAAACTAAACTAATCTAATCTAGAGAGAGAAAGTAATTAAGAGAGCTAATTAGGATTTTAAAACTGAAAAAACTAATAATGAAAAATATATCCTGTGCTCCTAGGAAATCGTGCCTTAAATACAAGCCTAATGGGCTTTTTAATAATTAATTACGCAAAAAGTCGATCTCCCAGCAAAATAGCCAAAAAAACATGATCTGCGCCCGCATAGAACAAAAGAATTTTGTTCTATGCGCCCGCATCATGAAACAGAAGCTTTTGAAATTCAGCATCATTTTGAAATCGCTATAACTTTTGCTACAGGACATTCCACAGGGCGTATGACCTACCGTTGGAAGGATATTTGATTCTTCTTTCCAATGCAACACGAATCAGATCAATACTATGTATATAACCTGAGATATGACTAAAATAGTGGAAAGTTGTCAAAATCTTCACTTCTAAATTTCATAATTCTTCACTTTTACTTCTAATATTTCTCCAACTTGTCATGTGAGACGTCAAATTTGTTTCAATGAGTTGTAAAATGTCTCTAATAATTTTCCAAATTCTCATAAGTGATCTTTATCTCTCAAGTGCCGAAATTAGGTAGTAAAATCAACCGAAAATTTGATGTTTCCTATAAAACTTTACAAAACCACACAAAACACTAAAAGAACACTATTAGCATGAAAATTGGCTCAAATGAGCCCGGTCGGTCCATAAATCATTAGGGAATTGGGTAGAAAAATAATATAAATATTAGACACATCACATGTCCTCTGTTGAATTCGGAAATCCAAGTCTCATCTCTCCCTAACTTTTGGGGCTGTTGGGAACGACTTCCAGAATACCCTAATCCAAACCTCATAGGATTACCAGGTTGTGAGGTTAGGATGTTTAGAGTATTTTGAGCATCTTGCAACCTGTTCATCTGCCTTAGGTAGTCACTCAAATCTTGTTCCTTGATTTCAAGTTTCTTAAACTGAGCTTCATTATATTCGGCAACAATGGCAAGATCCAACTTTTCCCTACGAAGCTCATCTTTAAGTTTTGAAATCAATTCAAGATCTGGTTCAGAAGTAGTCTGAGTATTCTTGCCTTTCTTTAGTTGAGATATTTCAGCTTGAAGATCATAGATTTTAGTTTCATATTCTAAGTGTGAGAATTCAATATCAACACATGATTGTCTGAAGAAACTTTAGTATTGATATCTTTCTTTAACTCAGATATTTCATCTTGTAAATCACAGATCTTACCCTCATATTCCAAACATAAGTTATTGACATTAATACTAGAACTACTTGTGCTAGCAAGAGAAGTTTTTAGATTCACATGCTCTTTAAACAATTCTTCCACATCATCAACCATATAATTATAAGCTAAAATCAAGTCAGAATGTTCTAGAGTGAGTGATTTATGTTTAAGTAATTCAAAATTTATACCTTCAACTTCTGCCTCCTTAAGCTTACTAAAACCTCTTTCATTATTTTGATAAAAATCTGCTTTTGAAAAAACTGACTAAGGTTTTAGCATCTCAAGTTCTATATCCAGACTTATTTCAAGCTCTGAAATTTTTTCTTTCAGTTCTGTACAAATAAGTTCAAGCAGAACGACATTCACTAAGATCTAGATTTCTAGTTACTTCTCTTAGCTTCTTTTTGTTAGCCTTATAAGCAGCACTGCCTTTAACATTTTGTTCAATAGCAGCATCTATAAAATTTAGTAATTCATCTCTATTAGAATATCTCATCTATTCTTGCATATCAGAAATAGTTACCTATTATTCATCAGAAGAGCTGCTTCCAGCCATGAGACACATGTGTCCTTTCTTTCCTAAACTGGTCCGCCTCTGGTCTACTTCTCCCAACCGTGCAATCACACAAAGTAGGGCTTCTTCCTCCTCACTTTCACCACCTGAGTCAGAATCTCCCCAGGCAGTAAGCATGGCTTTCTTTGTCATCTTTTTCTCCATTTTTCCTCCCTTGTCAATTTTCCATGCCGGACAATCTTTGATCATATGTCCAGTTTCACCTCATTTGAAGCAACCAGTGCTGGTACTGGTCTTCTTCATGTTGCCTTTGTTCTTCCAGAATTTTCCCTTATATTGAGATTTGAGGCTTCTTTCAAACCTTCTTGCCATGAGACCTATTTCATCCATATCTTCTTCATTTTCTTCTCCCTTCAAGGCCAGCCCTCAGCTTTTGGTTGTGCCTTCCTCCTTTGAGCTTACTAACATCTCATGAGTCATTAGCAACCCAATAAGTTGTTCTACAGTCAAAGTGATTAGATCCTTAGCTTCTTGGATTGCAGTTACCTTAGGCAGCCATTTACCTGTCAAGCTTCTCAAAACTTTCCTAACCAAATCTTCACTAGTGATACTTTTACCAAGAGATTTTAATTCATTAATAATTGACATAAAACGAATATACATACCTTTTATATTTTCATCTCAATACATATCAAAAGCTTCATATTTAGACATAAGCATCTCAACCTTAGATCTCCTGACTTCACTAGTGCCTTCATAGGCTAAATCTAGAGTTTCCCATATTTCATTTGCAGTAGAACATGCTAAAATAAGGCTTACCTCATTATCAACAATACCTTATAATAAGAGTGACATAGCCTTTGCGTTCTTCTCTAGTGTGTTAAGATCTGTGCTAGTGTATTCACTCTTCTTCTTCTCTGTTCCATTAGCAATGTTAGCCACCTTCGTTTGTCCATTTTTTATTATCATCCAACACTCATATTCAGTGCCAATGACGAAGTTTTGCATGGAATTCTTCCACTAGGGATAGTTTATTCCATTAAATTTGGGCAGCCTTGATCCAGAATTTCCATTCATCATCTCTTGAGTATTCATCTTTAATTTTCTACCTTCTCTAGGTGTTACCCTTTCAATAACTTAGGCTCCGATACCAATTGAAAGTGCAAGTGACACTCAAGAGGGGGGGGGGTGAATTGAGTGTTTAATTATAAGAACAGTTTAGAACCAGTTCTCAAGCAGCGGAAACAATAATGCAATAAAATAAACAACAACAAGATTTAACGAGGTTCGACTTCTAATAAGTCTATGTCCTCTACTCACTCACTCTTTTATTAATCAACTCAGAATAACAAAAGAATTACACTCAATCAATTATGCACCTATGCACAATATAACACGCCAACTTCCACCTATGGAAGTTCTAGTCGACCTTCAACTATGAAGGTTCCAATGAAGATGATCCCAGATCAAATTCTCCAGCAAACTGAACTCACGGAATGCTCAAATTACAACACTTTGTCTCTCAATAACAATTAGCCTAAACACATACAAAAGAGAGAATATTAAGACCTTAATGTGGTTATGAGGTTTATGCGAGATTGAGACTTAGAGAGAGCTTTTGCAATTCGTAATCTTCAGTTTTTGTTCGTGCAAAAGTTGTTATGGTTGTATGCTAGTAGATATCCTTAAATAATCCTTTGGCTAGTATGTCATGTAATATTGCAAGAGAATATTTTCCTTGGAATTATAGAAATAATTCTGGGAAAATATTTTCACTGATTTTATTTGAAATCAAATAAAATCAGCACAATATTATATAACATACTTACCATACTTAAGAATATTTGCCTTGCATACCAATCCAAGCATCCGCATAATTTTTTGTAACAATTTTGCGCGAAAAGCAACTTTCCTAAAATACGGATGTATGAAGTAAACTCGAGGGGACTGGTCTAGCACTATTCCCAGACTGTTCCGGTCAGCCAAGTTTACTCTTATAATAATTATGTATGCCAAGTAACTTAAGTTCCTTGTCATCCATAATTAGTGCATCTCTGTAATCTCAATCTTTATAGTGCATTTATAAACCTTCATATCACTTACATTGCATCTAAGACCTACTAGTTGGACTCTATGAGCTTGGTCTTCATACAAACTTCAAGATTTGGCTTCTCGAGCTTTATCTTGTCATCATTGAACTTGTTTCTTTAGTACTTGCACATGCAGACAGAAACTTGCATACAATATAATAGTTTAATGTAGTTTGTCATCATTCAAAACAAAAGCTAGGAACTCAACAGGTTATGTATTTCATTCTCCTTTAATTATTATACTTTTTGTATAAATAATTAGTGGTCTTACCAAACAAGACTGTCTTATATAAGTTTTTGTATTAAATTAATAGAATTGGTGATCATAAAAATTAGCGCAAAATAAAATAATTCAATTAACAAAATTTAACATTCGGAACATAAACTAAAAGCATAAACTAAATTAATAAGGATAAAGAGATTTGAAAATAAACCTGAAATTGATGATTAATCGAAGATCGTATGATTACATAACTAGATTAAGTGTTTAAGTTTTGAGATAATTAAAACTAGCTCTAAAAGCTTCGGTAAAGAGTGTAGAGAGGAAGAGATCAACCTAACAATAGTGTATTTATACAAAAAGCCCAAAACAAGGGTAAAAAACGGAGCAAAAGGACACTTCCCGCATGACCGGGCGAAGAAAAAATAACTGCAGTTTTCCTCTTATCTTTGTCCTTTTCTTCCGCAAAGCAAAACCACCTCTGGCCTACCACATGGGTAGGCTTGCCTGAGCGAGCGTGAGGTGACTCAACAGTTCTCTTCTTCTTTCACTTCAAATATAAATTAAGTGTTAGAACTTCAAATGCCTTGCCCGTATATATGGGCGACTTCGGCCTGTCATATGGGCAGTGTACAAAAATGCTCAAAAGTTCTCCAAGTTGCTTCCAAGTGTTTCAAAAGGTTCCAGATTTCGTTTTGAGCCTCAAAAAGCGAGGAAAAACACCTAATTCACCTGAAATGATAACAAAAACACCAACACACTCAACAAAGCAAAGTTTGTGGAAATGAGACTCGATTAAGCCACGTTAGCCATAAAGCACGCTAAAAGAGGAGTAAATATGTATATATATATATATATATATATATATATATATATATATATATATATATATATATAAACATGACTTATCAAAAGTTAAATTTAAAGTTAAATATTGAATATTATTGTTGAAGTGGTGTTGTGATTATTTTCATTCATCAACTAGATACTTTTGGAGTGTAGATATTATTTGTCTTAAGTCAAAACATGATTTAATTTAAGTTTTGGTATTATGATACAACAAAATACAAAGGATTTGATTTGTACCCACATGATTGGATGCTCTCAAATTTTGATATATCATATATCGAATCGAATATGCAAATTAGTGTATCGGATATAAGATACATGAATAAAATGGGGTATACATGCAACTTATTTAGATGGCACTACACCACTACAACACCACTAAGCTCAAGTGATTTAATTTATTAGGCATAATAACACCATTGATAGATTTTTGATTTCCCTTAGCAATTTTTTTACAGGCAATTTGTAATTGAAGAAAGTTTAACGGAAAACTTTGTTGGAATAATGGCTTTAAAAGCCTTGTTTAGTTATTGTTTGATGATCATCTCTTGGATTTCATTTCTTGGATTCAAATGGGAAGTAATGACCAATTCTATTCCATCTTATAACCCCATATTATGAGCTTTAAAAGTTCCTTAGCTTATATGATCAAAGATTTCAATGCAAAATCGGAGATTACAAATGCTGTAACATTTTAATTATTGTATTGATGGATATGAGACATCTAGCATCTACAAGTACTCTATAAATAGTTTGCTAATGATAATCACGGAAGTTAGAGGAGAAATGAAAATGGTTCTTGTGGAGATAAATTAGTTCATAAAATTTTCCAAAATTGAGCAATAGTGGTGTGACTCCAATTCTTCATCCTCAAATACATGATCGAGTGTATAGGAGTGATGTTAACCTTGGGTAACAAATCGATTATAACGCTTTGTTCCTCGAACGGGCCGAATTTCATTTTCAAGGCAGTAGTCTCCAAGTCATGACATCGCATAAAAAAATCCTAAATCTTCTCATAACTTCCTCCTCCATTATTTTCTTTGTAGCCTTGAAATTAAATATCCTTATATTTCCTGCAAACTTAACATTGTTAGTTGTAATAACCCGTATTTTTTATGTATTTTATAAATTAAATTAATATTTATAAAGTATATTTTTAGTATTTTAAGAGGAGGAATAAACATTTTATAAATTAGTTGATTAAAAAGTTTAAATATTTATTTCAAGCATTTATTATTTGCATAAATTATTGTATAGTATTTTAATATTTATTGAAAAGTTTTTTTAAAGTTCCCAATCAGGTATTACAAAGGTTTCTCTAATTAATTTTAAATAAGGGCACAAGGGCAAATTCCATCATTAAGGGTATTTTAGTAATTTCTCTAAATCTGATTTTTGGCCTATAAATACCCCCTTATGTCATGAAATTAGGGCTTTTAAAGGGGGGATTCCGAGTCAATCACAACTATTTGTGATTGTTGTAAATAACATGGCATTCTTGTAATAACTTGCTGGATGAAGGGCATAATACAGTCTCCTTGATATAAGGAAGGAATAGGTATTTTTGAAGTAAGCCTTATTTGTCCAATAGTCCTTCAATACAAAGTGGCCCCATACACCCCATACACATGTGCTTGTACTTGCACATGTGTATTTTTTTATTTACATTATTATTTTTTTTAAAGAGTTATTTCTTGATTTTGGGATCCTGATTTCCACGCTCCAAATCGGTACTATCTATGCTCCTCATACCTCACAACTCACAAATAAAAACATGAGTCTCAATTTGTTGTTTTGCATTATTCCTCTCTCACACGTGCTAACTTCCACCTTGCATTTATTTTATTTTTTTTGTTTATCTTCCAAACACTCATCTCTTACATAATATAAGTGCAGTAACAATCTAGAGTTATTAAGCATGTCTTTCCATTTAATTATTCGTAATTTTGTATCCTCTTTTGCTTTATTTTAATTTACATATATGTATTACTATTAATTTATGAAGACTAATTACTAAAAATTAACCATCATTGTAAGGTTAGTAGATGAAACTATTTCATGCTCAAGCTAATTAATGGATAATAACATTCCACAAGTCTACCACTTTCATTGTCATTTGTTAATAAATTTTATCGAAAACAATATTCATCTATTACATAGAAAACCACTAATATTGAAAGATAAATACAATACGATTCCTGTATATTCCAAAAATTTCGAATATAATCGACTCCATACACAAAAAAAAAGTCTTGACAAGAACTTGCATCCAAAAATTTTCGGAGTCCTACACTACATTAGAGAATGTACTTGCCTTCAATTAATAGAAATTTGTTCTGAAAGTGGAAATGCATTTAAATCTACTAAAACAGAGGTTGGGTCAACAAGCTTATTTGGTATTGGAGGCATGGAAATAACAGAATTTTGAGTAGTAATACTTGGATACTTTCGACGATCATGACATGTATCACCACAGACACTGCACCTTCTAACCTTAAGAGCAAGCTCAAAAGCCGATGGATCCCTTTTAGTAGAAATGGTTTGCTTCTTCTTGGTTGAACTGATCAAGTTTTAGTTTGACGAATCTTTGGTTCAAATATTAAAGGGCTAGAAGAGTTCACAAATTGCGAAATTTGTTGTTGAACACTTTCTTTTTGAGGAAGAGGTAATTGTTTATTTTTGACTTGTAACTAATGGACAAGGTCATCAATACCATCTTCAGAAACGACAAAATTGTTATCACTTCTTGAAATTGAGATATCAACAATTTTCCACAGAGAATGAATATACTTTCGAGCTCTAATTCTTCACTCATCATCCTTCTCATCATGTGAGAAAACGATAGACCCATGGTCTTTGAAAAGTGACCAGTACAAATAGGACGAATTGAATCTGTAGAAGCTAACTCATATTGTTGGAGGAGTTTCCGTAGTGCAAATTTAGAGATAGAACCAATGAGCTTGCTAAAGAAAGGGACGCGTAAGTCATGATCAACACAAACCTTCTCACTTGATAATTGTGCTTTGATCTCATTAAATTGATTATCAACAGAATGAGTAATTTTATCCTTCACGGTACGAAGATCACTAGTAGAAACTTGAATATATTTCTTCAAAATAGCATGAGCACCTTCTGCCCTTGAAGTAGCCTGATGAGTAAAATGCAAATATTCATTTGCCCACACACTTACAAAATATTCCTTCCACGGCAACCGAGTTTTATTGATATAGCCAATAGCCTCTGCATACTTGTCATACTTCACTTTAAATTCATACCAAGCTTCATCAAATTGTTCTTTCATTGATGAGTATATTAATGTTGTCCAAGAAGAAATAAATTCATTCCATTCATCTCCTTCGTCAAAAAATTGCTTGCATTTTGCTAAAATATTTTTCTCAATGTGTTAAACACACAACAAATTGCAAGTGTTTGGAAAGATAATTTTTATAAAATTCATTAATGCTCATTCACGGTCTGATACAATCACTAGTGGGTGTTTGGTAATACCCAAT
Source organism: Suaeda aralocaspica (assembly GCA_016808085.1). NCBI lineage: Eukaryota > Viridiplantae > Streptophyta > Magnoliopsida > Caryophyllales > Amaranthaceae > Suaeda > Suaeda aralocaspica. Next base: position 858,703 of record PYUH01000361.1, on the reverse strand, counting down.
ACCTTAGTAAAATTTTCCAATGCCCAAACATAATCCTTTTCCTCTTCCCTACCCAAAAAGTCAAAGCAACAGTAAAAGGAAGTATTAAAGCTAGTGACTCTAATTATGTCAAGTAATGGCATCTTATATTTGTTAGTCTTGTAAGTACAATCCATGACAAAGATGTTAGGATAAATTCTAGCTAGTTCAATGGAACTTGGATGAGAAAATAACAAGTGAGAGGCATGACCCTCATGATCACATTTATAATCATATATAAACCCACCTTCACCAAGTTCTTGCTTCAATGCCTCTATTATTGGACGACCTGTTAATCCATCATTCTTGATTCTAGCCTTTGTATTATATAGCGTTCTGGGTATTGCTCTTATATTTGAGTTACCTGTTCTTAGAATTGTGAGGATTTGCCAAGGATCTATGCCCGCTGCAATCATCTCTTTAACTTGCTTGACTTCCTCTTGTGAGAAGTGATGAGCATAAGGATGTCTTACAATATCGGTTGACATATCATTATTATGTGACAAACTTTTTATCTCAATTCTCCAATTGCCATCTTTTTTCATTTCCCCCAAATATGAAATGGGCAATATATAAGTCGGGTTCCTGACTTTCGCAATCCCTTCTTCTAGATACTACTTCGATTGGTTCCGTATGAGCCTCCACGATCGCAACCAATAATAAAATATTTGTTTCTTTTAGAATTTGGATCATTGTAACAAAACCCATTGAGCATGCTGATTCTCTAATGAAATCTACCAAGGACTTTCTATTCAGAAAGATACGTACGTGTGGAAAGATCACCCTTTTTATTGGTACGACAATCATATTGTTGCCCCTGTCCATGAATTTCACTTGAACCTATACATGAAAAAACATAACATAAGTAAAAAACCACTTAGTTGAAGTTGAAAAAAATGGTAATCCACTGTCCTAACCACTAATTATGGAGTAAATTATTGTTATTTCCATTTAATAGGCATTCAACCTTTGCAAATTTAACCAGTAAATAATACAACAAAAACCCCCCAAAAAACCCTAGATTAATTTTATTCACAACCAACTAAAATAATTGAAAAGCAATTAAACAAATATGACTAAAAATAAAAAGGTAGATTTCGATCAACTAAACCAATATTTCAATATGTGGTATGGAATTGAGAATTATACCATAATTTTGAGTTTTTGAATAGTCACAATCTTCATGGTTGTTATCCTCTACCATTTGATGTAGGTTATCTAATTAAGCCACATAGATTCAAAACTCATCTTCGGTAAGCCCTTTAAAAATTGAGTCTTCATTCATATCCGTAAAAAGAAGTAAAGTAATTTTTGAGAGGTAAACTAGAATTTAAAGAGTTTTAAAGAAGATGAAAGAGGGGGTAATGTGAGGACTGAGGAGAGACTCAGATAATTGGACCAAAAGCAAAAAATAATAATAATAATAATAATAATAATAATAATAATAAATAAAATAAGTAGCACGTGTGAGTAGAGAGTTTGGTAAATAAATGAATTTATGAAGTTAGACGGTAGGAGCGCTGAATACTTATGGGAGCGCAGATATCAAGTCCCTTGATTTTGGGGTATATGTCTAATGTATGGAGTGTACTGGGAGATTATTTCCCTCATTTTTTTTTCAACCCTTTCGAGCTAATTTCCCAATTATCCACCCAAACAAATTCAAATTGAAATTGAAAATGGGTATATGGTCGTGTATGGAGTATAATTGGGATTTTTTTCCTCACTCTCTCAATTTCGAGCTAATGTCCCTAAATTCTTCACCCTAAATTTTCCACCCAAATGAATTCCAATCGAAACTGAAATGGGGAATCAGTTTTTGATAATTATTCACCCCAATTAACTTTGGAAATGGAAAATTAGTGTTCCTCAATTTTCACCCTAATTTTCAAAAAAATTCACCAAATTTAAATTGAAAATGGAGCGGTTGAATGAAATTGAAAAAGGGGGTTGATTCATTGAGGATTTACTGAAAAACTTTGTGCCATTTTGGGATTTCCATTTTGGGATGAAATACTCGAATTGATCTGAAATCGTGGTTGGCTAAAACTAGTGGTACAATGGCGTCGACGGTGGTATACTGCCGAAGGTTAACAACACTTGTGAGGTAAAGATTGTTATAGGGTCAACTGAAATTTTTATGACACTACCTTCTTCCTCCAAGTAAGTTCAATATTTTTCTTGTTTAATATTAAATTTGTATTTTTTTTTCTTCTGTAATTTTTTTGAAGATACAGAACTTGTGTTTGCATAGGATGTTTGAATGTTTATAAATTGGTTTTGTTGTAGTTATGACACGGTGTGTCGCAATAGTTGATGATTGTTTTATATGTTGGTAGTATGATATGTAATTTGGGATGTGAACATGTTTTAATATGTAAAGCACAATGTGTTGATTGGTTTGGTGTGAGTATGTGTTAGCTAGGGGCCGGGTTTAGGTAGAAGATACGCGTAGTCTCACTTTAATTTGTGAAACCCTTCCAGTTTGATTATAAAATTACTTTGTTAGAAAAGTTACTAATTTAATAATATGAATATGAATTCATATCCATAAGAGTTGTTGGCATTAGTCTATAGGGAGATGGAAGGTGAAGCAGATATACATGATGTTGTAGTTGAAAAAGTGAAATAGAAGAGGCTTTTATTGAGGAGTTTAGTGATGAATGTGTGAAAGCCCCAACTTTAGGAATGAAGTTTAGTGGGTTTGAAAAGGTTGAGGAAATGTACAAAAGGTACGGTAAACAACAAGGTTTTGGTATTACTAGGGCATAATCTACTGTCAATTCAAAAGGCGTGAAGAGGGCGATGACATGGAGATGTGAATGTTGGGGTATTTCTGATATACGAAAAAAAAAAGAGAATGACGTAAATGTTAGAAGCAAATGGAGATTGGCGGTTTGACCGAAATGGAAAATTCTGTAAAGACTCGTAGACGGAAGTCAAAGAGGTGTGGGTGTAAGGCCAGGGTTTATGCTAGTGTGAATAATCAAGGTTTTTGGGTGGTTAGGAGAATAAATTTGGAACATAAGGGCCACCAACCTATTCCAAGTGATTCTCAATTACTAAAGGAGTATAGGATGCAATCATTTACCAATAATGTGCGTAGAAGGGTCATAAATTGATTCGGAAGTTGGTGTTCTAGTGAATCAAATACATGCAAGCGTTGCAAGAGAGAGAGAGAGAGATGAGTTAGAAAATATGCCATTCACTTCAAAATGTATGAGACATATTGTTGATGATGCGAAAAAGTTGAAGTTGGAAGGTGATGATGTAGAGGCTTTGATGGCTTACCTGGATAGGATGCACCGTCACAATAAGGAGTTCTTTTACTCAATTCGAGTGGATGCCACATGAGGGTTGCAAGATGTGCTGCGGGTGGATGAAAGGAGCAAGGTTGCATATGAGGAATTCGGAGGTGTTATATGTTTTGATACAACATATATGACCAATGATTATGACCTCCCATTTGCTAACTTTGTTGGGGTAAACCACCATGGCCAAACCACATTGTTTGGATGCGCCTTAGTTGCACATAAAGATATCAAAACATTTACTTGGGTGTTTAACCAGTGGCTTTTTTGCATGGATGGAAAAGCACCACAAACAATGTTAACTGATCAAGCAGAAGCTATGAAACGTCCTATTGCAGAGATAATGCCATACACAACACATAGATATTGTATATGGCATATATTGTCGAAAGTACCTCATAAGCTTGGAGGACATTCACAGTTGAGTATTAGTTCAAACTGTTCCTTGGTTATTATGTAGTAACCATACTTATATATATATATTTTTTAATTTACTAACCTCATGTTTGTACCAGGTATGATGAAATGAAGGAGGAGCTGCTTCAAAGTTTCTACGACAGTTTTACTACTACTGAAATTGAAGAAAGTTGGGATTTTGTGATGAGAAAATATGAGTTACAGAACAATGATTGGCTAGCTGATCTCTATGAAGAATGAGATTTATGGATTCCTGCATATATGAGAGATTGATTTTGGGCTAGGATGCGGACGACTCAGAGAGTGGAAAGCATCCATCGGGTTGACAAGTATGTGAAGGCATCAACAAAGTTAGTTGACTTTGGTGAGAAGTACATTGCAGTTGTTGAGGACCGTATGTGCCAGGAGAGGGACGCAAATGCATGAGATAAAAAATGGCCACGTAGCACAACGTTAGGGATCACTAGTACAAAAAAACATATTTGCTACGTCAAATTTGTTGCGGTTCTGTAGGATTTTTTAAGAATCGCAGCAAATAATCATTGGTAATGTTGTATCGAATTATTTGCTGCGGTTCAAAGCAGACCGCAGCAAATAGTTATTTGCTGCGGTCGTTTAACTTATTTGTTGCGGTTAGAATGTAGCAAATAAAAAAAAGTCATATCAAAAAGCCCAGCCCAAAAACTTATGATATATAACCCAGTTATCCAAATTCAACTCTCCTAACCCTAGCCCCATCTTTCTATCCAATCCGGGGATTGTGCACCCGAGTGTATATTTTAAGATATACACCCGTTTCTTGTAAAATAAAAAAACAAGTCATTTTTATAAAACAATAAGTCAAATTTACAGACCAAAACATACAAATACGATTTTTTTTAATAAATCTTTAAGTGATAATATATACACCAAAGTAAAAATATGGAACCAAGATTCAAAGGCTGAATTATTTAGGTGATAAATTGTTGCATTTTCTAGCTTGTTTAAATTTTCATATTCACATAAAAATAAAACATATAATTTATATATTAAATATTATTATAATACATGCAGTAGTTATTATAAAACATGTAGTATTAAAGCATAAAGTTGTTTTTAATAGAACCGTAATTAAAATCAAAAATAATTATCATCTTATATATAAAATAAGAGATAAAAATCATAGAACATACAACTAAAGTGGAAAATAAAAAGAAACAAACTGTAATTATTAAATATAGAACGAGTATTGTCTTATAAAACAATAAATCAAAGATATAGAACATGTACAATTACTTATCATATATAGAACATTAGAACATGAAGTAACATAATAACTTAGGGTAGTCATTAAAAAAACATTCAGTAATAATTATAAAACATGGAATATTATCTCATATATTATAAAAATATTACTATAGATAAGAAAACATGTAGTACATTAGTAATATATAACAAAGCGTCTAGTAATCATTATTGAACATCATGTTATACATTATAATATATGGAGTATTATACCATACGATTATTGTTCAAACAATAATTATTATAGAACAATAGTAATATCCTATAAAACATGCATTAAGACAGTTTATCAAAAAAAAAATTATAAAACATATAATTATTGAAACAACTATGGTCTCTTATAAAATATGTAATAATTACACAATTTAAATCAAACTAACCTTTTAATAAAAGATAATGAAATGGTGTTTTATAAAACATTAGGTGTAATACAAAAAACAATAGATATAATCTTGCTATTCACAAAACACGGTGTTTATTTCATAAAACATTAGAATCCTAAGCATAAATGTACTAAAATCTATAAAACACATCGAATGTTTTATAAACTACATTTAATGTTTTATGCATGTTAAATACACCCGATTTTTGCAAGATAAAACACCCAGTGATTTTTATAAAACAACAAGTCAATTTCATAGAATAAAATTTACAAATATAATTTTCTTAAAAACTTTAAGTGAAAATATTTACACTAAAGTAAAAATCTGAATCTAAGATTTCAGAAACTGAATTTAAAGTATTTGAATGATAAATTGTTGCGTTTTTCAACATATTTAAATTTTTCATATTCACATAACAAATAAAGCATTGTAGTTTATTTAATAAATTTTATAGTACATGTAGTAATTATTATAAAACATGTAGTACTAAAACATATAGTTGTTTTTTATAGGACAGTAAATAAAAGCAAAAATAATTATGTTCTTATAGATAAAACAAGAAATAAAAATTATATAACATACAACTAAAGTGGAAAAAAAAGAACAAACTGAAATTATTAAATATAGAACAAGGAGCATTGTCTTATAAAACAATAAATCAAAGATATAGAACATGTACAATTATATAAGTATCATATATAGAACATGCAGTAACATGTTAATTATAATATTTATTAAAAAACATTCAGTAATGATTATAGAACATGAAATATTATCTCATAGATTATGAAAAATTACTATAGATAAGCAAAACATGTAGCAATACATAACAAAATATCTTGTAATTATTATTGAACATATTGCTATATATCATAGTACATGGAGTATTATAGCAGAGAAGTATTAAACAAACAATAATTATTATAAAACAATAATAATACCTTATAAAACATGTATTACGATAAATTATAAAAAAAAAATCAAGAAATTTATGAAACATAATATTAACAAATATTGTCTCGTACAAAATATGTAATAATTACACAATTTAAATCAAACTAGCCTTTGAATACATTTTCAACCTCTAGATTTAACCCTTCATAAAAAATAAAAAATAAAAAATGAAGATTCAACTTCATATCATTTTTCAATTCATTTCTTGATAATCTTGTATCATCAATATCATGACAAAGTTTCCATAACATCAATGTTAATTTATCCAAGTGATAATAAATTGTAGGTTAGAAAGAAAGAGAAAAAGAAAATTTTGTTGCTTGCTTCATAAAGAATTAAGAAAGAGAAACTAGAGAGAGAAAGATGGGGCTGAGAGAGAAATAAGTTTGAATGTTAGTGAGAGAATGAAATAAAAAAATGTAGGTTATGGTAAGATATAAGTCTTATATAGTATCTTTCATTAAACTTCGACATTTTGAAGATAAAAGATAATAAAATGTTGTTTATAAAACATTAGGTGTGATAAATAAAACAATAGATATAATCTGTTATTCACAAAACATGATATTTATTTCATAAAACATCTGGTTTCTAAGCATAAATGTACAAAAATCTATAAAATACATCAAATGTTTTATAAAATACATCAAATGTTTTATAAAACACATCGAATGTTTTATAAAATACATCGAATGTTTTATCCATGTTAAATCGAGTGTATATCTCGAGATATACACCCGGGTGTATAATCGATTTTCTACTTTCGATGGTGCTCCCGGGAGTATATCTCTTGATATACTCCCGTTTTTAAGCGGATAAAACATTAGTTCAAAAATATAAAACATTGGTTCAAAATTATTTTGGATAAAACATTTGCTTAATTCTATAAAACAATGGTTCAAACATTTGTCTAATAAAACACTTACTGAATTTCATAGAACATTTGTTTATTATTTCTTTTCTTATAGATTTCTCTTTCTCTCTCTAGTTATCTCTCTCTTTCTCTCTGTTTTTTTATCTTTCACTCTGTTTTATTATATATGACTACATGTTTTATTTATTTATCATGTTTTATAATTTTATTTAAATGTTTTATCAGTTTTATTTTTCTACTTTCCATAAATAATTTACAACATATATAAATTAAGATCATTTGATTCAAACTTTCATTATTAATTTTCTTCTTGATTTCTCTTTCTCTCTCTAGTGCTCTCTGTTTTATTATATTTGACTACATGTTTTATTTCNTGACTACATGTTTTATTTATTTATCATGTTTTATAATTTTATTTAAATGTTTTATCAGTTTTATTTTTCTACTTTCCATAAATAATTTATAGCCTATATAAATTAACATCACTTAATTCAAACTTTCATTATTTCTCTTCTACTTGATTTCTAGTTTTCTCTCTCTCTTTCTCTCTGTTTTTTTTCTCTTTCTCTCTGTTTTTTTTTTTTCAATTTTTATTCTTCTATAATATCTTTACAGTTTTATTGATGGACAAATCTCTTGCTAGATTTAAAGTTTTGGATATTTTATCCAGAAAATTAGTTTTAGAAGAAGATGATATAATTCAAAACGAAGATAAAGATGACGAGTATGGCTTCAAATATGGTTTTGGAATGAGAAAAGGAAAGCGTTATTTCAGACATGCCAATGTGACAGTTAGACAAAGATTCTTTGTTTGTTATAGAGAAAGATTGAAGAAAAGCAACAAGAGTTCATCAACTATATAAGGTATGTTTTATAGATTATATGCATTGTTCAATAAATATGAATTGATGTATTATGAAAATTTTGTTCTACTAGATTGAACTTGTGGCCTATTATTCTTAATATTTTTGTACTATTATGTTTTATGTTTTTTATAAATTTTTTTATTATAAAACGAAGATGTTTTACTTCAAATATGCAAATTTAACATAGAACATTTGTTTTTCAGAAATCAAAATATGCTTTATAAATATGAAATGATGTTTTATAAAATACTGCTATAATTGAAGTTACTTTTTATGTTGAATTTAATATTGTTATAGTTGTTTTTTTAAAATAGAGTATATTATTTATAATTATCAAGTAATAATTCATAAACATGTTTGATGAATGTATTGTTTTATTATTCTCAATATTTTTGTTATGTTCTATTTTATGTTTCGAAGCGGTTGTTTTATATATGCACTGAAGATGTTTTACTAAAACTACAGAAGTTTAACATAGAAAAGTTGTTTTTTGGAAACCAACAGAATGTTGATGAATCAACTACAGTAGAAGAAGTGGAGAACATGTTTTATCCACCCGAGCCTGAGGTAAAAGACCCATCGAAGAAAAGGAGAAAGGGTACAAAAAATGCAATGCCAAAGAGTACTTTGAAGAAGATGAGTAATATCAAGAAAGGACAGATTAAAGCTTGGAAGAATAGAGCTGCAAAGAGTGCTAGTAAAACTAAGGCAAATGCACAAAAATCTGTGCAGGTAATACTTTTAATGTTTTATAACAACAAAATAATGTTTTAAATTTTCTAGTGTTTGTTTTATTATTAGTTATATTTTAATAATATATAATTTGACGTTTTCAAAGCATGTTTGTTTTGTTATATTTTATGTTCTAAAATATATAGTTGATGTTTTAAAGTTTCATATAAAATACAAATTAAATCTTATATTAGTTAATGTTTTATTATGCTAAATTACAAATCTTGTTTTTTTATATACATTCATTGTTTTATTAAATAATATTAATGTTTTATAATATTATGCGATGTTTTATAAATTTTTTATTATGTTAGTTTTAGCTTATGATGTATAATGTTTTATGTTTTTTTACCAATTGTTTTATTATAAAATGCAAATGTTCTAGTTAAACTATACATGTTTAACATTCAACACTTGTTTTTTAGAAATCAACTGTATGTTTTATAAATATGATACGATGTTTTATAATTTTTTTGTTTTGTTGGGTATAGTTTATGCTATATTATAGTCAATATTTTTGTTCTATTAGGTTTTTATGAATTTATCAATTGTTTTATTATAAAGCATATGTTTTACAAAATTTAACATAACACAGTTTTTTTTTAGAAATTGACTATATGTTTTATAAATATAATATGACGTTTTATAAATTTTTTGTTTAATTAGGTTTACCTTATGCTATATTATAGATAAATTTTTTGTTTTATTAAGTTTTTTATTATTTTATTGACTGTTTTTTGTTTAACTGAAGATGTTTAATTAATCTATTTTAGAAATCAACTATATTGTTTTATTATCCTAAATTATAAATTGTGTTTTTTTTATATATATCTATTGTTTTGTTAGATAACATAATTGTTTTATTATATTTTTTTCACTAATTAAATTTATATTTTTTTTCAATAGGAGTATATGAATGCAGCAGATAATGCAACTATTTGTCATTTAAGCAATTCAAGTTCTACACTTCAGATTTCTGTACTAGATTCATATTTTGGAGTTAACATTATAACTTAAATATATATATATTTTTTGTTCGTGTTTTTTTATCCTAGGTTAATGTTTTGTAGCAGTTAATGTTTTACAAAGTGTACTTATTGTTTTGTTTTTCATATTGTTCTATAAAACAACATTATTGTTTTGTAATATGATCAATGTTCTATGAAAAATACTTGATGTTTTATTTTTGCAAAAACGGGTAGATATACACCCGGGAGCACAGTCCTCGGATTGGTTGTATATTATTTTGGTTTCTAATGTGTGAATTTGCATTTTCATTACTTGAGATATGTAAACCATTCTGTTGTTTTCTTTACCCATTAAATTTTCAGAGGTTAGAAGCTAATCATATAAGGGTTGAAAAGCTTAAGAGAAGGATGACGAAGGCGTCAGATGGAAGCACTTCTTCAGCGCCTGCTGATGTTTCCGCAACATCTTAGCAAGTTGATTCAAATAATACAACCTTGCCCTCCTCTACTCGTAGTTTTCGGAGGTAAAACCACTTTTCCTCCTTTTCGCCATTGTCACCATTGTCTTCTTTTATCATGATATTTATGTTTGTTTTCTTTATTAAATTTTAGTTTTATTGATTTTAATTTCAGGTGCTTTGTCTCGTTTCGAAGATCTGGTTTGGGAGTAATTTATAGGCATTGAAGTTGAAGGTTAGTTTTTTTGTTTCGATTTTCCTTTTTTTTGTTATTTTCATTGTCTTTATTTTCTTGTTTTCCTTTTTCGTTGTGAATCTCTTATGTTGGTTGTTTAGATTTTGTTGTGATGGCTGTTTTCTTGATTATGTTGGCTATTTAGATTTTTTGTTTAGGTTTTGTGGTTTGAGTGTTGTTTGGTTGTTAGTTGTGAGTGAGTCAGTGAGTGTGTGTGTTTGATTAGTTGTGAGTGGGTGGGTGACTGATTAGAGTGTCTGAAAGGACTGTGAGGATGAGTTTGTGGGTGAGTGATTAGGTGTGTGAGTGCCTGGGAGGATGAGTTTGTGTGTGAGGTGAGGGACTGAGCGTGTGAGTGGGTAGTTTAGATGTGAATGGGGAATTGTGATTTGGGTTAACTGAAATTTTGTAACAGATTTCTGAAATTTTGGCCTTCAATATCTACAAAATTATTATTTGTGTTCAGGGGTGCCTTTCTGTTTTGGGGGTGATTAAAGATGAGGGTGAATGGTTAGTTCTCATTGTTGTACTTTGGTTTCGATTATATTGTTTTGATTGTTTTTGTTTGTTTTTTGAGGTAATTACTACACTCTACTTTTTGAAATTAATAAATGAATGGTTGAATTAACTAGCTTGTTGCTACTAAGTATGGTTAGTATGAACTATGAAGTCAACTACTAACTATTAAGAGTGACTGAATTTAAGGAGTGCCTCATGAATAATTGAGTTTGATAAATGAGTGAGTGATTAAATGGTTGAGTTTATGATTGAATACATGTATGATTGAGCACATATTTGAATATGACTAAATACATAAATTTTGAATTGAGTTTGAATAAGTTGCATGCTTTTGTTGCTTCATTCATGTTGATATGTTGTTAGTAGTATTGACTACATTATTGAATAGGTTTCATGCTTTTGTTGCTTTGTGATTGTTGATATCTAATCTTAACTCTAGTTCACCAACTCGAAATCGAAATTTAAGTGATAGTGCTTTGATTTTTGCTCTGATTCTATTCATGCAACCTACAGGGGTTTGGTTTTATGCTATTCATTTGCTGCTTTTGCCATCTTACTGCTGCTTTGCCACTGCCATTGCTGTAACAAAATAATAGATTTGCCACTGCTTAGGTTTGTTGCCTGCCTCCATTAGTGCAGGAACAGAGGCGCAAAGCCAGAATGGAAAGGCAGAAACGAACAACAGAACGAGCCGTATGTTTTTGCACTGATTATAAAAATTGATGTATATATGAATATTTATGATTATCCTGAGATTTGAATCTTTCTTTATCAGGATAAAGCCCTTGATGAGAAGAATAAGCGTGATCTTGTAGCTCAGAAGGAGTAAGCTGCCAAAAATGTCCTGTTCTTTCGCGGATTCATGATTTTCATGGATGTTGATCAAAGGGTAAAGGTCAGCTTAGTTTGCATATTGGCTAATGAGTCTTATTATTTTATATTTTGTCATTGTGATACAACTTTACGAAAATTGTTTTAACATATAATCATTATGTACTATACTACTTTACAATTATCTACCCCTTACATGATATTTATATTGTGATATGGAGTTATAGTCCATATCTCAAAAATAAATTTATTCTAAGCTATCTTAGTTGTTAAGGTCTACTTGTCCTTACTTCAATGAAAAGTTTCGATTTATTAAGGACTAACTAAAACTAGCTCTTTAATATCATGTACTGCTCATTCACCCTTGTTCTTTATAATGTTATCTCCTATCCTTATAGTCAACTATACAATTTGTTCCCTTTTATATATATCCTTAATGACCTTTTTATGTTCAAATGCAGCTTCTTGGACTTGTATATATATTCTTAATGACCTTTCTCTTATCCTTGCATTTGGTGAGATAGTTTGGATCAAATTATTACTGTAAGTTGTTATGTTTTTTTCGCTTTCTCTTATTTTATACTTGTGCAGGTTGTGCCTGCTGTAAGTTTTGGCATTGCTAGTTGTAAAAAGCAATTACACTGACACTATCTTTGGATTGCATATACAGAACTGTTCAAATTGAGCTTATGCCCTTTTGACTATGCTATTCTAAATTCAATGTCTCTGACTAACTGTCTACTTCTTATTAGTATGGAGTAATACGTAGTTAAATTTGAGGTGTCGTTCTTATTAGTTCAAATGAATGGATATTGAGAGTGAGATGGATGATTATTGAGAAATGCTTGAAAGAATAGATGAAAGAGACCATTGAGTTCATGAATGAATGCATGAATGAGATTAAGAATGATTTTGGAGTTGATTATGTGAACAAGTGAATTATGAACATGAATGAGTTACTTATGATATGGTTCATTATGCTTTTCTAATTATACATGTTTGTTTTTACTTCTGGATTTTTCTATTTCTATAGATATTTCATTTCATTTGAGCTTTGCTAGTTTTGTTAATAAAAGTGTTCTTACTAGTCATCTCTATTTGGTTATGCTGTTTTTGTAGACATCAAGCCATTTGATTATGATGATGCTTTATGAAAGTACCTACTGCTGTTGCTATGGTAAAGGTTGCTGCTGCTTCTTGATGGTTTCTTAATTGGTGCTGCATATTGGTTGCTACTGCTGTTTATTGGTTCCTTGGTTGCTACTGTTATTTGCTTTAGTTTATGATTAAATGTATTTTTCTAAGGTCATGTAACTTAAATTTGATTGGAAATCATCAATATTATGTATATATATCATTTAATGTTTCATTTTAGCTTAAAAAGAGCAAGAAAAAAAAAATTTTTTTTTTGGTTGCTTATTTGCTGCGGTTTTCTGGATAACCGCTCAATTTATCAGCTTCCCTCCAAAAAAACAGCACTTATTTGCTGCGATTTTATTAAGAACCGCAGCAAATAAGGCCATCCTCATTTGCTGCTACTCAATTTGTTGCGCCCAAAAACCAGAGCAAATAACCCTGTTTTGACCGCAGCAAATGATGATTTATGTACTAGTGGATAAACATTGAGCGTTTCTTTCGAGACACATATACGGATGAAAAGTTCATAGAAGTGTCGAGACAGATCGATCAAATGACATTTTGCTTTGTTTGTAGGGAAGTAAAATTAGATGATAACACCATTAAATTTGTCCTTGACGACTGTGTGTGGGTGCTTAGAAAGGGATGTCGGACTAATTTTAGGACTAAAAAAAGGAGAAAATATAGTGTATTATTCAACCCTCACACTAAGGAGGCCTTGTGTAATTGTCGGATGTTTCAAACTCACGGGATTCTATGTTAGCATATATTGCGCATATATTACCAAAATGCGATTATAGAACCCCCACAGTGTTATGTGTTGCATAGGTGGAAGAAAATTGTTGTTCGAAAGCACACATTAATAAAAGTGTGCTACCATGATCCTAAGAAGGACAAAGCATGTTAAGAGGATGGATAGAATGCAAATGAAATTTGATCAATTGTCAGATCGGGCTTGTGTTACGAATAAGAGAACCAAGGTAGTTATGAAGGGGATTGACAATTTGTTGAAGGATATTGAACTCATGGAGAATGTTGAAGAAGAACCATCATTAGACGTTGATGAAACCGAGGGGGTACTCCATCCCTCTTCTGAACCTACTTCTGATGCTGGGTTTGAAACTCAAAACTCCAAAGCTCATAAAACTGTTGAAGAGCCATTGGGTACACCTAGAGTTTTGGGTGGTAGATCGAAATGGGGTTAGGTCTGACTGGGCATCCAATTCAAATATAACTCAAACCCTAAGAGACCCACCTAAAGAAAGAAGAGGGGGCGACCTATGGGTAGTAGAATGAAAAGTGAAGCGGAGAAAGCTATGGAAAGGAGTGCCAGCAAGAAAAAGAAGCAAAGACAAAACAAGGGCCGGTTCTAGGCATGTGTGAGGTGGGCGACTGCATAGGGCCCCTAAAATTAGGGTCCCGGAATTGTATATATACTAATTAAATTAGTTTGTATGATGAAAAACTATAGTAGATCAGACTAATGATTAAGGCAAGAAACTCTAACTAAAATTACCCAAGTTCAATTCTTGCTAGCATCAATGTAATACTTTCTTTTTTGNCTGCCTTCACTAAAGTGCGAACTAGCAGTTATTAGTGAGAGATGTGTATAAGAGACAGAACTATGGGCGTTCACCTAATAAAAGACCGAACTTTGATTAATCCAAAAATGGACCCAACTTTCATGCTCATTTTCCAATTTTGGACCCTCCTGAATTTTAACTTGTAAAACCAAGTAAATCTTGTTAATTATCCGGTTTTTTCTTAACATTTGGAGGTTTCGGGTGGAAGGGATGGTTGTGGTGGTGGTTTTGGGTGTTCCTGCTTAAGCAAAAACCGGATAATTAGCAAGATTTACTTGATTTTACAAGCTAAATTTAAGAGGGTCCAAAATTGGAAAATGGGTATGAAAGTTGGGTCCATTTTTGGATTAATCAAAGTTCGGTCTTTTATTAGGTGAACGCCCATAGTTTTTTATGAATTTTTCCTTTGAAATTCTAAGAAAATTTTGATAAAATTTTATGCTAGACAATATTTTACACCCCTTAGTATTAAAGTATCCTAAAGTATATTAATTTTTTATGCTAGATTTTCTCTAAATTACACCTTAAAAATCCTCTAAAATATAATGAAGGGTCAACTTATAAAATTAGCACAGGGCCCCCAGTATCCTAGCTCCGACCTTGATCACCACATGTAAGTAAACCCCTCCATGCCGTGTAGTTAGTGTTGTATTTAGAAACAACTACAGCTAGAAACATATGAAGCTCTAATCTCAATATAGGTAAACCTAGGAATAAGCATATATGACAGTTAACTGAAGGACCCTACTCAATAACATGGGCATTGATCAATAGTTATATTATATATACGCATTGGTGTCTTGTAAAGGAGATACAATATCACTCACCTTTGCTTTGAAATTGTGTTGTTATAGGGGTCATCTCAAGGGATGCAGCACATTCTTGAAAATTAGACACCGGACAGCCGTAAACTGAAGGTATTGTGCCCAGTAAGGTTGCGCCTTTTATGTTTGAGTGCTCTGAATCCTGATGGATTTACTGTGTTTACTAAAACTCATTTGTTTGTTTGAACTGTCTAATGGGTCATAAGGGGAAAACAACGAAAAGTACAACAATGGATGGGTCGAAGAAGAAGCTGAAACAGAAGGTGCCGGTAAACATTGAACATGTAAGCATGTGTTGTTAAGCATGTCTTGTAGAGTATTTGGTAGGGGAGTTGAATGGTTGTTGTGGCAGGTGTCATCGCCTAGGGTGGAGCATGATGAACAAAGTAGAACACCTACTTTCGCTAAGCAAAAGGTCATTTGGTTTATAACACTTAAGTTGTGATCATGTGGCATGTATGCATACGCAGGTGGTTAATGTGGATCTTTGATATTATAGGGGAATTCAAACAAAACTTAAGTCACTAATAACAAGAGAAATGGAACGTGTGAATGTAAGTCCAACTATGAGCTAAAAGTTGTGACAAGGACGAAGACCAGGTCAATCCGAAAGAAGAAGAGTCTTAATACAAGCGATGATTCCAGCACAAGTTCCACTTTCTAATAACTTAATTTATAGTGGCAAAGATGACATGTTTACTCCCTGTAAGGGCCTGTTTACTTCAACTTAAATTCAGTTCAGTTCAGTTTAACTCTTCTCTTCTTTTGCTATTCATTAATCTTTCTTAAAAAACTTTCAGTTCAGTACAATTCAGTTCAGTTCCAATCAGTTCAGTTCAGTTCAGTTCAGCTATTTTCAGCTGAAATAAACAGGTCCTAATTATGACTATTACTTTGGACTTTTTTGAGTTGTACTATTGAACATGAAATTGTTGCATTTAGTAAGGACATGGCATTCAGGAAGGAACCATGGGATTACTAAAGAACTGTGTACAACTGCTTGAGCTCTTCACGGATGTCATTTGTAAACATGCAATGATCATATAGTCACAAATCGGTCTTCACTAACTAATCGTATACTTTAGTCTTTGGTCGTTTATGTTGTTTACTAATTAATCAACTATCTCTTGATTGGTCAATTGAGCGGAATGATGTCACTTTTATAAGAATGGATTACTAAGACCCTGTTCTTTTGGAATGAAACGGAGTTGAGCTGAAGTAGTGAACTGTACAGAAAGGAGCTACTGAACTGAAATGAGCTGAACTGAACTGAATTAAATAGAGCTAAAGTGGACTGAAATGAAGTAGCAATTAGTATTACAATGGAGATGAGCTGAACTGAACTGAACTGAATTGAAATGAAGTGTCGAAAACTTAAGTCCAAAAGAACAGGGCCTAATAAGGATCAAAATCTCATACTACAGGGTATATCTTGATAATAACTCGTGTCAACATGGTTTAATGGACAAGTGCTGAGTATATTGTTAAAAATATTACTTGTTAAAAAACTAATATTAGTTACTGAAAAATGAATATTACCTATTGACAAATGAACATTACAGGGAGTATATTCTGAAATATACTCTCGAGTGCATATAATATTTTGTCAGAACGAACACTGAATGAAATTCCCCAAATTTCAAAAATTTTTAGCAAATCAATATGGGTATTGAATGGGTTTTGTGTGTATAAGAACCCTAATTTAATTTCCCCAATTTCTTTCTGTACAAAATGGAGTTTCCCCAATTTAGTTTTAAGAACAATGGGATAGGGTACAATTATTATGTCAATTTTTTGTATTTACCACCGTATATATATTTTTTTAAAGCATGCATGTATTTACTACTTTATACATAGAACCCAAGGCAGGAAAAGACGAAAATAACTTGTGATATCTTTTGCTTAAACACATAAAGGTTATTGACAAGGAATTCCCCCTTTTTAAGCACCCTTTAATTTTCTTGAGCCTCAAGCAAAAAGAAAAATTAAAAAAAAAAAAACAAAACAAAAACCAAATCCAAAATTTGTGCTCAATCCCCCTTAGTATGTTCGCTCCCCTTCGCTAAACACGCCTACTAGCAGCCGGCGACCTACCAGCCACCACCAGCCGGCAGCAGACCCCACCCTACCGCCCTCTCTTCCTCTCCCCTTTGTCGGTTTTCGGTAATATAAAAAAACTAAAAAAAATTTCTTCTTCTCATTTTAATTTATAATATATGATTCAAATCATGGTTTATAATTATACTTAAGCATATTTTTAATGTTTATGATCATGTTGTAATTAATAGAAATATATTTTGTAAAAGATTATCATAGATTAATTTTAGGGTTTTTAAAATTGCATTAGTTCATTAGTTTTATGTTTTTAATGATCCAAATTATCATATGATTATAGATTCTTGGTATGATTAAATTATGATGTTTAGATAAAAGGTTTTTAAAAGCATAATATATTGCTATAAATTTATTGAAGTCAAGGTAAGTTTTATTTAAGGGTTCATGATCATGCAAAAATTAATGAGTTTATATTTTTAATGCATGAACCTATTGTTTAATGATCATGTGATATACTTATGATATTTTATGATCAAAACATAATTTTTGACTGATTTTAGAAAGGTTTTTAAGTAAAGTTATGTAATTTTAGTTCAACCATGAAAAATAAAGATTTTTGAAAAGGAAATTAATGGGTAATGTATGGAATTGATTAGAGGTGGATTGATAATTGTTTTGGATGATTTTTGGACGCATAGATGTGGTTTAATGTTGCTGTAAATTTAGTTAAGGAAGGTTTTTTTTTATTAGTTTCAAATTGTATTTTGCAGGAAGCTTCGAGTTAAGCGATTTTTAGTAGTGGTGACAAGTCATCGTTACTATACAAGGTACGTAAGAACAAATGACATTTTCAAGTTCTTAGAATCATATTTAGAAGTTATTAAAGTGCTTGAGATTTCATATTAAAAGCTTTATGATGATTTGAGAAGTAAGTTTGATCCTTTGATAAGTATCATGTGATCAAATATTATTAATGCATGATGACATGTTTAAGCCTATGGTTGTGTATGATTACTATTAAATATTGCGTATGTTATCAAGTTTAATACATGATGGAGTTTAGTTATCTAATATTTCCAAAGGTTGCCTAGTAGTCAAATTAAAAGTAGAGGGAAAGGAGTAATAAAATGTTATTCACGTGAGTAGTAGTCAAGGATTTTTAATGAGCAAATAAAGTAGTTACTCATAGTTTAATGTGTGGACAAGAAAATAAAGAAACATACTCACAATTTATGTGTGGACAAGAAAGGAAAGTAAGGAAAGTTAAAAAAACTAAAGAATATGATCACTAATTAGTAAAGATTAATTAATATGGTGATTCATGATTATTTAATTCATACGTTATCTATGTTTAATCAATGTTGTCTGTGAGTCTTCACAAGTAAATTACATTGTTAATCACATAAAGTGAAAGAGGATTTACACTAAAACTCTTGGGGTGTTTATACCTTGAGTATGAACAATGGGAGGAGTTATTAAACTTTATATTTTATGACTTCCAATCGGAGTACAAGACGTTGACTTCTTATTTATTATTAATGCGCTATAATTCTGTCACTTTATGTGACATAGATAATACCTTCTTAGAGTTGCTCCTAAGATTGTGTATAGGAAGGAAGCTTGCTTGTGCAAAATCCAAATTAACTATAATATGATAAATTAAAGTAAAGCAAGTCAATTGTTGCAGGTATTGGTATATGAAAGGTAAGATTGTGTGTTTATTTTCATGCTCTTGCCTAGGACTATTCATGTTAGTGTGTTGCATAGTCTTTTGTATTCATGTACTCATCTTTGCAGATTCGGTGTTTTATGTGCATAACCTTGTCTTTGTCTTGATCACATGATGACCCATTTCGATGGCGAGTAGAAGTTTAGAATAAAGAGAAAGCTACAGGTACATGGGCATTATTGTAGTTTTATGATGGAATTGTAGTTTCATGATGGAATTGTAGTTTTAGATTGGACATGTGTTTTTTATTATTCATTCATGACAATTATTATTATCATTATTGTGGGACTAATGATTGGTTTTATGTTTACAAACTAAGTCGGTTTTTGATGGGCCAATGATTGGTTCTGAGTTGTAATAAAGTATAGTATTTTTTAATGGTTTGACTATCTGGTTTTGAAGTTAACTTTGATTGTTTTGAAAAGTAGATGTCCTCCGCTATATTACTTTGATAGATGTCTTACCCATTATAACGGTGACTATAATGCTTTGATATTTCCTAAATTAGTAGTTATTGTTTATAAAAGGTATTCCGGAAAATAGGTAGGAAATTCTAGGATGTTACATTAACCTCTAAGGTACCAACTGAAGGGGTACCTTGTGAATTTTCGAAACCATGAGTATACCTTGTGAAATAAAAAAGAATTCAGAGGTACCTTGTATAAAAGCCGAAATAAAAATGTGGGTGGGGTAAGTTAAAATAGGAGGAATAAATCATGAACTTTTTTTTTCATTGTTAAGAGTTTGTCTGAATTGAAAATGAACATGGTTTATAAAGGACATAGTGTGACAAACCTTTTATTGTGGTTCATTGTTTGCATGTTGTAAAGCTCTCTTCCATAAAGCTCTCTTCCATAAAGCTCTCTTTTGGATTCAAACCACTTTTCTAATCTTTCTTAACCAATTCAAACACTCTATTCAAGTATCAACCCCAACTCATTCATGTTTTCTTCAAATCTTAACTTTCATAATTGAAATTTCAAAAACACTCCAAATAAATAATAAGAGGGAATCATGAATTCTAAGTGCTTTGGTTTCTCTTATTGGCAATGCTGTAAATGTGGACAAAAATGACACTAGTTTAATGAAATTTTTTTGTATTACCGTAAATACTACTCATGTCAATACTATATATTAAAACACAAGGCGGATCATTGCAATCCGCTACATGGAGATTCTTCATTACTTCAATGAATTATTAATGTTGGTCAAAAAGTGCAAGTATTGAAAATTGAACTTTTAACCTCTCATTAATTATGACTTACCAATTAAGCTATGTATTACAATTGTTTTTATTTCACACCAAACTATAATATGATATTAACATACATGGTAGGGGTGTGTTAAACGGGATATCGGAAATTTTTTCGATCTGAAATTTCGGATGTCTAGATTTTTGGAAATCAAAATCTTATTTCGTATCCATTTCGCAAAAATCGAAATTTTGGTATCCAGGTTTTTACTATAAAATTCGTTTTCCGGATCCAAATTTTCTAATCAAAACTCTTCTAAAGCGCTTCAATATCGTCTAAAAAAACTGATCGAAAAACCTATAAATTCCATTTCGGTTTTTGTTTTCCTCATAAACGAATTTTTTGGTTTTTGTTTTCCTTAAATCCGGAATCCAAATTTTATAAATTCCATTCCGCTTCTGATTCGGTATCTGGTTTTTAAAACCAGATATTCGGTCTGATTTGTCCGAATTTTAAAAAATCGGACCGAATATTTTGATATTTTTTAAAATTAAGAATCGGAATTTTTTGCACACCCTAATGCATGGATTGTAAAATAAATGCAAGGCTTGATAAATTAAAATAAAAAGAATGGTCAATTAGTTCTAGACACAAAAAAAATCATATTATGTATGTTAATAAACATAATGACCTACAATTATAAATAACAATAGAACATTTGTGTTGTATGATTACGTGTTGAGATACTCTAATCCCCATGATCATCTCATATTCATTTTTATCTTTTTCTCCGTACAATTCAATATCATGATTGTTATTTTATTCCAATCCTTTTTCTTAATCATGTATTCATGTTTTCGTACACGTTTAACGCATATATACATTCAAAGTTTAAATTTCTAGATAAAACCACTACAAGAAATCGGCAAATTAGCGACGGATTTTTGCGACGGAAATAAATACGGTCGCAAATTAAGAGTTTGCGAGGGATTTCTTTCCGTCGCAAGTTTACGACGGAATTTTGCTTGTTTGCGACGGAAATATCCTTCGCAAAAAAGTGACAAAGCAAATCAGGTAACCAATTGAGTTTTGTGACGGATTTTTGTGTTAACGACGGAATAAGCCCTCGCAAATTTGCGACGGAATTAATTCCGTCGCAAAATTCCCTCGCAAAAAGCGACAAACCCTTTTATTATTATGTCGGGAAAAAATTCCCTCACAACCACCCAAACTACTCCCTCCTCACTTTTCCCTTCTCACTTCCTAAAACCACCGTCATTCTCCTTCTTCTTCTTCGCCACCCAAAAACCACCCAAAGTAGAACTCGGGGTCTTCGAACTCGGCGTCAGTTCAAATCTGACGGTTCGCCATTCTCACTTTGAATTTGAGTCGAGTTTGGAATTTTCCTCCTCACTCATCTCAAACCAAATTCATTCTTCCACTTCAATCTTCAATATTCAACAGGTAAACTATTTTTATTTTTAATTTCAATTTCTGTAATTAAAATTCATATTCATTTACATTTAATTGTTGATTTCAATTTCAATTGTAGTTGCTATTATACAAATTATTGATTAAACTNAATTTAATTTGTAATACAAATTATTGATTAAACACTTGAAACAAGAAAACACCTAGGTAAAGATTACTCTGATAAAATTGATAAAGATGAATACAAATTTTTTTTTGTGTTTTAACTGATAGACTACTTCATATTTAGGTTGATAAGTGATTAAACACTATAGTTGCTGAACGTGAAGCTGCTTGGAAAGCCGAGCTTTCTCGCAGAGAGGTTTGTTTTCTCTGCCTTTTTTATTTTTTCATTGTTTTGAAGATATAAGTGTGTATTTAAGAATATAATTGCTAAATATGGTGATTTTGGTGGTTGTAATGATGATGTTGTTATCCTTTTTGTTGAATTTGGTTGATGATGATTATGTTTTGGTTAATTGTATGGGAATATGTTCATGCATAATTGTAAATGATTATAAACTTTTGACATGATTAGCTAAGTTGGTATTATGGAGAAAAATAATGATTATGGAATGTATGGTTTGTTAATCATTGACATGTATGAATTAGTGTATGGCTTTGTTGCGCGATTTTGATTAAATTTGCTCCCATAGTTTCCTGTTGTATATAAGTGTATTTATGTAGTTAGGATAACCAATCTTCTGTAGTGGTGTCATTGTTTGATCCGGAATTTAATGTTATGATGGGGTCAGATGGATTATGATGCCTTTCGAGGGTGAATTTCGGCCTGTTGGAGTGTTTGGGGTGACTTTGAATCGATAGGAAAAGCCAAAAGTTATATTGAATTGGTAATTGATATGTGTATGACCTTGTGGCACGAGTTTAAGACATGGCTTCCTGTTGTATATTCATGTAGTTTTGCCTTGATTAACTATCTTTTGTACTAGTGTCGTAGTTTGATCGGGAGTTTTATATCATCAAGGGGTTAGATGGATTTTGATTCCCTTTCAAGGGTGAGTTTTGAGCTAACTTTAAATAGAGTTATAATGATGAGTTTATTTTTTTTCTACTTCTGATGCATATCTAAGTTTGATCCTGTTAGTTGTCCGCTTGGGCTGTCTTTTGAAGTTTGGTAATTAAGGGAGCATCTATTGTATCTGTTGGTCCATATACCGCCCATGTTCAATTAAAGCTTGAATACGGTGTTTTAGTATTCACGGGAGCATGCTCTCATATCGTAACTATTTTTATGAAAAATTGAGACAATGAAACCTCACCAACCTCGAATTAGGTAAATACACATTCTCACCTCTCAAACTATCTAATTGTTTTCAATTGATTTCTATTATTAGGTATTGCAGTTATCAAATTTCAACTCATATGTTAATTTGTTAATACCATATTAAATTCACTAACTTTTGAATTTACTGTAATTAATTATGCTTGAGATAGGGTTTCGTGATATGATAATGGTTAATTGAGTATATGTTGTCTAATAATACCTAATTTGTTGATATTCTGATATTATTCCCAATATTCAATCACTAAATCTTTCATTTGTTGGTTAAAATTTTGTAATTATTCTTGTTGTTGTGAATTAGGATTTCGCAAAATGCTAATGTTTCATACTAGCAAATAGTGTAGGATTTTTCCTCTACAATTTAAGTTATCTCCATTTGTTATCTCACCACACACTTGTACAAGTACTATTGTTGTATCAATATAGAATAATTATAACACAACCCTATGCAGTTTTCAATAATTATATTTTGCCACTTTGACTAAAATAATTATATGCGTGACTTGTGTAGAAGTTGTCACTATGAAAAGAAGGGAACATAGTTGGATGTATTGTAGGAAGGTCGGATCTTCTGTGAACCCTGCTTTTAAGGAAGGAGTTGAGGAATTCCTTAAATATTGTAAAGATCATCCGCAGACAACTGACCCAAATGAAGTTAGGTGTCCGTGTGTTAAATGCAAGAACAAACGCATCTATGATCCGGATACAGTAAAGTATCATTTGTATGCCAAGGGGTTTAAACCGGATTATTATGAGTGGCATTGTCATGGGGAAGGGTTAGCTGAGTCCTCCGAGCGGCAATCCAATGACTATCGCGAAATGGTTATGGATGCTTTTGGACATAACTAAGATCAATCGGGTACCCAATCAGAGGAGGAACCTAACCCCCAGGCCAAGCAGTTCTATGATATGCTAAAGGCTTCTGAACAACCTTGGGTTGAAGGTAGTTCAACTTCTAGATTAGAGATGTCCTCTAAAATAACTAGTATTAAATCCCAGCTCAATATGCCCCAACGGGGTGTAGATGCCATTGTGTCTTTGTTTAGTGATTCGTCTCCTAAGAACACCTATATAGGGGAGACATTCTACGAGGTAAAGAAAATTGTTCAAGGGTTGGAGATGCCTGCTAAGAAGATTGATGCATGCCCGAAAGGTTGTATGTTGTTTTGGAAAGATGATGCTCACTTGTCTAAGTGTACTGTTTGTGGCAGCGACCGTTACAAGAAGACTTCGAAAGGGAATGACGTTCCTGAGAATGTTCTCATTCATCTTCCGATCACTCCTAGGCTACAAAGAATGTTTGCCACCAAGGACATTGCGGAGGAAATGTCATGGCATGCAAAAAATCCTCGGTTGCAAGGTACAATGGCACACCCTAGCGACACTGAAGCGTGGAAAAGGTTGTATAGTTGCTCACAGGAGTTTGCGTTTGAACCTCATAATGTTAGGCTTGGGTTGTGTACGAATGGGTTTGATCCTCATGGGAAGTTTGGGGGTAACTATTCTTGTTGGCCAGTCATATTGACCCCATATAACTTGCCCCCATCGATGTGTATGAANTAGGTTCCTGAATCATTTAAAAAGAAAGATTGGTAACAAAGCTCGTGTCGAAGGTTCAATATGCAATGCTTACCTAATTGAAGAGGTAGCAAACTTCTGCTCCCATTACTTTGACCCCAGGTTCGACACAAAAGAAAGAGATCTTGGTCGAAATGTCAACGCTGATATTGAGGATGGCGTAGACAACGACGAAGTCCCGGAATTGTTTAGAGTTGATAGGGGTCGCGTAACTACTCAAGGGAAAGCAAGATTTCTAGATGAGAAAGAACTCCTATCGGCGCATTATTTTGTGTTGTCTAACAGCGGCATTTTAGGAGACTATGAAAGGTAACCCTGTTTCTACTAAAACTTACATGTGGAACATGTAAAACTAGTAGGTTATGACAATGTTTAACCCAAAATCATGCCATTTTTAGGAAGTTTGAGGACTATATGAAAACAATTCATCTGGCTTTGCGTGCAGAAGAAGTTCATGTTAAATTTGAAGTTGAATTCCCAAATTGGTTGCGTCTGAAGGTAAAAAGAGTTAACAAACAATTTCAATAGGTTCATGATATCCCTTTTGTATGTTTCAGGTACTCATGGAAGGAAGGAACAAAGGTAAAAGAGTCGCTTCTGGCTCGTAGCAGCAACAACGGCAGCAGTTACAGCAGCAAGAACAGGAGCAGCCTCCATCACCATCAGACATGCAATTACAACAACAACCCAGTAGCTCGACAGCTGAGAACGCTGGTGGTTCCTTTGATGAGTCTGGGAAGCTTGTGTTGGACCGTATGACTTTGTGGTATAATTTTCCTTCAAGCAAATTTTCATCAATGTTAGCTATTTAAATAGGTTAATTCGTTTACTTACTTGGTGAATAACTTGCTTGGCTTGTGATCAGGTTTGATGACCCCAACGTGAAGAGGGACATCAAGGGTATACTCCAAGCCCATTACCATGCTCCTTGGAAAACTTATAACGAAGTTGATGATGTGACCAAGGAACAATGGTGGAAACTGTTTACAGTATATTATTATATAATTCATGAAACGAAGTATGATCGAAATAATCGCAACTTTTAATGGATTGTGATTTAATTAATCTCAAATTTTTAAGGTTTAATGATGATATATGATAAATAGAATTAACTTTTGTTGTTGAATTTTGATACCATTAGCAGATCTTTATATATGATGCAGTAATTATTAAAGTTTGACGTTATTACACAAAAGATGCACTTGGGCTGCTGAGTTTGAACCTGAAGTTAGACATGAATTCTAATCTAGGGTTGGAAATCGATTGCGTGACATGTTCTACAAACTCACGCACAATGTTAGCAGAACATTACCAAAGTGGGTGAGTGAAACCGTGTACAAGAAGGCGCAAGATGTGATAAAGGTTGATGAAACGTTCAAGAAAAGATCGGCACAAAACAAGAAGAACAGAATGGGTGGTTCAATGGAAAATCCCATTGAACCTACCCACTATCAAGGGTCTTCCTCACCAGTGCAGCATGCTAAAAAGATGGTTATTTCTTCAATTTTTCATTTACATTTTCTATTATATGAAAAAATCATCCGTTATACCATTTGATAATCTATATTCTATCTTTAATTTTATACTATATTTTTTTTCATTATCATTTACAGGCGAAGGAGAATGAAGGAAAGCTCCCATCCCCAGTTGATCTGCTCCTCCGTATGCATTTCAAGGATGTCCCGGGAAATGGAAAGGTGCCTGCGAACCACACAGCAAAGCAGATTGCAGTAAGTTATAACACTTGTAATTATGCCTTTGAGGGATGTTTAGCTTAGTTATAGGTTAAAATGTAGCCTTATATGAAAAATGGGCACAATAGTAGCCATTTTGAGCCACTTCGAGCCCATTTGAACCTAAAACACATGTAAAGACTAGTTTGAAATAATCTAGAGTTTGTAACACTTGTAATTATGCCTTATAAGGATGTTTAGCTTATTTATAGGTTGAAATGAAAAGATATGTGAAAAATGGGCACATTAGTAGCCATTTTGAGCCATTTCGAGGCCATTTGAACCGAAAACACATCTAAAGGCTAGTTAGGCATATTGTAAAGGTTGTAACACTTGTAATTATGCCTTTTAGGGATTTTTAGCTTATTTATAGGTTGAAATGTAGACTTATATGAAAAATGGGCACAATAGAAGCCATTTTGAGCCATTTCGAGCCCATTTGAACATAAAACACATGTAAAGGCTAGTTAGGCATAATGTAAAGGTTGTAACACTTGTAATTATGCCTTTTAAGGATGTTTAGCTTATTTATAGGTTGAAATGAAGAGATATGTGAAAAATGGGCACATTAGTAGCCATTTTGAGCCATTTCGAGGCCATTTGAACCTAAAACACATGTAAAGGCTAGTTTGAAATAATCTAGAGTTTGTAACACTTGTAATTATGCCTTTTAAGGATGTTTAGCTTATTTATAGGTTGAAATGAAGAGATATGTGAAAAATGGGCACATTTGTAGCCATTTCGAGCCATTTCGAGCCCATTTGAACCTAAAACACATGTAAAGGGTAGTTTGAAATAATCTAGAGTTTGTAACACTTGTAATTATGCCTTTTAAGGATGTTTAGCTTATTTATAGGTTGAAATGAAGAGATATGTGAAAAATGGGCACATTAGTAGCCATTTTGAGCCATTTCGAGGCCATTTGAACCTAAAACACATCTAAAGGCTAGTTAGGCATAATGTAAAGGTTGTAACACTTGTAATTATGCCTTTTAGGGATTTTTAGCTTATTTATAGGTTGAAATGTAGACTTATATGAAAAATGGGCACAATAGAAGCCATTTTGAGCCATTTCGAGCCCATTTGAACTTAAAATACATGTAAAGGCTAGTTAGGCATAATGTAAAGGTTGTAACATTTGTAATTATGCCTTTTAAGAATGTTTAGCTAGTTATAGGTTGAAATGTAGACTTATGTGAAAAATGGGCACAATAGTAGCCATTTTGAGCCATTTCGAGCCCATTTGAACCTAAAACACATGTAAAGGCTAGTTAGGCATAATGTAAAGGTTGTAACAATTGTAATTATGCCTTTGAGGGATGTTTAGCTTAGTTATAGGTTAAAATGTAGTCTTTTATGAAAAATGGGCTCAATAGTAGCCATTTCGAGCCCATTTGAACCTAAAACACATGTAAAGGCTAGTTTGACCTTGAAATAAGCCATCTATTTTGTTACATAACTCTGGCTTTTATTGTTTACAACGTTTTTTGGGTTGATTTAAATTCAAATCTGTATAACTAATTTGTATTTGNACTAATTTGAATTTTAATTGTGTTTTGTAGGAGACCTACCAGAAGAAGCTTGAGGAAACAAGCAGTGACGGGAGTCAGAGAACGCCCGATGAGTTATATTGGGAGGCATCTGGTGGTCGAAGCAAGAAAGGTCGCGTGAAGGGTCTTGTTAGTGGTGCGGACCTGTATTACAGCTCTTCGAGGAGATCTGGATCATCGAAGAAATACACGTCATCTGTATTTTCTCAAATGAAAGATCATTTAGAGAAACATGTGAAGAAGGTGCGGGAGGAGGTGCGGGCTGAGGTTGAGGAGAAGATGCGAGCCGAGATTGAGGCAATGCAGAGGACACAGAAGGAGTTTATGGAGCAGATAATGAGTCGATTCAGTAGCGACAGTTGTTCACCTTTCCAGATTCAGCCTCGGGACTCACCAGACGACGAGGGCAGCGGCGCCGGGCAAGGGATGCAATTGTAGATAGATACCTTGTTCCATATAACATAGCTTAATGCCTTTATTATCATTGTTAAACTTTAAAACTATGATTATTCAATTAGAATACATAACGTAGCATATCATACAGGTTACAGGTTCACAGGCACAAATACAAATAATCAATCAAAACATTAAAAATTAAAAAATCCGTCAACTTTTTTTATGACGGAATATTCCGTAGCAAAAGTGCATTATTATATTTATGTTGAAGTTTGTGAGGGAATTTGCGAGGGAATATTCCGTCGCAAAATATTTCGTTTGCGAGGGAATTTTCCGTTGCAAATTTGTGAACTTTGCGAGGGAATTTTGCGAGGGACATTTCCGTCGCCCTTTGCGACGGAAAATTCTGTGAGGGAAAATTCCGTCGCAAACTTAAACTATTCAGTCGCAATCTTGGAAATCTGCGACAAAAAATTTAGCTAGGGACAGTTTGCGACGGAATTCCGTCGGAAATAGGTTTTTGCGATGGACTTTTTCATTTTTGCGACGGAATTTGTCCGTTGCAAAATCGATGTTATCTTGTAGTGAACTCAACTTAGATTCGCGAATAATATATGGGGCATTGCTCGAGGAAAAAAAAAACAAAGCTGTTATAGAAAATAGGGTTTTAGTAGTAGAGAGTACTTGTGGGAGGGAATAAATCTGTATTCATATTATTAAATCATGAGGGAGTACATACATATATATATATAGACATGGGAAACAATTAGGGTTTCCTTAGAGAATTATAAACCTAGTATCTATAATATACTAGAATAATCATAGGGGTATAATGGGCATCCACTAAATACATATATTATATAACACTCCCCCTTGGATGACCGTTATCGAATAGTATGTCTCGTTAAAACCTTACTAAGAAAAACCCTGTGGGAATAAAAACCTAGTAAAGGAAAAAGAGTACATCACTTTCGTAATACGCTTTATGATGTTGCCTCATTAAAAACCTCACCAGGAAAACCCAATGTGGGACAAAACCATGGTTAAGGGAAAAAGAGTGCAACACGTATTTTCTCTCCATAATGAATGCATAACTTGAGATCTTTTAGAATAATGAACCCAACGTCTTTGGTAGTAGCTTCGCACTTGAAGTAGAATAAAATTCAACTCCTTGGTAGTTGATCCTTCCTGATTGGATTTCAATCTTCAACATGAGATATATTCATCTCTTCATACTTTTGAAAATAATACATATGTTGTGTTTATCATTACTTCATCTTTGTTAAATTGCCACAAATATTAAACTTATGCCTTCTTCTGGAAGTTATATAAAATAGCTATTAATAATTACATATTGATAATAATTTATGGCAACTTGTGATATAATCAACATCATTGTCTAATCTTATGTAAATTGGTAATTACATTTAAGTAATAATTATTTGTTTATGATTCTTCTGGACCATAAAAGGATTATCCTTATAATATCAAGTTCTCAAATGAACATAAGATTCTGATTAGCACTCACATACTCAAACTTCAGGTTGAGTGTTGTTAATTTAGTCTTAAACTCTTCAGGAGTTTGATAATAATGTCACCATTGTCCATTGAGGTGTTCAAAATATTTCGTATAGAACTTGAAGCACTAGATATTTGAATATGTCTTGTACAAGTTCTTCTGAAACTTTTATGCATAATTCACAACATGCTATTAAAACGCCTTCATCTGTATGATTTCATCACAAATATATTCTCATTGGAGTATAAAATTTTTAGTGTAAATCTTCATACTATTGTAAACACATCTTACTATAATGGACAAAATTTTACGTATATATCACAATTATTGTATAAAATTAGTACATGTAATATGATGAGATGTGAAATTTATATGGACAAGATTTTGAGCATAAAACATATACTACGTATATAATGAATGATGCATCTAATCACTATTTGACACATGCAATAAATAATGCGTTTATCTACGACTCACACATGCACATAAATGTAAGATTAAAAAATGCAAGACACTGTACAATGTGAATTTTAAAAATCCATTGTTGGACTTCTAGTCCTTAATGATCATCATTATGCATCTTTAGTTTGACTTCAAGTCCATGATTACCTCTGATCATCGTCAATATGTCGACATATAAGTGGACTTTTATTTCAGATCCCTATTCTCAAATCCACTACTTTTGCATATGCATATAATCCATCGGTTCCATCATATACCGGTATCACATTTTTCAAGATATAATTTGCATGCTATTTTACAATGATCTGAAACATTTCCATTGGTACCATTACAATTATAACATCTAAGTTCTTATATTATAGGCCATCTGTTATAATTCAGATATCTATACCACTTCCGGGGCATATATTATGGCATTATTATACCGTTACACTTTCAATAGTGTCAACTGCACTTTTTTGCCATATATTCCATATTTATTTTGGAACCAATCATCCAACCTACACTTCAGGTGTAGTGATTCAATTATTATTGGCAAGATTTATCTCAATGTATATACACAATATGGCCAAAATGTATCTTGAATGCTATGTAACATGAGACATAACTGAATACAAATCAAACCATAGATGTGCAACATATCTTTAAAATATATAGACAAAAGTTGGCAATAATATCTCAAATAGTCATTATAGGGATCATCACTTTATAATTTAGTAATTTTGCCAACTTATCCCAATTCTTCTCCCCCTAAGTTGGTAAAATTTTCAAATATAGGGGCATCATATTCTTAACCAACTTAGTGTATAATTTCATGTGCAAAAATATTTCATCTAATAGAAGATTTATTAACAAATTTCATCGCTTAGAAGAGATATATTCAATAAACTATTTGTCTCTTCTGGAGAACGATATTAATCAATGAAAACCATCTCTTCTCTAACTTATGATGTACATCACACATGTGTTTATAAATTCATCATAAATTGTTCTCTTCTAGAGATTAATGACAATGGGGAGACAATTATTGTGCAGTTGTCGGTTTATTTATGTGTGCTGGCATTCAACAACCCCAATAAAAAAAATGATTGTTATATAAACATAATCACGACTTAGCTTACATGCATGTAACTCCACTCAATGGTGTTCTTATGGATTGCCAATGACTTTGACTATGAGTTTTAACTTACTCAAAGTGTTAACATACAAGGT
>PYUH01000361.1:525232-827084 GCA_016808085.1 Suaeda aralocaspica | reverse complement strand
CATTTGAACCATTTCGAGGCCATTTGAACCGAAAACACATCTAAGCGTAGTTAGGCATATTGTAAAGGTTGTAACACTTGTAATTATGCCTTTTAGGGATTTTAGCTTATTTATAGGTTGAAATGTAGACTTATATGAAAAATGGGCACCATAGAAGCCATTTGAGCCATTTCGAGCCCATTTGAACATAAAACACATGTAGGCTAGTTAGGCATAATGTAAAGGTTGTAACATTGTAATTATGCCTTATAAGGATGTTTAGCTTATTTATAGGTTGAAATGAAGAGATATGTGAAAATGGGCACATTAGTAGCATTTTGAGCCATTTCGAGGCCATTGAACCTAAAACACATCTAAGGCTAGTTAGGCATAATGTATAGGTTGTAACACTTGTAATTATGCCTTTTAGGGATTTTTAGCTTATTATAGGTGAAATGTAGACTTATATGAAAAAGGCACAATAGAAGCCATTTTGAGCCATTTCGAGCCCATTTGAACTTAAAATACATGTAAAGGCTAGTTAGGCATAATGTAAAGGTTGTAACATTTGTAATTATGCCTTTTAAGAATGTTTAGCTAGTTATAGGTTGAAATGTAGAATTATGTGAAAAGGGCACAATAGTAGCCATTTTGAGCCATTTCGAGCCCATTTGAACCTAAAACACATGTAAAGGCTAGTTAGGCATAATGTAAAGGTTGTAACAATTGTAATTATGCCTTTGAGGGATGTTTAGCTTAGTTATAGGTAAATGTAGTCTTTTATGAAAAATGGGCTCAATAGTAGCCATTTCGAGCCCATTTAACCTAAAACACATGTAAAGGCTAGTTTGACCTTGAAATAAGCCATCTATTTTGTTACATAACTCTGGCTTTTATTGTTTACAACGTTTTTTGGGTTGATTTAAATTCAAATCTGTATAACTAATGTATTTGAATTGTGTTTTGTAGGAGACCTACCAGAAGAAGCTTGAGGAAACAAGCAGTGACGGGAGTCAGAGACCGCCGATGAGTTATATTGGGAGGCATCTGGTGGTCGAAGCAAGAAAGGTCGCGGAAGGGTCTTGTTAGTGGTGCGGACTGTATTACAGCTCTTCGAGGAGATCTGGATCATCGAAGAAATACACGCATCTGTATTTTCTCAAATGAAAGATCATTTAGAGAAACATGTGAAGAAGGTGCGGGAGGAGGTGCGGCTGAGGTTGAGGAGAAGATGCGAGCCGAGATTGAGGCAATGCAGAGGACACAGAAGGAGTTTATGAGCAGATAATGAGTCGATTCAGTAGCGACAGTTGTTCACCTTTCCAGATTCAGCCTCGGGACTACCAGACGACGAGGGCAGCGGCGCCGGGCAAGGGATGCAATTGTAGATAGATAACTTGTTCCATATAACATAGCTTAATGCCTTTATTATCATTGTTAAACTTTAAAACTATGATTATTCAATAGAATACATAACGTAGCATATCATACAGGTTACAGGTTCACAGGCAAAAATACAAATAATCAATCAAAACATTAAAAATTAAAAAATCCGTCAACTTTTTTTATGACGGAATATTCCGTAGCAAAAGTGCATTATTATATTTATGTTGAAGTTTGTGAGGGAATTTGCGAGGGAATATTCCGTCGCAAATATTTCGTTTGCGAGGAATTTTCCGTTGCAAATTTGTGAACTTTGGGGGAATTTTGCGAGGGACATTTCCGTCGCCCTTTGCGACGGAAAATTCTGTGAGGGAAAATTCCGTCGCAAACTTAAACTATTCGTCGCAATCTTGGAAATCTGCGACAAAAAATTTAGCTAGGGACAGTTTGCGACGGAATTTCCGTCGGAAATAGGTTTTTGCGATGGACTTTTTCATTTTTGCGACGGAATTTGTCCGTTGCAAAATCGATGTTATTTGTAGTGAACTCAAATTAGATTCGCGAATATATATGGGGCATTGCTCGAGGAAAAAAAAACAAAGTGTTATAGAAAATAGGGTTTTTAGTAGAGAGTACTTGTGGGAGGGAATAAATCTGTATTCATATTATTAAATCATGAGGGAGTACATACATATATATATATAGACATGGGAAACAATTAGGGTTTCCTTAGAGAATTATAAACCTAGTATCTATAATATACTAGAATAATCATAGGGGATAATGGGCATCCACTAAATACATATATTATATAACACTCCCCCTTGGATGACCGTTATCGAATAGTATGTCTCGTTAAAACCTTACTAAGAAAACCCTGTGGGAATAAAAACCTAGAAGGAAAAAGAGTACATCACTTTCGTAATACGCTTTATGAGTTGCCTCATTAAAAACCTACCAGGAAAACCCATGTGGGACAAAACCATGGTTAAGGGAAAAAGAGTGCAACACGTATTTCTCTCCAATGAATGCATAACTTGAGATCTTTTAGAATAATGAACCCAACGTCTTTGGTAGTAGCTTCGCACTTGAAGTAGAATAAAATTCAACTCCTTGGTAGTTGATCCTTCCTGATTGGATTTCAATCTTCACAGAGATATATTCATCTCTTCATACTTTGAAAATAATACATATGTTTGTGTTATTCATTACTTCATCTTTGTTAAATTGCACAAATATTAAACTTATGCCTTCTTCTGGAAGTTATATAAAATAGCTATTAATAATTACATATGATAATAATTTATGGCAACTTGTGATATAATCAACATCATGTCTAATCTTATGTAATTGGTAATTACATTTAAGTAATAATTATTTGTTTATGATTCTTCTGGACCATAAAAGGATTATCCATAATATCAAGTTCTCAAATGAACATAAGATTCTGATTACACTCACATACTCAAACTTCAGGTTGAGTGTTGTTAATTTAGTCTTAAACTCTTCAGGAGTTTGATAATAATGTCACCATTTTCCATTGAGGTGTTCAAAATATTTCGTATAGAACTTGAAGCACTAGATATTTGAATATGTCTGTACAAGTTCTTCTGAAACTTTTATGCATAATTCACAACATGCTATTAAAACGCCTTCATCTGTATGATTTCATCACAAATATATTCTCATTGGAGTATAAAATTTTTAGTGTAAATCTATACTATTGTAAACACATCTTACTATAATGGACAAATTTACGTATATATCACATTATTGATAAAATTAGTACATGTAATATGATGAGATGTGAAATTTATATGGACAAGATTTTGAGCATAAAACATATACTACGTATATAATGAATGATGCATCTAATTACTATTTGACACATGCAATAAATAATGCGTTTATCTACGACTCACACATGCACATAAATGTAAGATTAAAAAATGCAAGACACTGTACAATGTGAATTTTAAAAATCCATTGTTGGACTTCTAGTCCTAATGATCATCATTATGCATCTTTAGTTTGACTTAATCCATGATTATCTCTGATCATCGTCAATATGTCGACATATAAGTGGACTTTTATTTCAGATCCCTATTCTCAAACCACTACTTTTGCATATGCATATAATCCATCGGTTCATCATATACCGGTATCACATTTTTCAGAGTATAATTTGCATGCTATTTTACAATGATATCTGAATACATTCTATTGGTACCATTAGCCAATTATACACTAAGTTCTTATATTATAGGCCACTGTTATAATTCAGATATCTATACCACTTCGGGCATATATTATGGATTATTATACCGTTACACTTTCAATAGTGTCAACTGCATTTTTGCCATATATTCCATATTTATTTGGAACCAATCATCCAACCTACATTCAGGTGTAGTGATTCAATTATTATTGGCAAGATTATCTCAATGTATATACACAATATGGCCAAAATGTATCTTGAATGCTATGTAACATGAACATAACTGATACAAATCAAACCATAGATGTGCAACATGTCTTTAAATATATAGACAAAAGTTGGCATATATCTCAAATAGTCATTATAGGGATCATCACTTTCATTTAGTAATCTGCCAACTTATCCCAATTCTTCTCCCCCTAAGTTGGTAAAATTTTCAAATATAGGGGCATCATTTCTTAACCAACTTAGTGTATAATTTCATGGCAAAAATATTTATCTAATAGAAGATTTATTAACAAATTTCATCGCTTAGAAGAGATATATTCAACAAACTATTTGTCTCTTCTGGAGAACATATTAATCAATGAAAACACCTCTTCTCTAACTTACGATGTACATCACACATGTGTTTATAAATTCATCATAAATTGTTCTCTTCTAGAGATTAATGACAATGGGAAGACAATTATTGTGCAGTTGTCGGTTTATTTATGTGTGCTGGCATTCAACAACCCCAATAAAAAAAATGATTGTTATATAAACTAATCACGACTTAGCTTACATGCATGTAACTCCACTCAATGGTGTTCTTATGGATTGCCAATGACTTTGACTATGAGTTAACTTACTCAAAGTGTTAACATACAAGGTGATGGTAAGCTTTTAGTCACATAATATGGAACAACATATAAGCTATTTAGTGAACTTCTAGTCACTCGTTACAATTCTATATCCAAGTTGTTCAAATAACCTTCTTTTTCTTGAATTTTCTTAAAAATCACAATCCAAATATAGCTCAATATCAATGCTCGTTAATTATGTCTTGCCATTCAAAACATTTCACATATCTAACATGAGAGAGCGTCAGCACATTATTTCATATCAAATTGAAACTTCGGTTCCTTACGGGTGATTATACATTAAACCTGGATGGCCTAATTGAATTATCACATCCAATCACTTTCTAAATTCTGGTCAGTTTTCAACAATAGTGATCACTTTATTACCTACTCCATGCATGCCATGATGATTAATATGATATGATATAAGAACACTAGCAAGTGTTTCTTTCTATACTTGGCAAGACTAATACTTTATGCAACAATCATTATTCATACTCTGCTAGAGCATTGTTATTATTATTATCACGATGCATGTTAATTAAGTTGGACATATTATACTCTTCTAGAGTATTTTATATAATCTTGGCACATATCAGTTTTACTAAACATAAATATATTCTAATGAAAAATTCATCATAACGTATTATTTTCTTTCATATTCAACGATAATTATGTTCATAACTCAATAGTTTACCACGTTTCAGGCTTATTCTATGTTCATGAGCAACTAGTGTTGTCCTTCTGCGACAACATTAATTTTAATTAGGGCACTTATGATTGATTTATAATCAATGACATTCTAAATCATTCATATCCATCTTCAGGATGGTATCTATCTAAACATTTAACTATCTTGTTGCATCTCTATGTATAATACATTATATGTACCAAACTGACCATCAATGTATTTTATAACTCATGGAATAAAAAAACTACCTCCCCCTAATCCTTGCATATGGGGGCATGAAGTTAGTCCAACAACATTTAATCTCATATTCTTCTTAATCCATGAATTATTTAGGCACTGTCATGATCATGTAAAGTAAATTGTTCATAAAACTCACATCTTTTTCTATTGCCCATATACATAATCTTTATAATGATAATTCCAAAAATTATGGGCATAATGAATACATTCTTTAACTAAGTTCTCACGATGTCATACTCAATTTCTTAAACTCATACAATTATTTCTTGCTAATAAAATAAATATTATGTATTCGTGTTTGCAATTCTTTCAAAACTTTGCATGAATTATAAACAATAAAGGAAATATCATGCAAACATAATTATTATTCTTTCGATTATACATTTTCTCTTTTACTTATGGGAAATGAATAAATCTAGTTATCCATGCATCATCAATACTTGCACGGTTATTTATCAAGAATATCCACCAAAAGATAATATATCAACTATTCAAAAACTATGAACATTATTTTCACATGACATTGTTGTCAAATTCTTCTTCAAACAAATATTACAAATATTAAAATAATTTAAGGTCAATCATAAACATTCATGTAGTTAATAACAAAATATTGACATCGCACATATATTAATAAATTCATTCATAAAATACTAGGGATTTAGTAATTACCAAAGATTTAAGAGTAAATCATACTCACAATATAATGTCAGTTCACAACCTTTACAAGAACACATGCTCATCATATCGGACAATATCACGTAGAGAGTATTAGAACCAATTTTAATTAATAATGTCAAAAAAAAAAAATACTTCAAATGATCTAAATATTGCAATTCAACCCATGTAGGTATGACTTAAATATTAGTATATGGTTTCTATTGAAACATGTATAGCTTAATTTACATGGGGATAAAGAATGATGCTTATAGCTTTATACAAATTCATGTATCATATATTAAAGATGCTTGTCACAGTTAATCGGTGACAATATATGTAAAATTTATTAATCAATTGATTATATATTAGTCATTGTTAATCGACTAGATATTACTCATAGTGTCATGCAAGTATCACATATCATCGTGTATTAGTTTAGTGGTTCTATACGCTCAACTTAATTATTCATTGCTTTGATTTTATATTATAATAATAGTCTCTAACTGGTTGTATTAATATATATGATCAAATTATTTAGCTTTGTATATAGCTAAGGTATTATTAACCCACCATATTAATGTTCATGTTTGGAATTCAACAAACAAGTGTTAAACATGGATATCAATTACAAAGTATTAAGTCATTAGCTTCGTGTCTACTTATTATGGAGTATGGTTATGGCCTGGGTTTAGCATAAAACCAGAAATATTACCCTGATGATCAATTTTAGGATATGATCAGTCCTTAAAAAAATTAAATTAGTTTTAGGATATTATCTTTAATAAGATAAGTGATAATGGTTTGGCAAAATAAGTGTATTAACTAATAAACCCCGGAAGTTACTCTTAGGCTAAGTTATTGCTATTTTCTACTATAATAAACCAAAGTCAAAACCAATTATTATTGCTTAGTCAATAACATTAATTAGAAAATGTCCTATATTTATTATGAATTAATTCAGTAATACGAAACATATGCGCAAACACATTAGTGGGTATGTTTTGAAAATTTATACTATTTATCTAACACATTTCTTCGAAAAATTTATACTACTAATTACACATATTATATATATATATAACACCCACATAGTACATGAATTATTTTGGAAAGGTAATAAGTCAATAAATATGACAATGCAATTAGGATTAATTAAAGAACTCAATGAGATAGATAAATAATTAAAATGAATTGTTGGTATTGTTATTAACCATACCAACTCTTGATACAACCGATTCCTATGAACATAATGAAACTTACAATGGTGTATTTTAATTCCTATTGTTAGTGCAAACTTCAATTATTGCTAATTAATTTTTAGCTAGTATTAACAGTTGCAAAAATTATTGATTGCTAGACCGATTAATAGTTATCAATTGATACTTATCTTAAATAATTAAAATCGGTTGATATATCCCATTATGCTATTTAATTCTTAACAACCAAAAGTCAATGACGTTAATATTATACTATTGATGTTATAAGTATTAATGTCTAGATACTTAAAACAATGACGTTAAATAAGTCTTTGCAATTACTTTAATTGATGTACTAATTATATCAATGATGATAAATTCTACAATTCCTGAATTGATTAATAGTTTAATTATACTATTATTTAATTATGTTAACATTAATAGTATTAGAATTGATTAATTATTTAATCAATACTATTATTTGATTAAAATTATAATATATGTAATTTTATAATGAAAAGCTCAGTAATATTTAATCAATAATATATGTAATTAAGTCAGGCATGTATACTATTAATCAATACTCCGTTAATTAATTACTTAATAATTAATCTAATACTTAATTGATATATCCGTTAATATTATTCATGTATAATTTTAATTATACTATTATTTGAGACATTAATATTATTAATTAAAACAATCGGTTGATAAAAACCAAAATTTTTTTGATAATTAATAGTTAGCATAATGGGATATATCAATACTTCTACAACCGATTAATAGTTATCAATTGATGTATCCTAACACGCTATTAGGAATTAATGTTTATTAAAAGACAATAGGTATCCTAATAACATATATTCCTAATAAGAGTACATGAATTATTTTAATTAAGATAAATAAATAGAATTACTAATAACACTAACCTTCATATATTTAGATCATGGTAGTTCCTCTCCTCTTTTATTGAATTGGTTAGACTTTCGTGCTGATAACGTGTTATAGAAAATAGGGTTTTAGTAGTAGAGAGTACTTGTGGGAGGGAATAAATCTGTATTCATATTATTAAATCATGAGGGAGTACATACATATATATATATATATATATATATAGACATGGGAAACAATTAGGGTTTCCTTAGAGAATTATAAACCTAGTATCTAGAATATACTAGAATAATCATAATGATATAATGGGCATCCACTAAATACATATATTATATAACAAAAGCATTGTAATTATTCAGAGTATATTCTTGTTGAGGAGTAAAATATTTTATACTTAAATAAAATTTACCATCCGTATATATTTTGTTGAAATTTTATTATCGCTAACGTAAAAAAGTTTCATGTTTCAATC
Source organism: Suaeda aralocaspica (assembly GCA_016808085.1). Lineage (NCBI taxonomy): Eukaryota > Viridiplantae > Streptophyta > Magnoliopsida > Caryophyllales > Amaranthaceae > Suaeda > Suaeda aralocaspica. The sequence goes on along the minus strand of PYUH01000361.1, from coordinate 818,512 downwards.
TTCTAATAACTTTCTCAAGTTAATATACCTTTTCTATATATTTACTAAAATTTAATTTTATAAAATTTAAGTTTTTCTATGAAACTATTTAATTACGGAGTAAAACATATCAAATTAGCCTTAAATTAATTATTTTTATCAAGTAATCCGGTGCAACGCATAGGACAAAACTAGTTTTTGTATGCTTTTACACTAGTACACTTTGTATTGAAATTAGGAATTTTCCAGACACATTGAAATTTAAAGCATTAGCTTATAAAGTTTGAAGGACGAGCAAAAAATCCAGCCTTGAAAGTTCATTTCATCGTCATTTTAACATTTTTGTTACCACAAGTTCAAAGTTACATACACACATTATGCAAAAGTCAAGCCCGCTACCGAATAAAAACTACAGCAATCATACCGAGACTCTTGATTGCATATTGAATTGTAGAAAACTACAAATCCTTCAAATAGAGAGAGGGATTGGTTAAAGCTTTCCTCTCAATTTTAAGATATCCCGAAATCGTTTCTCTGATTCTCACCTCAATTTTTGTGCCTCTCTAACAAAAAAAAAAAAAAAAAAAAACTTCTAATTGAACAACCAATAAGATGTAAATTCAATTCTATAAAATAAAAAATCAATAAAAAATATATATATATATTACAAATTCACCCTAACAAAAAAAATGAATGGTAAATCAATATCCGTGTATGTAGCTCCTGTGCTCAGAATTTTTGAGTAGTGTTAATTTTGTTGACTATAATCACAAATGATAGGATTGCATACCATGATCCACATACAAATAATGATTTATCAAACCCCTAAAACACACATCAACGATATCAACTTAGTCTTAGTCGCAATTTAATTTGGGGTCGGCTAGACATGAACCAATACGAAGAGTCGCAAAAGTCATCATATGGGGGTGTTAAAGTTGGTGTGGCATGTACATGCATCAAATGGGAATAGCATTAGAAACTTTAGGATAAACAACAGAAACAGGATGACCCATGATCTTTCGACCTTTGGAGTGGTTAAATATGTAAACCACCATGCCCACTGGCCACTCCACTATCGCCGTCACCACAAACGCCACAAACCCCAGCGTGGGACCCACCACCTTGCACCTACACGGGTTGTCCCGGGTCCCGCACTCCACGCAAACCGGTGCTCCTGTCATCCTCTTTATTTACTTACTTATATAATGATATAATCAAAGACTATGAATAAATTATGAGAGTGGAGTTTTCAGGAAATAGAGTGATTGTCTCAATAATAAGTAGAAGGCATTTTTTATAATAGTCGTTGAGATTGATGACGAGTTAGTTAGTGTTAAATAATGTTAATGATTTGGATATTTTGTTTTTGAGTTTGATGATATATCGATATTATTGAGTTTGCCAGCCTGGAGCTTGGGGCTTTATCTTTGTAGGTGTCATTTCCTCTTTAATTCTTTGTATGCTAGTTGGCCATTTAGGCTGGGAAGTGGACTGCTCTTTTGATTCTACTTTTCCCACGTTATTCCCTAATCCACCGGGGCCACCGACTGAGACTAGTAAGCTCGATTCGAACTCGATAGTAAATACTTGACCTCACAAACTCATAAGTTCAAGATTTCGAACTTGAAGTCGAATTCGATTCAAAAGTTAAGCTTGACATAAACTCGAAACTTTATTAGCACGGTTCTAACTCGAAAATTCAAACTCGGCTCGCAATTAGAGCTTTGTTCACGACGAATTTGATTTTCGATTAACAAAATAAAAGTTATATAAGCTATTGAGTCACAATAATTTTTTTTTTTTTTTAAAGATTCTTATATTGCTTTAATAACATTATTCATCCTCTCTTTATTTCTAAAAGTTCAGTGTGAGATAGTAAAAGAACTTTTATTTTTACATTGCATTATATAACTTTCATTCTAATGTGTTTTAATATGATTTATCAATGGAAACAAGTTATGTAGCATCAAACTTATAACTTTACAATATTATACACCTAAGCTTTTACTTTTTATTTTTATTCTGTATTCACTTGTACTTTCAACATTATTTCATATTTCCAATAAATGAAGAAGCCTAAAATCATAATGCTCTATAATTGATTTTACTATATTTTATAAATAATTGCAATGCTCCGGCCATAATTGATTTACATAGGGTAAAGGTGTGTACACCATAAACATCGTTAATTACTCCCATGTTTGGGTGATGTTTATGAGATTGATTTACGAATTGGAAATTCATATTGTTATAGAATATTTACGTATATCTTATACAGAAAAAAAAAAATGTTGAGCCACTCGTAAGTTTACAAGTCTAGTAGTGAATTACTCGACTAGACTTGTTAGAGAATTGATTAGAGCTTGAGCCTGATCTGAGCTAACTCGAGATGAGCTTTGAAATGAGCTCGAGTAGCTCACGATTTGTCTTGACTTATTATTACCTCAACCTAAAATATTTTTTTGGAGTATTATTAATGCAATAAATTTTTTTAAAGTATCTTTGTAACAATTTAGTTGTTACATTTTATTGTTCACAGGTGCAATAATTAGATTGGTACTTCACTGAAAATATAGAACTTATACGACAAATTGAAAGAGAAAAAAAACCCCTCATAAGACATCATACAATATATTAAAAAATAAGTATGATAACAACAAGAATTGAACCCAACACCTCTTTTATGGGATATATGCCTCATTACCAACTCAATCAAATATTTTTAATGTCTTATGCCTTTGTTTTTAAGATAGATATTGTTCTCAAATTCTGTTTGACTATTTAATTTCCCTCGTCATGAAAGCATTTTGAAGAGAGTCCATGTGCCACATGGCACTTCATCAAACTCCTTAAACAAATGTATAAGACTTTAATTAAAAAGTTATGATAGCGTGTATAGTATAGCCATTAGGAATTGAACACATGATGTTTGAAATGAAATATAAGAATTTAACTACAAATCCACATGAATTTTATTGATTAATGTTTCAAAGTAAAAAACTATAATGTACACTGTACTTTAATTATGTGTAACTAATAAAATTACACAACAAGTACATCTCTAAACGGCACATGTAAGAGATAGTTTATAACATATTTTCTTATATCAATTCTTTTTAATTTGCTATTTATTGAAAAAACTATTCACCCATTTTCGCCCCATAAAACAATAAGCCAATGTTGTAAAACATTGATTATTTATAGAACAATTGAAGTATTTTGTATAACATCGATTATTTATAGAACAATCGAAGTAATTTATATAACATGTTGGATATGCGGAACATTAAAGTGTTTTAATAGTTTAACAAGAGTAATTAAAAGTAGAGTTGAGACCATTTATTAATTGTTTATTGAACAATTAAGTTAATATGTACAACATATCTGCTTTATCTTTCTTTATTTTACTATATAAATGTGTCTCTTTATACGAGAAAAATAGTTGATGTTTTATGATACTACTTTGTATTCAATTGTTTTACATATTTCTAAAAAGCAATATGTGTATTTTACAATACATTCAGTATATTTATGCTTATAAACTTAATGTTTTTATGAAATTTACTTCACGTTTTATGAATAGCAAGATTATACATAATTTTTTTTAATTACACTTAGGTCCTTTCTCTTCGCCTTACTGTTACTGATTTTTAGCAAAAATATGTTAAGTTTAGCAAGAAAAAGTTCAAATCAGCAAATGTAAGTTAAGTTTGGTAAAAAAAAAGTCAAGTTCAGCAAAAATTAGTTTCAATCATTAATAAAATGTTAATGATATCAACAAAAATAAGTCCAGTTTAACAAAAATAAGTTCAGATATGTAAAATAAGTTCAATTCAGTAATAATAAGTTCAGTTCAGCAAAAACAAGTTCGGATGAGCAAAAATAAGTTAATGAGAACAAGGCCTTAATGTTATATAAAAATAAGAATTATTATTATTCATTTTTGAATTAAAATGTTGATTAATTTTTAATAAGATGACCTACTATATATAAGACACATATCTTTATTATATCTTTGTAGTTTGCATACTTTATTTTCTATCTAAAATTCAAACACATCTCTCTCTAGTTTTCTTCATCTTCTTTTTTTCATTCTCTATGTAGCATACGATAAAATCTTCTTTCTCTGTCTCTTTCTAACCTATAAATTTTAATATATTATCTTTATTATAATAATAATTATTCTTTATTATAAATATATTATCTTTCCGATAAATCTAAAGGAGGAAAGATAGGAAATTCCATGATGTTACATTTCGGGAGCAAGTCAAAACAGTTTACTATTAGTTCGGGAACAATTCAGTTTGGGCTCGGATCATTATGATCAGATCAACTTTAGTTCAACCTAAAACGGGTCAAGTAAAAGTAACTTTAAAAAATGTCATGGTTTTTTACGGTCATGGTCGTTATTATTTCGGATTCTCGTGGTGAATTTAATTTTGTCTCTTTGAATGAAAGTTGAAAATTGTGATAAATATCCTTATGATGAACTTTTAAGATATAGTTTTGGTCGAATATTATGTATTGATACTTTATATTAATCGTATTTCCAATTGATTTTGGTGTAGTTGGCACATACAAATAATTATTCAATTAATATATTTGAAAGCTTCCACGTTTCAGTTTACATTGATTCCAATATACAATATAATGTATCACGATAATTAATTTTAAAAGGAAATTATTAAGTATTGGGTCAAATCAGTTCAGTTCAGGTTGAGTTAGGTCAAAAGATCAAACATGTTGCTTAATATTCTGTTCAATTCAGTTTGGTTCGTCCTTTTTTCAGGTTTTGTACAAGTTAATTTCAGTTTGAGTCATTTTCAGTTTAGGTTCAATTTAGTTCAATTCATTGATTTATCGGTCAATAACAGTTTCGATCACTTTCCGTTCAAGTCATTTTCAAGTTACAGATAACTTTTAGTTCATGCTATTTCAATTTTGGTGAAGGGCAATTTTGTTAACCCAACAGATTGTAATCCAATCTGGCACCCCTACTTGCAAAGTACCGTATTATCAAGTAAGAAAACCATTTATGGTACATAAAACTTATTGTAGTCATACTGATACACTTGTCGTTTACGAGTATTTAATTTGTTAGGTCATGCCGTCATGCAATTATATAGAATCAACAGTAAGAACGTGAATTAAGCAATAGCAAGTTTCCATTAAGCTGATAGGTTTTTAAAGAAGGTTGCCACAATAAAATAGATCATGAAGTAAGTTAAAGCTCACGCAAATGCCAAGCATGACAAATGAACATGCAACACATTAAATTTGCCACATAATCCATAAGTCGTGACGTCAAAGGTAGTTTCTAATAGACTAACACTGTCACACGCTATAGCTAAAGTTAGGATTTTGCAAGGAAAGCATGACATGCACTTACCAAGCTTTTATACATGCTATATGTGGCTAATCACACCATTAGTTAATGATGCGACTATTTATCTACCTATTCTAATTTTTTATTTTGGGTTATATTAATAAGAAAAGGTTAATAGGATATAGAGAGATACTCTAATGAAAAAATAGGGTCACATATTCAAATAAGTTACTTTTATAATAGTCTACAAATTTTTTTTTGAAAGGTATAATAGTCTACAAAATAAAATAACATAAATAAAATAAAATAAATTAAGGTTACTTATATGAACAAATGAGGTTACGTTTTTTATTTAATGTTTTATTTGTATGATGGATTGGTATTACTTATATATAATGTTACTTTTATGAGCAAAGAGTGTAATTTTAATGCATTAATTAGAGTTACTTTTATGTTACTCTTAAAAAAAATGGCCACACCGTGACACCGCCCACATACAAAACTTGTTACATGCACTTTTATAAAACGTTGTCACGCCTTGATCCCTAAGCATTGCATACTATTTCAGAAAGAAAAAAAAATCTTCCTTTGAAAATGAAATTAGTAATAAAATTGCCCTAGCCAATATCTGGACTTATCAAATCAATTAGAATTATCAAATAAATCATGTTTTATTAACATTATTGAGATTGTTACATTTTAATTGTACATTATTAATCTGTAATATATATTAAAATACGAGGAGGAATTTTGTAATGTGACACGTGGCACACCCTGTATATATGATACTTTGCTACATGTTGCTCCAGTCGCATACCAAACCTTACATTAAAAATATGTGTTCAACAAGATTTGAAAACATAACTTCAAGTTAGCAATGAGGTACTTTGACCACTTGATTAATTCTTTGAATTGATGTGTATATCTCCATACAATATTCTACTACTCCCTCCGTTTTTTATTAGTTGCAACATTTCAAAAGTTGCACTATTCATCTTTTAAGTTTGATTTAATTTTATGATCAATGTATAAAGATGAATATAGTCAATATGGATCTCGTTTGAATCGTCTTAATGTGCACCTTATCGATATATATTTTTTATAATTTATACAAATATATAATTAGAGTTATAAATGGTTAAAAAAAGTGTTTCGGCAAGTGTGAAAAGTGAAATGTTGGAACTAAAAAAGAACGGAGGGAGTATATTACGAAGCAACAAAATTATAAATGGAACCAAGGAAAAATTATAACCAAATATTCCATGCCTTACTTTTTTTTTCTCCTCATTAATGCATAATCTTGTAATTTTATCGTCTTTCATTTTCATAGCATTTTTTTAATTTAAAATATCATTATATTCTTACAAGACATAAAGTAAAAAAAAAAAAAAAAAAACTCATAACTGATTCATAAACTTTCATTAATCATAAATTTTTATTTATCATCAAATTAATGTATATTTAAACTAATTCTTAAATACTTTACAATATATAACATATTATTCCGACATCGGTACTTTTGGTTGAGCTTTAAATTTCACTCTAATATAAAGAGCGTGTCATTTTAGAAAATAGATAGATCTATTTATTTATTTATTTATTTAAAAATTGGATTACAGTTGTACATCATTGAATTATATTTTGTATTTTAATTAAAATTTGAATTTCTTTTAATATAATAAATATATTCAACTTATACTACTCCCTTCGTTCCCTATTTTCCTTGTCCGTCACTATTCACCTATTCATTATATTATATGATATAATAATAGTAGTGGGGTCAAACTGGGTTAATAATTGATGAAAGAGAAACAACTTGCAACTAATGGTGGGTGATGTGTAGGGTCCGTCTTAATAAAAAAATATTATAAACCTAATAAAGTTGTTTGGTAAAGAAAAATATGGAATATCATAAAACAACATATGCGAAGAAAAATAGGGAATGGAGGGAGTAAATCAAATGCTCCGGGCATTGCCTGGGGCAAAATCTAGTTAGTATTTCGTAACAATTAGTTTCTCGTATTGTTATTTAACGTCAACAATTAAATAAATTTATTAGCGACATTCACTTTTCAGTTTTCACATATAAACTTCCTTTTTTGCCCTTCCTTTTCACAATCTTCAACTTTTTTCCCCTTTCTCTCTGTAAAACAGTCAAATCAATTAATTAGTTAATAAATGTTGATTAAAAAATAGAATAGTTAATTTAAAAACATGTTAATGAATGAAATAGTTAATTAGTTAAAATATTATTGTAATTGTTAATACGTATATGTATATATTTATACATTACTACGCACATATACAATCTTATGATACATCTAAATACGTAAATTTTAAAAAAATATATTACACTTGTGCCTGAATTAGGAGCTTGTCCTAATCCAAACGTCTGTTCCATGGTGCCTAATTCAGGTGCAAATGCCAAGAACAAACGCTTGTACTCTGCAAGTCATGGTGCTCCACCTCCTAGTCATGGTACTTCTGTGGTCAATGGTGAACTTTTGGTGAAGATAGGGGTGAAAATTCGGTCTATGGTTTGGATTATTGGCCAATCCCAATCTAAACCATATATTTTCAGCCTTTGAAATTTGAGACCGATCCAATTCATATTGAATTTCAGTCCAATCCAATCCACCTAAATTCGGTCTTACGATTTTGGATCCAATTCAATCCGAATTTTAAAGATATTTTTTTTTTGTACAACAATTCCTGTTTAATATATTTGTAGCAATAATCTGTAGTATTATCCAATAACTTACTAAATCAGATACTACACACACTTTGAAAAAGGATGATAGAGAATCTTAGGATTTTGCTAGCTTTTGGTGTTTTGGGCATAACTACTTGACAAGTAGTAGGCTTAAGGACATTAAGGACTGAAAGGTTTATTACTATTCGGTCTAAAGTTCGGTGCATGGTTCACCGAGGGGTCCAGTGCGAGTCCAAACTGAAAACCGAAAAATAAAAAATTTACAATCCAAACCGCACCAATTTACAAAAAAGTCCGATCCAAATTTCCAAAACAGTTTGGTTTGGTTCGATCTTCGGTTTTAATCCGAATTACTTTCACCCCTAGGTGAAGAGGCGGTGTTGTTTAGAGAGAAGGAGGAGTGCTTAGTGAGAGATTTTTTTTTTTTTAAAGAAGGGCAGTTTTGAAAAGTGGGCAATGAAATGTGGACGCCGAATAGTAAGCCAAATTAGTTTAATGCAAAATTTATCTTTTCAAATCATGCATCACACGATTATTATACTAGTTTTATAACTAAAAACTGAGGTAATATATATTCTAGTTACTTAATAAAATTGAGCCTTTGGAATAAAAAAAAATTACGAATTTAAAATCAAATACGTAGTAGTAAAAGTGTTGGATTAGAAAGGCTCTCATTGACCACAACACACTTAATGGAGTCCATTGAAGTTACCTTCAACTTTATGATATTTTAAATGTATAGTTTAGTCAAAAACATTGCAGAGTACAATTGTCGAAGACCAAATACGGTGTCCTATTATTTGTGTACCACTTGTGTCAATCAATCTTATTGGTTGATTTTAAAACAAAACATCACTCTTATATTTAATAATTAAAACCTAATATTATCAACCCAATCATATATAGTGGTACACAAATTAAATCATTGTGGCACAATAGGTTTTTTTTCCCTATTATTAATGTAATGAATTCGGTTAGTGAGGGAATTATGGAATGGAGCATACAGCAAAAGTCTAACAAGCAATGACAACAACATGTCACGTGCTGACTAATTCCCCTTAGTCTTTTGCCACGCTGCCCACTAACTTCCCCCTTGGATGCTAGTCAAGGCTAACCCTTCCTTAGTATATAGCTAAGTATTGCAACGAAAGCTTGAACGAAAGAATAAGAAAAGCACAAGTTTATGAGTATGAGTTTTATTACTTTGAGAGAAAACTGAATACAATACTGATATTACTCTTTCTATCTCTCTCAGTCTCTGTGGGTTGGTTGATTTACAACTGAACAACTCAGGTATTTATATACATCTTCCTCCCCTACTCTAATTAGGATATTCTAGCCTTTCCTATTACACCTAGGACTACTCACTTCCCTACTGCACATAGAACATCCTACATTCCTAGTGACTTTAGGATATCCAATATTCCTAGTGTATCTAGGATAAGTGAGAATTCCCCAGAATACCCTCCAATGTTCCAGACCCTTCCGGAATATGCTAAACTACTCTAGACCTTACAATGAGGTTCTAGAGCCTTCCATACTCTTCCAAGCGTAGTAGACAACCTCTTCACCATGTACGAACCTCGTTTCACCAACATAGCACGGCCATCCCAAAAGTAGTGCTCATCTTCAGATCTAGTATCATGGTACAGCATTGCTACTGCCTGCAGTCTGTCTACTATAGGGAGTTGAGTGTTGCTTGTACAACACTTGGGCGGCTCCCCATGGGATCCTTATGCCCTCATTCCAAGATCAAAGGTGGGTCACTGGTCCACTCGTGACATGCTCCCCCACCAAATCCCTTGACGACCCCGTCAAGGCTGAGAGTCAAATGCCTCGATCTGATCCCGGAATTGCCACAGGTCATCTTCTTTCTCCCATGTTGCCTCACTCTCTGGGAGTCCTTTCCAATGAACATAGTATTCCTTGTACCTTGGAACGCCCCTGCGACGGACCACCCTTGTCGCTTCAATTGAGTCGATGTCCCTATCAAACGATGTCACTACAGCCGTAGGAGCTCGTTGTGACTCGCCCCTCATTGGATCCTCCATGTCTTCATGGTAGGGCTTTAACATACTCACATGGAATACTGGATGTATTTTCAACTTGTCTGGTAAGTCCACTTTGTAGGATACCCTTCCTACCTTTCCCAGGATTTGAAACGGCCCTTCGTATTTGCGCACCAAACCCTTGTGAACTTTCCTGAATGCTTTGAATTGCTGTGGGATCAACTTTACCATAACTAAGTCCCCAACTTGATACTCAGCCGGCCTTCGATGCTTGTCTGCCCATCTTTTCATCTTTTTCGTGGCTTTGCTCAGGTAATTCTTTGTTATATCCATCTGTTGGTCCCACTCTCTTGCAACTCGATATGCAGCAGGACTACTACCCTTGTAGCCTGTTGCAACTGATTGTGGTGTCAGGGGTTGTAGACCCATAACGATCTCAAAAGGGCTTTGTTGCGTCGACTCTGATCGCTGCAGATTGTAGGAGAATTGAGCAACATCAATCAACCTGGCCCAATTTCTTTGGTTAGCACTCACAAAGTGCCTCAAGTAAAGTTCTAACAAAGCGTTCACCCTCTCCGTCTGCCCATCAGTCTGTGGATGAAAGCTTGTCGATAAGTGAAGGCTTGACCCCAAAAGCTTGAACAACTCTGTCCAGAACTTTGCAGTGAACCTTGGATCTCGATCGCTAATGATGGTCCGAGGAAGTCCCCAATACTTTACTACGTTCTTGAAGAATAACTTGGCGGCTTGCTCGGCTGTGCAGTCCCTAGGTGCTGCGACAAACGTCCCATACTTTGAGAAGCGATCTACAACAACCATGATCGAGCCACACCCCTCAGACTTGGGTAAGGCCGATATGAAGTCCATTGATACACTCTCCCATGGCTTCTCAGGTGTGGGCAATGGTTCCAAGAGTCCAGCTGGAACTCGTTGCTCAATCTTGTCTTGCTGGCACACAAGACAAGTCTTCACGTATGCCTCTATGTCATCCCTCATATGCGGCCAGTAATATGACTCTTCCAACAGAGCTAGAGTCCGTTGCACGCCTGGATGTCCGGCCCACATTGAATCGTGACACTCCTTCATTATGTCCCTCCTAAGATTATCCCACTTAGGCACATACATACGCCGACCGGTGGTATAGAGAACCTCGTCTTCTAACCAAAACCGTCGAGTCTTCCCTTCCATGGCCATCTCCATTAGTGACTTGGCCAATGGATCTTGTTTCAAACCCTCCTTGACCCGCTCAAGGAGGTTGCTAGCAATGGCACTTGTGCTAGCGAGTATAGCCTTGCGACTCAAGGCATCAGCGACGACATTCACCTTGCCCGGCTTGTATTCCATTCTGTAATCAAACTCTGCCAAGAAGTCTTGCCACCTAGCTTGCTTGGGACTAAGTTTCTTCTGATTTTGAAAATAACTTGTTGCTACGTTGTCGGTCATGATGGTGAACCGACTCCCAAGTAAGTAGTGCCTCCAAATGCGCAAGCAATGAATGATTGCAGTCATCTCCTTGTCATGAACAGGATAACGCTTCTCTGTGTCATTCAGCTTCCGCGACTCGTATGCAACAGGATGCCCTTCTTGCATTAGCACCCCTCCTATGGCATAGTCTGATGCATCTGTATGCAGCTCGAATGCTTTGGAATAACTGGGTAAGGCTAAAACAGGCTCCTCTGTGACAGCTTGTTTCAAGTCATCAAAAGCTTCTTGACACTTGTCACTCCACAACCATTGCACCTTCTTCTTCAATAAGTCGGTTAATGGTGCTGCCCTTGCCGAGTAGCTCTTTATGAACCGCCTGTAATAGTTTGCGAGTCCAAGAAATGACCGCAGCTCCGTGACATTCCTGGGCTCACTCCATTCTTTGATGGCTTGCACTTTGTCATATTCCATCATGATCTTCCCTTCCTTGATATGATGCCCTAAGAAGGACACCTCCTCTTGCCCAAACGAGCACTTCTCCCTTTTTACATAGAGCTCGTTGTCCCTCAAGGCCTTGAACACCTTCCTCAAGTGTTCCACATGGTCTTGAAGGTTGTCGCTGTATACGACAATGTCATCAAGGTAGACTACCACAAAGTCATCAAGGAATGGCCTGAAGATCTTGTTCATTAAAGTGCAGAATGTGGCCGGTGCATTGGTGAGACCAAAAGGCATCACCAAAAATTCGTAAGACCCATATCGAGTTACGCATGCTGTCTTTGGCTCATCCCCTTCAGCTATGCGAACCTGCCAATACCCCGATCTCAGGTCGAGTTTGGAGAAGTACCTGGCTTTACCGAGTCGATCAAAGAGATCTGCAACCAACGGGATTGGATACTTGTTCTTCACTGTGATCTTATTCAAAGCCCGATAGTCAATGCACATCCGCAAGCTCCCATCATGCTTGCGTTGAAAAAGCACAGGTGCTCCATATGGTGCCTTGGATGGCCGGATGAACCCTGCATCCAACAACTCCTTGAGTTGCTTCCTTAGCTCCTCGAGCTCTGGTGGTGCCATCCTGTACGGTGACATTGCTGGAGGCTTTGCCCCTTGCTCCAGCTCAATCTCGTGATCCACCTCCCTTCTAGGAGGAAGTTTCTTCGGAAGTTCCGGAGGCATTATGTCTTCAGCCTCCTGGAGAACCTCGGAAATTTCTTTAGGAATCTCTCCCACTTGAGACTCCTCTTTGACGAGCGTTGCCAAGAACGTAGCTTCACCCTTCTTCACGCCCTTGCAAAGTTGGAGAGCTGATAAAGTCTTGGCTTCCACGTCTTCCCATGAAACGGGGACAGACCTTGTTCCATTGTTCCCCTTAATGGTTAAGGTGTCATCTGTCTCCAATGTCAACGGCCTCACTGAGTGCATGAACTCCATGCCCAATACTAGTGAGAAGTCATCCATGTTGACCACCGTGAGATTTACAGTACCCATCCATTTACCTAAACGAAGAGGTACACCCCATGCAACCCCTAGGATAGACACCGGCGAAGCATTGACGGTCTTCACCCTGCCTGGCTCCTTGGCGTACTGTAATCCTAATCTTGTTGCCTCCCCCTTGGCAACAAAGTTGTGAGTGGCACCCGTGTCTATGAGTGCCTTGGAAGCATGCCCATTCACATATGCCTCAACAAACATAAGTGAAGATGTTTCTGAACGGGGCAGCGTACTCACCCTGGCCACGTTGTTGCACTCCTTTGCTTCAACCGCCGCCTTGACGCTGCTCAACAACCGCAAATTCCCCATTTGCGTCTCGTTCCCCAACGATTCTCCGTTCGAACCCCTAATGGCACTAAGCTTCCCATTGGCTGGGCAATCCCTGGCCCAGTGCGGCCCTCCGCATAAGAAACAACCACGGTTCCTTGGCTTGTCTGAGGAAGATGCTGGACCCTTTCCTTTATCCTTCCTCTCAAATCTGCCTTCCCCTTGGTGAACGTGGTTTCGCTCGGTGGATTTAGCTCCCCCACCTTTTCCTTTACTCCCACTACTTCTGGTATCCTTCTTGGGACCCCTAAACTCTGTCAGGGATTCTGCAATGGCAATGGCATCGGCAATAGTTTGAGGGTTCCTCCTCCTCACCTCTTGCTGTGCCCAATGTTGCAACCCTCCGGTGAAGTAGATGAGTTGGGTCTTCTCTGTCATGTCTTCGACTTCAAGCAAAAGAGATGTGAATGTCTTGATATATTCTTTAATGTGGCTAGTGTGCTTCAACTCACGTAGCTTTGTCATAGACACCTCTTGAGCATTCTCTGGGTAGAATTGCTTCTTGAAGTCTTTCTTAAACTCATCCCAAGTGTCGATGGAATAAGTTCCCTTCTTGATATCCAACTCTCGCCTTCTCCACCATAGGATACCATCCTCCCCGAGGTACATAGTGGCAGTATTGATCTTGGAGGTTTCATCCTCCACGTGCATGGCTTCAAAATACCTCTCCATACTCCAAAGGAAATTGTCGATCTCTCGAGCATCCCTTTTCCCTAAGTACTTGGAAGGTTTGGGAATGTCCATCTTTGGCCCGGCCTGGATAGTCACACCCCCATTTACTGCAGCCTTCTTGCACAATAACAGCTCGTCCTTGAGGAGTTCATTCTCTTTCCTCAAGGCTGAGAGCTCTTCCCATACTTTAGCCATCTCGCTCTCCATCTTCTCTCTAACATGGCTCACGAGCGTGTTGGCTTCGGCGGAACGCTCAATAGCAATCTCTTCAACCCTTGTGTCAACAACGTCCATTTGCTCTTTGAGCGCCCCAATATCCATCTCGGCCTTCCTTAGACCATCGGATAGTTCTGCGGCTCCCCTCTCGACCCTTGTGGATCGCTCCTCTGCTTTGGTCGAGTTTTCCACCGCCTTTGCTACCCGTTTCTCCAGCTTCTCAAATGCCGCCTGAGTAACCTCTGGCGCATTGCCTTCAGTTGCTTGTACTGAAGTGCTACTCTTGTCCTTGGCCATCGAATTCTTAATTCAACTTCGTTCACTTGCTAACACACTTGGACAATACCCCAACGACCGTAGCCGCTCTGATACCACTTGTCACGTGCTGACTAATTCCCCTTAGTCTTTTGCCACGCTGCCCACTAACTTCCCCCTTGGATGCTAGTCAAGGCTAACCCTTCCTTAGTATATAGCTAAGTATTGCAACGAAAGCTTGAACGAAAGAATAAGAAAAGCACAAGTTTATGAGTATGAGTTTTATTACTTTGAGAGAAAACTGAATACAATACTGATATTACTCTTTCTATCTCTCTCAGTCTCTGTGGGTTGGTTGATTTACAACTGAACAACTCAGGTATTTATATACATCTTCCTCCCCTACTCTAATTAGGATATTCTAGCCTTTCCTATTACACCTAGGACTACTCACTTCCCTACTGCACATAGAACATCCTACATTCCTAGTGACTTTAGGATATCCAATATTCCTAGAGTATCTAGGATAAGTGAGAATTCCCCAGAATACCCTCCAATGTTCCAGACCCTTCCGGAATATGCTGAACTACTCTAGACCTTACAATGAGGTTCTAGAGCCTTCCATACTCTTCCAAGCGTAGTAGACAACCTCTTCACCATGTACGAACCTCGTTTCACCAACATAGCACGGCCATCCCAAAAGTAGTGCTCATCTTCAGATCTAGTATCATGGTACAGCATTGCTACTGCCTGCAGTCTGTCTACTATAGGGAGTTGAGTGTTGTTTGCACAACACTTGGGCGGCTCCCCATGGGATCCTTATGCCCTCATTCCAAGATCAAAGGTGGGTCACTGGTCCACTCGTGACAAACAGCTAATATAAATTTCCTACACGTTTCAACTCCCTTTCCTGGTTGATCCAAAACAAAACAAAATGTCCAACCTCAAACAAAGACTTCCATCAACCTCAAACCCAATCAAGCAACTATCTCCAACATCCGACTCCGACTCTGATTCCGACAATGATAAGCACCCTGCCCCCATTCCCGATGATCGCACACCCCCACTACTACCGCAACAACAACCATCATTAGGCCAACGCGCCTTAGCAAGCACAGCCCACTTAGCCAACCTACTCCCAACAGGCACTCTTTTAGCCTTCCAACTACTCACTCCAATCTTCACCAACAATGGCCATTGTGATGAAGCCACACGAGCCATGACAGCCCTCCTCCTCGCCCTCCTCGCTTCCTCTTGCTTCCTAGCCTCATTTACAGATAGTTTTCAAGCACCAGATGGGCAGGTTCACTATGGGTTCGCAACCTTCAAGGGACTATGGCTCATGGACTATCCTGGTCAAGTCAAAATTGATCATGCTAAGTACAAACTTAGGTTCATTGATTTTGTTCATGCTATCTTGTCTATGCTTGCATTTGGAGTTGTTGCTTTAAGAGATAGGAATGTGGTCAATTGCTTCTACCCAAATCCTTCTCATCAACTTCAACAAGTTCTTGATATATTACCTATTGGTGTGGGTGTTATATGTAGCTTGTTGTTTATTGCTTTTCCTACTACAAGACATGGTATTGGCTACCCTGTTTCGCGGTAATTTGTGATCAACCTCCTAAGAATTCTTCCTCCTTTTGCTATTCCTTTGTTCTTGTATGTACAAACATATTAGTCTTTAATAATTCAACATGATATAAGTTACGATATTAGATTGTACTAACTTCGAAATGATTCTGATCAAATTTTATTGTCTAATTGTTGATAGAATAAATTTCCTTATTATTGATACAGGAAGCAAGATTTATTCAAGTTTCTTGTTTAATCTTATGTGTTTGCCTAACTTCCTGAGTAGGATTTTATATGATTTCGCTGTTTAGGTCAAGATCAATGGAAGAAAGTTTGTATACATATTTGCTCCTTAAGGAAATTGTATAATATTGTACGTAGCATCTAATTGTTCTGAATCCATGTTCTTGAATTGTTCCGAATCCAGATACAAAGAAAGTCGAATATTGATCTAATATAATACGATACATTAATACCCCATGAAACTAATCTTAACCTTTAAACAGCTGAAGTAGATTACACTGTAATCATTGATTCATTGTAAGCCAAGCAAAAGATAGCCGTTCCGATCCAATTTATTTGCTATATTTCCTTTTAGGACCGTGGTTTTATTGTGGATCACAATATGACATTGTATTCATTGATTCAATGTAAACCAACAGAAAGAATAAACGATAGCAACTACTCTTTAGAACAATCAATCCATATGTAGAAATATCTTGTAAGTTAGGATGTCCTTTTCATTTTCAAGCCTTAATTGTTGTCTTTTATCGCTTCTTCAAGGCATCTGTATAATAAGTTTTTGTGGAAAGTCAACTTGGTCCTCTATAGCCTTGTTTAAGACATGCCATTGCATAATTTACTCTTAGATAATGGAGCCTTCAAATGAGCAAACTACGCCTACAATACAGCGCGCGAAGAGTCATAGTGGATACTACTATGATAAATTGCTAAACGTCGTCCGGAAAATCCTTACTAATACCTAAATTTCGACATAAAATACCTATTTTATCCTTCTATCACAAACACAAATTCCACCCGTACCACCATTGTGCCACCACCCCCACCCCCACCCCAACCACCCTACCACTCGTTGCAACATCTACCTACCACTTGC
This sequence comes from Suaeda aralocaspica, assembly GCA_016808085.1. Taxonomy (NCBI): domain Eukaryota; kingdom Viridiplantae; phylum Streptophyta; class Magnoliopsida; order Caryophyllales; family Amaranthaceae; genus Suaeda; species Suaeda aralocaspica. The sequence goes on along the minus strand of PYUH01000361.1, from coordinate 801,401 downwards.
CGTCCACCACTAACACCTTTAAATTTCAACCTGAGCCTAAACAAGTCACAGGTGTAATTTAAAATAAATAAATAAATAAAATTGAAACTTTTAAAAAAAAAATAAAAAAGTGATACATGCGTCTGGATCACCTTATATATACATATTTTTTTTTTTGTGGGTTTTGTTGGTGGTGATTTTGTGGTTGCCGAGTAGTGGTTGTGTTGTGGTAGGGTAGTTGGGTGGTCGCACGGTGATGGTTGGTACTTGGTAGTAGTTTGTGAGATAAGGGTAAAAATGGAAAATCAGTTAATAAATCGGGTGATAGTAAGAATTTTCTAGGCGACGTTTAACGTTTCAGAAATTGAAAAGTTGGAAGAAAAATAGGTGAAGAGTTGATATTTTAGTGTGATACATTCAAATGTAATACTAAACACATTCAAATCTATGTTGATCTTCGATCTTCTAGAATCATGGTACGCTAGCAACAACAACAAAACTTTAGTGCCAAAATAATTTAGAGTTGGCTAGACATGTATTAATAGAGAAATTTTTGGTTTCTAATAGTTAGATACCAAACCAAAAAAAAAAATAACATCCCAGTTTTTTTCATTTCACACATTTTGGGCCTGTTTATTTCAGATTAATTTCAGTTTAATTCAATTTCAATCAATTAAGTTCAGTTCAATTCAGTACAATTCAGCTCCAATCAATTCAGTTATTTTCAATAAATGTAAACTGACCCATAGCAGTTGATATGATACATGGTGAGAATGATATTGAACCAAAGACAGTAGATGAATGTCGCTCGAGAAAGGATTGGCCAAAATGGAAAGAGGCAATCCAAGCTTAATTGAATTCACTTGAAAAGAGAGGTCTTTGGAAAAATAACCCGTACACCAAAAAGTGTAAAGCCAGTTAGATATCAATGGGTATTCATTAGAAAACGATATGAGAAAAATGAGATAGTTAGATATAAGGCAAGACTTGTGGCACAGGGTTTTTCTCAAATACCTGGAATTGATTATGATGAAACATATCCCCCATTAGTTGATGCAACTACTCTAAGATTTTTGGTAAGCTTGACTATATCAAAGAATTTGCAAATGCGTCTCAGGGAAGTTGTGACTAAATATCTTAATGAGTCACTTGATACAGATATTTATATGAGAGTCCCTGATGGACTAAAATTACCAAAAAATCATGGGCCTAAAGAGATGCTTTCTATAAAATTGAAAAGATCGCTTTATGGCTTGAAGCAATAAGGGAGAATGTGATATAATTGACTTAGCGAATATCTCACAAAGAATGGTTTCAAAAATGAACAAATTAGCCCTTGTGTATTCATCAAGAAATTAGAATCAGGATTTGCCATTATTGCTGTTTATGTTGATCATGACTTAAACATAGTTGGAACTCCTAAATAGTTTGAAGTAACTGCAAAATATTTGATGAAAGATCTTGGAAAACCAAATTTTGTTTAGGATTACAAATTGAGCACTTAAAGGGAGGAATATTTGTCCATCAATCAAATTACATGAAGAAAATTATGAAACAATGTTATATGGACAAATCACACTACAAGAAAACAACTGATTTGCGATGGAATAATTCCGTCGGAAAAACCCCAAATTCCGTCTCAAAAGGTATTTGCGATGGAATTCCGTTGCAAAATGGTCGTCGCTATTCTCTTCGTTGCAAATTGTTGGTTTTTCCGATGGAATTTCCGTCGCAAATTTTTGTGACGGAATTGTCCATCACAAATCCAAATTTGCGAGGGAATTATCCGTCACAAATTTGCGAGGGAATTTTCCATCGCAAAATCAAAATTTGCGACGGAATTTTCCCTCGCAAATTTGCGATGGAATTTCCATCACAAATCCCCCATTTTGCGACGGAAAATTCCCTTGCAAACTAGCGCTCAATTTGCAGCTTTTAAATTTTCCATTTATTTTGCGACGATAAATTCCGTCGGAAAAGTTTTAATAAATTCTTATATGACAAATTGCGAAGTATTTCCGTCGGAATTTTGCATTTTCTTTTTAAAAACACTACTTCAAACCATAATTCGTACCTACAAATCTATATATACCATAACCATTTATGTTCTGTTGCGACGATCACATTAAGGATATTGTTTCAAACATTTTAAAACATAAATAAATTAATTTGTGTCTTACAACTACCATTAAATACTACCATAACAAGTTTAACAATAATAGTAATTGCATTCAACTAAACTATATATCCATTTGATAATACGATATATCCTAAAACACAAGTAAGCTAACTAAATTGGAGTGCCTTGACCTGCGCCACTACCCGAGTCATCTCGGGGGTCTCTACGATGAATCTGGAAAGGAGAACAACAGCCAGTGGCGAATCCCTGAATCCGACTCATCAGCTCCTCCACACGCTCTCTGTTTCTCTGCTCCATTGCAGCCATCTCTGCCTGCATCTCATTCTTGACCTCCTCTCGAACATCCTGCCTTAACTCATCACGAATCTGGGTCTTGAAATCCTCTCGGAACTCTTGCAGCTGGGTTGTGACATTCTCTACCCTCTTGACAAAATGTTCTTGCATTTGAGAAACGACAGAGGGAGTGTACTGCTGTGACGATCCACATCGCCTGAACGACCCATAGTACAGCTTAGCACCACAACCAAGACCTTTGACGCGACCTTTCTTGCTGCGCCCACCAGCTGCCTCCCAATACATCTCATTTGGCGTCTTTGGAGTCCTTTACGTGACAAATTCTCAAATAAAGCATGGTTCAAAATTTGTCGGGATTTTGCGACGGAATTTCCGACGGACCCAATTCCGTCGCTATTTTGCGTAGGAAATTTCCGTCGCAATTTTTTTTCCGTCACTAATTCATTAAATTACATATGAAGTTTTGTAGGAAAATTCCGACTGAATATTCCGTCGCAATTAAATTAATTTCGTCGCAATGAAGTAATTCCGTCGCAAGTTTATTCCGTCGCAAAAATTCCATCGCTAATAAGCAGTTTTCTTGTAGTGACATCCAATAAGCACTCCAATGGTTTTTCGATCTCTAAACATGAAAGACGATCCATTTTCACATTGAGAAGAGATCGAAGAAGTTATTGGTCCCGAATTACCATACTTAAGTGCTATTGATGCGCTAATGTACCTAGTAAATAACACTCAATCTGACATAGCTTTTTCAGTGAACTTATTAGCTAGGTGCATCAATGCATCCACAAGAAGGCATTGGAATGGGATCAAGCATTTATTCCGTTACCTTCGAGGAGCCACAGATCTTGGTCTATTTTACCAATCACGTGAAAACGCTACACTAATTGGGTATGCAGATGCTGGATACTTGTCTGATCCTCAAAAGGCCAAATCACAAAATGCATATGTATTCACTTATGGAGGGATTGCAATCTCATGGAGATAAACAAAGCAGACTTTGACAGCCACATCATCAAACCATGTAGAGCTAATTGCACTATATGAAGCTAGTCGTGAATGAGTGATGATCAGTCATATACAAGAAGCATGCGGTATGAAAGCAATTACAGAAAATGCAACAGTGATCCATGAAGATAATACTGCATGTATTACGTAAGATAGTATGTGAAGGTTATACATAAAGGGTGATAGAACAAATCACTTGTCACCAAAATTGTTCTTTACACACGATCTTCAGAAAGATGGGACAATTAATGTCCAACAAGTTAGATCATGTGATAACCTTGTCGATTTGTTGACAAAATCACTTCCATCAAAGAAGTTTGATGAGTTAGTGCAAAATATTGGGATGCGCTATCTCAATGACTTATGTTAAATTCAGGGGGAGAATATATGCACTATACTCCTTTTCCCTTCGATAAGGTTTTTTATCCCATTGGGTTTTTCCTAACAAAGTTTATTTTAATGAGGTAGTATTTGTAAGCATATATTCCGAAAGGAGCATGACATTCAAAGGAGAGTGTTATGAATAATGGATGTAGATATAGGGTATGCCCTAGGGGAGTATAGGACGTAGAAATTAATTGCATGGAACTACTTGGTAAATGCATGCTCTTGTTGAAAATATTGACAATATTACTCTAGTAATTAATGCTCTCACTATTTCCAAATATTACTCTCTACCTTATATATGAAATAGTAAAATCTCTTCCTCATTTATTCCCCTTCTCATCTATATTTTACGACACGGATTTCATATTTGAAGAACCCCACTAATCACAACATGGATCCACCCCAGCGCCCCTTACAAGTTACAACACATGAATGTACGATCAAAATTGCAATGGTATAACTCTACACCTCTCACATATAACTTTATTTCCCGCCAAAAATCAAAATTCCGTTAAAACATGCAACGAATTTTGGTGAGGCATTACAGAACAACACCAATCACAATTTTTCTACCCCATATACAATTCTCAACCTTTGCTTCCTTCAAACGTAATTATCAAGCAAACCCAATTCAACATAGTTTAGACAGTAGAATCTCAAACGTAGAATCATACACAAACACAATTTCATGGCTTCTTTCTCATCACTCAAACTCAGAAATTTCCCAATTTCATTCAAAGGGTTTTTCCAAAATTACAACCGAAGTCATAGGAAGAGCTTTACATTGTTTCTGCATAAAGGGTTTGATCCCTTTTAGCGTATTTAGTTCAAATACTTTGTTGGGTATGTACATGAAATTCGGGCGTGTTGATGTCGCCTACCATGTGTTCGACGAAATGCCACAGAGAAATGAGGCTTCTTGGAATGCTATGGTTTCTGGTTTTGTGAAAGTTGGATTATATGGTGAGGCATTTAGATTATTTGATGAAATGAGAGGGTGTGGTTTTGGTTCAAATGGGTTTGTTATATCGAGTTTGATTACGGGTTGTAGTCGATCGAATGATATGATTTCTCAAGTATTTCAGCTACATGGTTTTGTTGTTAAGTCTGGTGTGTTGGATGATGTGTTTATTGGTACGTCTCTGTTGCATTTTTATGGAATGCGCGGGCTTTTAGTGGAAGCTAAAATACTTTATCAGGGAATGCCGTATAAGAATATCGTTTCTCGGACTGCATTAATGGTTGTTTGTTCTGATGATGGACAATATCAGGAAGTAATTGATATGTATCAACAAATGAAGCAAGAGGGGTTAGATTTTAATGAAAATACGTTCACTACGGTGATCAGTTCTTGTGGGATGCTTGACAACCAGATGTTGGGTAGGCAAGTTCTTGGGCATGTTATAAAGTCTGGGTTTGAGTCAAATCTTTCTGTCGCAAATTCTCTGGTGTCGATGTTTGATAATTTTGGTGATGTTGATGATGCAAGTTATGTGTTTGATCACATGAAAGAACGTGATACAATCTCTTGGAATTCTATAATCAGTGCTTGCGGCCATCACAAGCTTTGTGAGAAAGCTCTAGGATGCTTGAGTCAAATGCGTTTTGCTCAGCATGAGGTAAATGCTGTCACACTTTCTAGCTTGATATTGGCTTGTGATTCTGTTGATAATTTAAAATGGGGCAGGGGTGTTCATGGTCTTGTACTTAAATATGGATTTGACCAAGATGTGTGTGTGTGTAACACTCTGCTTACCATGTATTCTGGAGCTGGACAACTTAATAGTGCCGAGTTTTTATTTATTACTATGCCAGATAAAGATTTTATCTCATGGAACTCGATGATAACATCTTATACCCAAAATGGAAAATGCATAGAGGCCTTGCGAACTTTGAGTAGTCTTTTGAATGCAAGTTCATCAATGAACCAAGCTAGTCTTGCTAGTGCATTAGGGGCGTGTTCCAGCCAAGAGTTCCTTGGTGAAGGCAAAATTCTCCATGGTCTTGCTGTCAGTTCCGGCCTTACCAATGAGGTGATTGTTGGTAACTCATTGGTTACCATGTATGCAAAGTGTGGCTTGACAATGAAAGCTAAGCAGGTTTTCAACTTAATGCCTGACCAAGACACAGTCACTTGGAATGCTTTGATCGGAGGTTATGGTGAAAATGATGAAACAGATGAAGCATTTAAAGCTTTTAAATTGATGAGAAGGAGAGGCTTGCAAGAAAATTACATAACTTTAGTGAATCTTCTCTCTACATTCTCTTGTGCCAGCAATTTATTAAAACATGGGATGTCTGTTCATTCACTTATTGTTCGCAGTGGTTTTGAATCAGAGGAGTATGTAAAGAATTCTCTTATTATTATGTATGCCAAGTGTGGCGATCTTAATTCAAGTAGAATACTATTCAGTAATTCCTGGAACATAACTCCTGTCACATACAATGCCATGATTTCTGCTAATGCTCGTCATGGCCGGGGAGAAGATGCTATGAAGTTGTTTTTTGAAATGTTTAATTTGGGTGTATATTTAGATCAATTTAGCTTCTCCAGTGTGTTTGCTGCTGCAGCCAATTTGGCTACCTTGGAAGAGGGTAAAATGCTTCATGGACTAACTGTGAAAATTGGGTTTGACTTTAATTTGCATGTACTGAATGCTGTAATGGATATGTATGGGAAATGTGGAGAACTAAACGATGTCTTAAACATAGTTCCAGAACCTGTTGATAGGTCAAGGTTATCATGGAACATATTGATTTCAACATACTCTAGACATGGGCATTTTCAACTAGCTAGGGACACTTTTCATGAAATGATAGATTCAGGGATAAGAGCTGATCACGTGACTTTTGTCTCCCTTCTTAGTGCATGCAGTCATGGGGGACTTGTTGATGAAGGAATTGAATATTACACCTCCATGACAAGGGATTTTGGAATTCCACCAGGAATTGAACATTGTGTTTGCATGATTGATCTACTTGGGCGATCAGGAAGATTTTCTGAGGCCGAGAAATTTTTGAAAGAAATGCCAGTATCTCCCAATGGTTTTATTTGGCGAAGTTTATTAGCTGCTTGCAGAGTTCATGGTAATGTTGAGCTTGGTAAAAGATCTGCACAGCAGCTCATCCAAATGGGGCTTGATGATGATTCAGTTTATGTTCTCTATTCAAATGTATGTGCATCCAGTGGAAACTGGGAGGATGTGGAGAGTATAAGAAGTCAAATGCAGTTGGGAAATTTAAAGAAAAAGCCTGCTTGTAGCTGGGTAAAGTTGAAGAACAAAGTCACTTCTTTTGGAATGGGTGACCAAACCCATCGTCAAGCAAAGGAGATTGATGCAAAGCTGAAAGAAATAAAGAAGCTGATCGCTGAAGCAGGTTATGTCCCTGATACAAGTTTTGCTTTGCATGACACAGATGAAGAGCAGAAGGAACACAATTTGTGGAATCACAGTGAAAGGCTTGCGCTTGCTTATGGGTTAATTAATTCCCCAAAAGGATCAGTCATAAGAGTATTCAAAAACCTTCGTGTTTGTGGTGATTGTCATTCTGTTTTCAAGTTTGTTAGTGCAGCAGTTGCAAGGGAAATTTTATTGAAGGATCCATACCGATTTCATCACTTTAAAGATGGCAAGTGCTCATGTGAAGATTTCTGGTAGTTGAAATGATACTGCATATCTGCATAAATTGGCTTATATGACATGGGACTTTTTGAAGTGGATCAACAAAGAAATTCATGGTAAGGAGATTCAGCTATATGTATTTATTTGCCTCTTAGCTGCGACCTTTACTTGCTGTTGTCTCACATGATTTATATTCATTCGGTTGGGCATAGATGTTGTCATGATAGCTATGAGAAGGAATTAACAGCCTTTTCAAAGCTATATAGAAAAATTGTTTGTTATGAAGTAAAGCTGTTCAACATAATGTTCCTTAATTAGGCTTTGATCTATAACCTTATTTTTCACCTCTCCAACCTCCACCCCCCAAAACAACACAAATTAAAAACACCCCCAATATTCCGAGTTTCCGAATAATACTTAATGTAATTAAAAATTACTTAGTAGTACTGCCATTTATGTTCGTTCATTTAGAAATCAAAACTATTTAATTTGAAAAAATTCCCACTTGATTGAATAATTTTTACACTATGCTGCTGCACTAAGCGTCTGAGCATGGTTTCGACCATCTCTTTTTTTCTTTTCTTCCTTTTTTTTTTTACTGGTTTTGCAAAATATCATTTTAATTCTTTGCAAATGCCGTGTGAACATGTTTGATGTCATTTTGGGCGATTACTATTGATGAGAAGCTGATTTTGTGAGTATATTACTTTGAATTTACAAAATGTATTCTGTATCACAAGGCTTGATGCAACTTTTGCTCAAGGGTGAAGTGTATATATTGAGTTTGAGGTAACTTAAACAAAGGCTGAATCACCAAAGTATGGGTGCTAAACTGCTAATTGTGGTTTGATTGTATGAAAAATCCGTTGTTGCAACAAAAAACTATAAAAACATAACTGTAAGCTACTTTGTGGGTTTGTTACAAAATTTAGAACTTATGGTCAAGAGAGCAAAAGTAATGCACTGGTGAGGAGGCTTGAAGAGTGGCAGCGAGATGGATGGAGGAGAGGTAAAGGAAGGCCTATGTAAACATGGATGAGAATGGTTATTGGAAATATGAGATTTTTGGGGCTTGAGGGGAATTTTGTGTTAAACAGGGGAGAAGGGACAAAAAAGATGTTTTTAGATGACTTTTGCGTCTTTGCTATTCCTCTCATTGATTCATGTCTAGGGGTCTAGCCAATGCCAAATCATTTTGGGCTGAGGCTTTTTTGTTTTGGTTGTATGGTCAAGAGAGTTTATAGAGGGCCATAATGTGTTATTGATTCTTTTCCTGCAGAGAATTCATGGAATGTAAAGGAAATTTTTGTTTATAGTTGCTGGAAATCCTTGTTTAATATTCATCAATGCACATGAATTGTCATAACAAATTCTCATTCATGAAGTTCTACCAGGCTTTTCTTCAGCCACCCAAAGTATGTCATGGACAACATTCACTGGATCCGGGCACCGAACTTCAGACTAGAGAAATGTTGTTAAAATGGGGCCTACGGAAAAGTTAGGTTCTTCTTGGGAGATGTGCCTGTTTTCCATGAGAAGGGTAATCAGGCTACTCTTATTCTTTAGCAGTTATATGCCATATCCATTCACACCACACAGATAGAAAGTAGAGGAATTTCTGAGTAAATAGTCACCAGTTCAGGCTGCTCAGTTGCTAAGAGTATTGAGCAGATTATGTCTGTGGTAAAGACCTGGAAAAAATGCTGAATTTCTTCCCCTGATAAGTGCAGTTTGCATGGATCCAACTTTCAGCTTTAGGTAATTGATTTCATGTCTTTTATATAATTTTCATCAAGACAATACTGTGTATTGCAGTTCTTTCTAACAAAAAGTGTTTATTCTGGCACGTTTATCCTTTCTACCTTCTATCAGCCTTATTTTAATTTGTTCTTCCTCCATCTTTCAATTCATCTCCCTATTAATCATTTCATGTTAACCAATTCAACTTTGTGGAAAATACTACGTAACACTTTTTCTTCAGATTGTTTTAACTTAGCTACAAATACAATATATACTTGAATACTTTAACAAATACAATTCACTGGTCTACTAACAAATCTTTACTTAACCAGCGCATGTTTATCAATTACCATATTGTAAGTAGCATACAAAACTAATCTACTCATGTTTATCATTCCGCTAGGGTGCAAAATTGGCAAAAGAACTTAAGAAGTTCTAGATGCAGTGATTAGCAATCTGCTTTCCCTTTATTGCCTTCATTACTTCATGAAAATAGAATCTACATATTCCCATCAATAGCATTAGGAGACCCATCAAGCAAATCAGCTGCAAACTTGGAAACTACCACCATTCTGACTTCCTTTTAGAATTCTTGCCAGCTTTGAGTGAAGTATACTATGAGTATTATGGATATCCTATTATCCTGATGAATTGATGTACTGTTTGCACTCTATGCACAGATAATCACAATTCTTTTCTATCCGTACCCTTTTTTCAATCCTAATATCCTTGAAAACCAGATATAGGCAACCTCCTCCATTGCCTGAACCACTGTGCCCAGAATTTCTTTTAAACGTCTGCCATACCGCTACTTTTTTTTTTCTTTCTGAATATTTTTTGAACACTAGTCACTTCCTTCTGCTTCTCTATCTGTGTAAGAATCGGAAAAGCACGATTGATAGTTCGCAAAGGATCCATAGACAAATTAATAATAGTAGTGCCAAAAACCCTCTTAAGACCAATTAAACACTGCATCAGCTTCATCATCTAACAATATCTTTAAGAACTATACTTACATCTCCACACAATCAATTAGGGACACACCTTATATTTTTCATCTCATCCAGCAACCTCTTAATTTTCCCAAAGTAGCTAAGGTTAATTATATTTTTCTGTTTGATGATAATCAATTTCCTTCTTTACTTGATAAATCATTGCCCTATTACATTGATCAAATCAATCGTTAACACCACTCTATGACTTAGATGAAGTTTTCTTGTATGAAAAATCATCAGCATGCTCACCAGAGTCCGATTTTAAATCATGACCATGCAGAACACCAGATGAAGGTAGAGAGAGAGAGAATGATTCTTCTATTACAAAGTAAATATATTACAAGTGTCTAGTAATTAATGAGTAGGCATACATCTTTATTTTTCATGTTTTTCAAATGAAATTTTGAGTATGAGTATATGATCCTCGATTACGGAACGATGCACATTTGAACTATTTTGAAACTCAGTATTTCAGTAACTTTTAATGATTTCTCTATCTTAAAAATTCATTAGATTTTTTTTTATCTTTGGTACTTTTCTTGGTTAATGGAAAGCTATTCCCTTCCATTGTTGTTAGGCAATAGGTGATTTGGATTGTTTATTGTAATTTCACTTGTGTGCGATTATTAATTTCCATTATGAGTAGGGCTGAGCAAAGGTTCCGTTTGGACCTGAAACCGGACCAGACCTGAATTTGGGCCAGACCGGACCGGACCGGACCGCCGATTCTTGTCCAGGTCCAAAAAAATTTGGGGTGCCGGTCTTCCGGTCCGGTCCAAAACCGGAGTTTCAGGTCTGGAACGNAAGAGTATTGAGCAGATTATGTCTGTGGTAAAGACCTGGAAAAAATGCTGAATTTCTTCCCCTGATAAGTGCAGTTTGCATGGATCCAACTTTCAGCTTTAGGTAATTGATTTCATGTCTTTTATATAATTTTCATCAAGACAATACTGTGTATTGCAGTTCTTTCTAACAAAAAGTGTTTATTCTGGCACGTTTATCCTTTCTACCTTCTATCAGCCTTATTTTAATTTGTTCTTCCTCCATCTTTCAATTCATCTCCCTATTAATCATTTCATGTTAACCAATTCAACTTTGTGGAAAATACTACGTAACACTTTTTCTTCAGATTGTTTTAACTTAGCTACAAATACAATATATACTTGAATACTTTAACAAATACAATTCACTGGTCTACTAACAAATCTTTACTTAACCAGCGCATGTTTATCAATTACCATATTGTAAGTAGCATACAAAACTAATCTACTCATGTTTATCATTCCGCTAGGGTGCAAAATTGGCAAAAGAACTTAAGAAGTTCTAGATGCAGTGATTAGCAATCTGCTTTCCCTTTATTGCCTTCATTACTTCATGAAAATAGAATCTACATATTCCCATCAATAGCATTAGGAGACCCATCAAGCAAATCAGCTGCAAACTTGGAAACTACCACCATTCTGACTTCCTTTTAGAATTCTTGCCAGCTTTGAGTGAAGTATACTATGAGTATTATGGATATCCTATTATCCTGATGAATTGATGTACTGTTTGCACTCTATGCACAGATAATCACAATTCTTTTCTATCCGTACCCTTTTTTCAATCCTAATATCCTTGAAAACCAGATATAGGCAACCTCCTCCATTGCCTGAACCACTGTGCCCAGAATTTCTTTTAAACGTCTGCCATACCGCTACTTTTTTTTTTCTTTCTGAATATTTTTTGAACACTAGTCACTTCCTTCTGCTTCTCTATCTGTGTAAGAATCGGAAAAGCACGATTGATAGTTCGCAAAGGATCCATAGACAAATTAATAATAGTAGTGCCAAAAACCCTCTTAAGACCAATTAAACACTGCATCAGCTTCATCATCTAACAATATCTTTAAGAACTATACTTACATCTCCACACAATCAATTAGGGACACACCTTATATTTTTCATCTCATCCAGCAACCTCTTAATTTTCCCAAAGTAGCTAAGGTTAATTATATTTTTCTGTTTGATGATAATCAATTTCCTTCTTTACTTGATAAATCATTGCCCTATTACATTGATCAAATCAATCGTTAACACCACTCTATGACTTAGATGAAGTTTTCTTGTATGAAAAATCATCAGCATGCTCACCAGAGTCCGATTTTAAATCATGACCATGCAGAACACCAGATGAAGGTAGAGAGAGAGAGAATGATTCTTCTATTACAAAGTAAATATATTACAAGTGTCTAGTAATTAATGAGTAGGCATACATCTTTATTTTTCATGTTTTTCAAATGAAATTTTGAGTATGAGTATATGATCCTCGATTACGGAACGATGCACATTTGAACTATTTTGAAACTCAGTATTTCAGTAACTTTTAATGATTTCTCTATCTTAAAAATTCATTAGATTTTTTTTTATCTTTGGTACTTTTCTTGGTTAATGGAAAGCTATTCCCTTCCATTGTTGTTAGGCAATAGGTGATTTGGATTGTTTATTGTAATTTCACTTGTGTGCGATTATTAATTTCCATTATGAGTAGGGCTGAGCAAAGGTTCCGTTTGGACCTGAAACCGGACCAGACCTGAATTTGGGCCAGACCGGACCGGACCGGACCGCCGATTCTTGTCCAGGTCCAAAAAAATTTGGGGTGCCGGTCTTCCGGTCCGGTCCAAAACCGGAGTTTCAGGTCTGGAACGGCGGACCTGAATAATTATTAAAAATATTTTTTTTTCAAAAATTAATAACTAAAACTTGTAAAGTTATAATGTAGTTGGAAGTATTTGAGTACTTTAATGTTTGTAATCGTTACTAATTAGATTGTATGTCGTTAATTTGGATTCTATGTTATTATGTTTGAAGTCTAAGTCTCTAAGATAAGTAACAACAGGTCCAACTGGTCCAACAAGTTTTTTTATCAAAATTTTCAATTGAAAGTGCAAAAAAAATATAAAATAGGTCTAACAGGTCCGGTCCAGGACTGGACTTGAATATTCCGGTCCAGGTCTTGACTGGAATGAATTCAAGTCCGGTCCACGTCCAAATTTTTTTTACATTCCGGTCCGCCGGTCCAGCCGGTCCCGGTCCGGTCTGGTTCTGGACCGGTGCTCAGCCCTAATTATGAGTCTTTGAGAAACCTTGTGATTGTGGTGATTTCCCCGCTGTTTAAAAATTTGTTACTGCAGCAGTTGCTAGGATTTTTTTTTGAAGATCCCTATCTGTTTCATCACTTCAAAGGTGGCGTGTGTTTTTTTAGGGATTCCTTGTTGAGATGCAACTGTATATCTACTTAAATTGACTTATATAGTTGCATTACATGTGCTACTTTGAAGTGGATTTATTAACCAGTACATGCTAAGTGTAACTCTGTAAGGAAATAGTTCAATAATATGAATTCATTCTTCTCATAGTTGCTCTGTAAGGATTTATTTTGTATTTCTTTCTAATCTAGATTGATGTAAAATTCCAGGTACGTATTCCTATCTCATTCCTCTTCTTGTCATTCTGGATAACTAGTTGCGTTTCTATTTGCTTTTCCTCCATTTGTCAATTTATTTGCCTTTCTATGACCTCAAATCCTTCCATAGAATGACCTATCCAAGCTTTGTGTTCTCCAACCAAATGACTTTTGAATTTTGATTGGGATAAGATGCTATTCTGCTGTCAAAAGTATGTTTAAAACTTTGGATCCAAGTTATATTTAACGACTTTCTCTCTTAAAGAATTTTTTATTTCAAATTTTGTCTTAATTGAAAGACTGGCTGGAAATAATGGAGCGAGGGGATTTTATTTATTTTTATAATTATTATTTTTGTTGAAATGCAGGTGGCATATGTGGTTCCTCTTATTAGTTCATTTTTTTGCCGACTAAGGCTTTGTTGTTGCTGTTGACTGAATGATTAATTGGAGAGAAATTCCCCCCTTCTCGATGTTAGGCAATGGGTGAGTTAGATAATTAATTTTGTTCTGCACTTAGCTAAGCAATTGCTGGGGACGATCTATGTTGTTCTTGGATCAATTATTCATTAAAACTTAAAAGGAGAACGGTCAACTGAAAATATGGTTACAGAAAAAGCTGTTGTATTCTGTGTTGAGATTACTTGCTGACGATTTTCTTGTAATTTGAGCTTCATCCATTGTCAAGGATGATTTTATTAGACAACTGTTGTTATCTTGGAGACAACAGCATTAGTTAAGAGATCTTTTATTTGTTTTCTAATATTGGCAGTAGTGTTGGTGGCGATAAAAAAGGAGGCTGGGCATGAACTTGATGGCCATGTAAGAAATTAAGACATCTTTGATTATTCATTTATCCTAATGACTAATTTTTGTATTGTATTTCTTCAGGTTGGTTTATATAGGAGGAATCTCCTAAGGAGCTAAACTTTGAGCTGGTGTCCTGCTGCTTTTAATTTCCATGTTTTGACTCAACTTTGAAGTACTGAAATCTGCATAAGGTAATTTTGCATTTTTGCTTATATATCCTCTTTAGATAACAAGCATTGTTTTGTCAACAGAAGCTATTAACAGTAGTGTTTTCTTCTCTTATTCCGTATTTTCTACCTGATTTTGCTTGGTTATGCACTAGTCTTTGCACAAAATTTTCAGCCACTCAAATTTTGATTTCCATGTACATGATTTTCTACCCATAAAAAAACTTCTTTCACTTCATTGCTTTGACATAGTCGATGTATTGCTTTTCGTCTTTTATTTTGTTTTATTTGTGTGCTATCAAGTCTTGCGTATCATGATTGTGACGAAATTAGAACAAAGTGGAAGCTATTTTACCGTTGTTGAGAACTTTATCCTTAAATTCTACACCAACTTTTGATCAAAATTTTATATACGATTATATCCTTTCTTTTTGTTTAAATCCCATTTGAGCTCTCAGTTGGATGATTTGGATCTATTACTAGTTTCATGCTATCTGTGATGTTTTGCCTTCAAATACATCCTTTGTGCTTCCTTCCATATTTATCAACTTTGAACTGATTCTCTTTTATGATATTTCAGCTGTTCTGAATTTCACCAAAAGTACTTTAATTTGACTCTCTGAAGATGTCGAGAAATTGGATATCAAAACTGCCTCTCATATGTCACAATCATAGGCTTGTTTGGTTACTTGATTGCTTGATTTGTTTCCATTACTTTGGCTACTTGGATATTATGGTAATAACCAATTGGCACTGATATTCAGAAATATGTTTATAAGGCCAACCAAACTAGCGATTTTGACTTGTCTAGGTCGCTGTAAGCCAGTAAACAAACTTTAATATTCAATCGTCGTTTTGAAACCAACCTTATTTAATTTTGTGAACTTTGTACTCAAGATTTACGGACTCAATTTGCGTTTGATGCTAATCGTGTAATTGTGCTTCGCACTAATCATGGAAATTCCAACATACCAAGTGAGGATTTGGTAGCACTTCTGTTAGTGAGCTTGTAAAAATTACTTCTGGTAGTACTTTGTAATTACTGCAGAACCAATCATCAATTTTGTGTTTGGTTTATCATTGCCCATATCCACTAACTCAGTGGAGCAATTTTTTTTTATAAGAAAAAACAGTTATCAGAACAATAGCAGCCCATTATTCAATAATCAAGTAAATCATCCCTAAAATATTAGTGTTATGCAAATTGAAATGGTTGCTTTTTGTTACACCTTCATGCGCACCAGTAAGCAATAAGATTTGTAAGTGGAAGAAGATTATTGCCGGTAAAAACATCCACAAAGAGGCGGCGTCAAAATTCTTCCATCTTCAATTGGACTAATCTTCTTTGGCGAATGATATAAGGGGATGAGGAGGTACATGTTACAATCGGTTGTACTTTAAAAGATACAATTAAAGGCACAATAATATAATTTATTTGCTTTACTTTTAGTTTATTTCAAAGTAAATTAGTTGTGTACATTAATGTTTCAATTTCGTATTTTAGGTGTTTTGTTTTTTTTTTTTTTTAAATATTATTTGAACCGTTTCTATCGATTAATTATACTTGATAATGTTATTAAACTTTGTTTCCGTTTTCCCTAAAATAAAAGAAAAAAAAGAAGCAGCAACATGTTTCATTTCTTTCGTACTCCAAATCAAAAAGGATGTAGAACCTCATTTTTTCCTTTCTCACTTGCTTCTTCTCTCTCAAACAACTTGTTTGGTTCATATTAGTAAAGGAAAGGAAAAAGGTAAAGGAATGGAAAAGAAAAGAAGAGAAGGAAAAGGAAATTGAATGAAAGCTTATGTTTGGTTGATATTAGTAAAAGAAGGAAAGAAAAAAAGCTATAGATTAATGTCCATATTTTTTATTTCCCCCCAAATCCTCCTAGTTTTGGGAGGAAAGGAAAGTGAAAAAATTGTTAATAAACTTTCCCATCAAAATTTTCTAACTATTTAAACCAAATATGAAAAATCAATAATCTTCTTTCGTTTCCTCTCAAATCCCTCCTATCAAACAAGCCCTAAAAAGTAGCGGATATTTTAGAGTAATATAAAATAATGTAAGCACAAAATGGGATTTAATATAGCTGCCAGTATGATTTGGAACGTGTTGGTTTAACTTAATTATCTATGGCCAAAATTGAAAGTGACCTGAAACTTGAAAATGTCTTCAACGGAAAACTATATTTTAAGAAAAGTAATCTTCAATTAATTTAATCAAGCCTTTTTTTTTTTTCGTTTTTTTGACTACAGGAAAACTAGCGGACAAAAGGACTAATGGGAGCATAATGTGGATAAAAAATCTGTAAATGCCAACGCGCAACGATGATGTGAAAATATAATTAATAGATTGGACATGCCTAATATTTGTTGAGAACTCCCAAATATAAATTAGAGATATCCAATATAACAATATTCATTGCCCATTACTATTGTTTATACTTATCCTTAGTTTGGGAATGCCCATTTGTTTTTAATAAAAAAAAATTTAAATTATATTTTGGCTTTTCATTCATTTCTATCTTAGATATAGAATACGATCGTTAGTATCGGCCCACTTCTACAACGTCATGTTTATATTTATAATAAAAAATACGAAAAACTCATATTTGGAAGGTACCTAATTATGTTTGGGCACTCCCTAAAATGTTGTATTTGGTATTACACCGTCGTTGTGCGTTGGTGTTCACAGAAGCATCCGTGGGTGGAGAGTAAAGAGTAAAGAGTAAAGAGTAAAGAGGGAAATTATTTTCCAATCCTTGACAAATTACACAAACGAAAATAAAATAAAGTAATTAATAAAAATACCCACCATAACAAATAGAGATGTTATATATACATTAATTTATGACCAACAATTAGAATACTTAAGGTATTTTTTCTCTCTCTCCTCTCTAAAAAATCCTAAAAGTTTTTGACAATCATAAGGGACTACCATCATCATATCTCTTTGATGATGATAAGCTCCAGTTCTTTCTTTAATTCACTTTTTTGTTTATTAGTTGAATAATAATCATCGTAGCTCTATTTTGAGAAGGTCTTTTTTTTTTTTAATTAATTATTTTAAAAAAAAAATTTCTAAGATTGTTCTCTCTTCTTATGAGAGTTTGGAGTTTATCTTTTTTTTCTTCTTCTTCTCTTATGGAAGATTGAGATTTGGGCTCTATTCTCCTCGTCTTATTTTTCCTGAACTGAACTTATATTTGCTCAACTGAACTTATTTTTGCTGAACTGAACTTATTTTTGCTGATCTGAACTTATTTTTGCTGAACTGAACTTATTTTTGCTGAATTGTACTTATTTTTGCTGAACTGAACTTATTTTTGCTGAACTGAACTTATTTTTGTTGAATTTGTTTTATACTAATTAAAAGTTATAGGGCAATTATATACTATAATTGAATTTTATTTAGGTAAAAATAATTAATTTATTATAATCTCTAAATTATATATAATCTGATTTTTTCCCTCAAATTTCAAGAATCTTATGGACAAAAGAACGCACAATATTTTATCATCTTCTTTTTAGTATCATATAGTTTCCATGTATTATAATATTATCATATATCTATATTAACATATATTTATTTTCATATAAAATAATATATTTCCAATTTTCCATCAAAAATATAAAATCATATTTAAATATTTTTTTTTTACATATTATTTCCATAGAATACATATTCTCTTCGAAAATGCTACCTAAATATATTTAAAATTATATTCTATTGCTTTTATACCATAATTTCTCTTTTAAAAAGATGTGCACAAACAAATATCCACGTACAAATTAATTTGCATAATACATATAGATTTTTGTTTTTTTCGAACTGAACTTATTTTTGCTGATCTGAACTTATTTTTGCTGATCTGAACTTATTTTTGCTGAACTTAACTTATTTTTGCTGATTTGAACTTATTTTTGCTGAACTGAACTTATTTTTGCTGAATTTGTTTTATACTAATTAAAAATTATAGGGCAATTATATACTATAATTGAATTTTATTTAGGTGAAAATAATTGATTTATTATAATCTCTAAATTATATATAATCTGATTTTTTCCCTCAAATTTCAAGAATCTTATGGACAAAGGAATGCACAATATTTTATCATCTTCTTTTTAGTATCATATAGTTTCCATGTATTATAATATTATCATATATCTATATTAACATATATTTATTTTCATATAAGATAATATATTTCCAATTTTCCATCAAAAATATAAAATCATATTTAAATATTTTTTTTTTACATATTATTTCCATAGAATACATATTCTCTTCGAAAATGCTACCTAAATATATTTAAAATTATATTCTATTGCTTTTATACCATAATTTCTCTTTTAAAAAGATGTGCACAAACAAATATCCACGTACAAATTAATTTGCATAATACATATAGATTTTTGTTTTTTTCGAACTGAACTTATTTTTGCTGATCTGAACTTATTTTTGCTGATCTGAACTTATTTTTGCTGAACTTAACTTATTTTTGCTGATCTGAACTTATTTTTGCTGAACTGAACTTATTTTTGGTGAATTTGTTTTATACTAATTAAAAATTATAGGGCAATTATATACTTTAATTGAATTTTATTTAGGTGAAAATAATTGATTATTATAATCTCTAAATTATATATAATCTGATTTTTTCCCTCAAATTTCAAGAATCTTATGGACAAAGGAATGCACAATATTTTATCATCTTCTTTTTAGTATCATATAGTTTCCATGTATTATAATATTATCATATATCTATATTAACATATATTTATTTTCATATAAAATAATAGATTTCCAATTTTCCATCAAAAATATAAAATCATATGTAAATATTTTTTTTTACATATTATTTCCATACAATACATATTCTCTTCGAAAATGCTACCTAAATATTTTTAAAATTATATTCTACTGCTTTTATACCATAATTTCTCATTTAAAAAGATGTGCACATATAAATATCTACGTACAAATTAATTTGCATAATACATATAGATTTTTGTTTTTTTTCGAACTGAACCTATTTTTGCTGAACTGAACTTATTTTTGCTGATCTGAACTTATTGTTGTTGAACTGAACTTATTTTTGCTGAACTAAACTTATTTTTGCTGTAAATAAGTAAAAATAAGACGAGGGGAACATGGCCTTATTTGTAGGGTTTTGTTTGAAGATTGGATTCATGGGTTGTTGGTTATACTTACAATTTTGCCATTGGCGTTGAAATTGTGAGAGTGATCTACAGGGGCATGTAAAGAATTTTTTTTCACAAATTATGTAAGGAATACAGGGTGTATGATTCAACTAACAATTGGAGACTGCAGTTTTACTTCAGATCTGGTGTTTTATCATCATGGTGTCTTATTATCATAGTGACTTTATAGAAAAAATTTACTTGATTGTTAAAGATTGTATTTTAATTTTATGTAACGGTTAGTTATTGTAGATGCGTTATATGGCATTCAATTAATGATAATTGTCTTTCCCTTCAAATATAAATACAAATTATGACCAACTGTGTTATGATATTGTTACACCTTAAACCTTACACCTTATATAGTTAATTACAAGAACAAAAAATCTTAGCGACTATGAGAGTGAAGGATAGCTTAAGTATTTAGATCTTCTATCCAATATAGGAAATAGGTGAATCCATTCTTATCAGTCGTTTTTTAGCTCTCAAAAAAAACCAAAAAAAAAAAAAAATCTTTGCCACTATGTCAATTTCAACAAAATAATCCTCCGTGAATGTTGACCTACGCATGGTTGGCCCCATTATATCAGTTGTCTTTTATACAATCTAATATGCCTATAAATAGAATCAAGTAGGCACACTTATCGTTCATAGTAACTCCTCCCATCTTACAAAACCTCCATTCACTTGCTTGAGTGTTCACGTAGCTTAACACTTCACAAAAATGTTACGCTTCAAGGCTTTTCTACTTCTTAGCCTCCTCTCTATTATGCTCTTCATTTCTCCTGTGGTCTCGGCTCGACAACTTACTCGTAAGTTCTTTATGCTCATTGATTGATTTATGTATATTTTTGTTGTTAATTGACATATATTTCATATGTAGCACAAACATTCTAAGAATGTATGAGCTGCTATGATCTCGTCATCTGGTCCATAGTGTTCAATTCCACAGAATTTGCACTAGTAATTTGTCCCACATGAGAGAAAGAGAAGAGATTAAACTAATTTATAAGCCAATGAGTTGTTGGTATATAATACTACTTATTGGCTTTAAGATCAAACTTCTTTGCACCTAGAAATCTAGGCCCTGTTCTATTGGACTGAAATGAAGCTGGACTGAATTGAACTAAACTTAAGTCCAAAAGAACAGTGCCCTGGAGTTGAGCTTCACTTATCCACAATTTAATTATGTTACAAGAAATCTCTAGTGAGATTAGTTCATTTCTTCTAACTTTTTTTAAGATGATCATGATATTGATATAATGTGCTTTTGAACTAGGAATCCTAACGTGGACAATAATCTAAACATACTGGTTTTGTGCTGGTTGCAGCGACAACAGATGAAAAGGTTGCAAAGACCGCGGAACAACCAAATAGGTTAGATGGATATGATGATCAAGGTGGTTATGAGTATGGGAACAGTGGTTACTATGGCCATGAAGGCTATGGTGGCTATGAACATAAAGGTTATGGTCACGAAGGCTATGGTCACGTAGGTTATGGACATGAAGGTTATGGTCATGAAGGCTACGGTGGTTATGGATATGGTGGTTATGGTCATGAAGGCTATGGTAGTTATGAACATGATGGTGATAGCCACGAAGGCTACGGTGGTGGTTACTTGGCATCAAATGAAAAGATGAGGGTTAGAGCTCCATTGAATGCGGGGTATGGATCGCAACCACATCGTCACCGGTTTGGTGCACATGATGGTTACGTCCAACCGAGAGAAAAAGAAGCTGGTTTAGAAGAAACTAAGAATTGATTGGTATGAAATAATATATGCAAGCTTCTCTATATAAACTATGGTTTATATGAAATCATAAAAATAAATAAGCTTGTATGTCTAAAGAGTGTGTTTACAATGTAATTTATAAGAAGCTAAGTATGGTCGATCAAATCAAGTACTTCAATTTCCAGTCAAAAAGTAAGTCGTAAATCATAATAGAAATATATTTGCAATTAAAATGCATGCATTTTTGAAATAGTTACTTAGTTGAGAATGTATTAGTATGCATCCAAACAATATAATCACCTTTTGGATGATATAATGACACTCTGGATGCATACTTACCCACTGAATGATCGATATGATTACCTTTCAAACGTTATAATTACATTTCAAGTGATATAGTCACCTTTCGAACTGAAATAATATTATTAATTTATGTGTAATATATTCATGGTATAGGTGTAGACACCTAAAATCTATCAAAAGTGTCAAAATTAAAATAAATTAATTATTTGAGTTAAATAAAATAAATATTTGCTCAATTTAATTAATTTAGCCCTTTAAATTAAATACCCAAATTAATTATATAATTTGGGTCATAATTAAGTTGTTTGGGCCGATTATATTATTAGTCCAAATAAAATGTCTACCGTGCCGAAAAGACTACAAGACTTCCAAGTCATCAAAAGAGTCCAAGCCCACATCTCCAGGTTCAAGATGGAAGTCAAATTCTCCTATAAATACCCATCATCATCTCAGGAAAGAAGAGGAGAAATTCATTGGGAAAAAAGTCAATCGTAGACATTCCAAAGAATTTGCAAACTCTCTCTGTTAGCAATCAACAAGCACTACAAAATTGTGCCGATTGTTCAGGGATACTCAAACACATTCAAAGTGACATTGAAGCTGGTCAACCCCCACTAAAATTTGGTTGACAATAGCAGGTGTCATCTTTGGTTGACGTCGACAGGTGTCATCTTTGGTTGACGTCAACAACTGTCAAATTTGGTTGACGTCGACAAGTGTCATCCTAGCAGTGGAACAGAATCAGAAGACTTAGTTTATTTTCTATAAACTGTTTACAGAGATTGTACCTACATTTAAAACATTAATAAAATATCATTTGTTTACTTAATTGCTTGTTATTGACTTCGACTTGAAATTTAGTAGCAACAAATTTCTGGCACGCTCGGTGGGACCATCTCTGCTTCTCATCTCTATTCTTCAAACACTTAAAAAAAATTAAGAAATGTCTTCCAACAAGAGCATTTCAAAGTCTGCTGAGAAAAAGAAGTCTGTCAATACTCGACGACAATCAGCAAGCCTCGGTGAAGTCATTGAAAATCCAGACACGCATATTCACTAGGGGAATGAAAAGAGCTGCAGTCACGTCTGGTGCAGCAAGACTGCATGCAGCCACGGTACCTACCAAAGTACGCAATAATAGAGTTGTTGAGGCTGCTTTTGAGGTACTTAACACATCTTATAGGGCGCGTGAGTCTCCTGTCTTTGGTTCAAACTCCACCACTGAACATACAAGTTCAAGTTACATTGCTGGACACAAACGATTGTCATTGACTTCTTTCAAGTCGCCAAGACAAATTGATGTTGACAAGGAAGAAGACTTAGTCGTTCACACTAGTCCTCTTTACAACCCAAACATAGAGGTTGAATCTGAAACTGATAGTAGTTCTCCTCTCTCATCTCCTTTCAGGCCTTTTGTGCCCAAGGAATCAGGTGAATCATCACAGCTGGACACTGCCTCTGTCATGGTGATTCATGAAAACAAAACCATGGAGGAACAACTTTCTGACACGAATGCTCTCATTAGCAAGTTGATAAAAGATGGAGAGGAAAAGGATGCTGAAATTAAGAAGCAAAATGAGCAAATTGCTAAACTGACAAAGAAGATTGGGAAGCAAATTTTTGAATCGACTGAAAGTGACGAGGACGACTCTGAATCTGAGGATAATTCAGACGATGAGAAGGACAAAGCTGGTGATCCCAAGAATACTTTAGTTACTGCACGACAAATTAAAGACATGATAGCTGAAGCAATCAAGAATCAAACAAGTGTTAGTGAAAAGGAGGATCATCGTTACGTGAAGCCTTATACCAAGAGGATTGATAAGTTGCGCATGCCAGTCGGTTATCAACCACCGAAGTTCAATCAATTTGATGGTAAGGGCAACCCTAAGCAACATGTCGCACCCGTCGTTGAGACATGTAACAACGCTGGTACTACCAACGACTTATTGGTCAAACAATTCGTTCGTTCTCTCAAGGGTATTGCCTTTGATTGGTATACTGATCTTTCCCCCCAATCAATTGATAGTTGGGAGCAAATGGAGGGAGAATTCTTGAATCGGTTTTATAGTACCAGGCGTGTTGTCAGCATGGTTGAGTTGACTGATACTACACAGTGGAAGGATGAACCTGTCATTGACTACATTAGTCGATGGCGCGCTCTAAGTCTTGAGTGCAAGGACAGACTGACTGAAACTTCTGCTGTAGAGATGTGTATCAATGGAATGGATTGGGATTTGCGGTACATTCTTCATGGAATAATGCGAAAGACATTCCAGGAGTTAGCAACACGGGCCCATGACATGGAGTTTACCATTTCTAGAAAAAATAAATGTAAAGAAAAATCGAGACTAAGGAAAAGAAAGAGTTCAGAAAGGGTGATAAACTTTCCAAAAGCTCTACAAAAGAGTCAATGGTGATCACTACCACTTCTTCTCCTATCAAAATCTCAGGAAAGGATAAGGAGGAGAAGAAGACTTCTTACACAAGAGCTTATAGAGGTGATAAGCCAACCTTAAAAGATTTGCAAGCAAAGAAGTATCCGTTCCCTAACTCAGATTTGTCTGGAATGCTGGATGAATTATTGGAAAAAAAGATAATTGAGTTGCCTGAATCTAAGTGGCCTGAGGAAATGAATAAAACATTGGATCCAAATTACTGTAGATATCACAGGTTGGTGAGTCACCCTATTGAAAAGTGTGTTACATTGAAGGAGAGGATCGTGCATCTTGCTCAAGAAGGGAAAATTGTGCTTGATCTCGATGAAGCTGTAGGGACTAAGCATGCTGCAGTAGTGACTGGTGAGCCTTCTCTTTNAGTGACTGATGAGCCTTCTCTTCTGTCGAAATTAATACAGTTTGGATCTTTGGAGCCTGTTTTGCTGCAAATCCGACCATCCCATGTTCAATGTAAAACGGAGACACATGTTGAAAAGTATGTGTCAAACGACGATGACAATGACGAAGGATGGACCCTAGTGACAAGGAGGTGTACTAGGAAGCAAATGACTTCAAAATCGCAACCCCCTTACCAAACTAGAGGACAACAAAGAAATAAAACTGCTAAGCATCCAAAGAGGGGACCAAAAAAGGTCACAAAACATAAAATGGTGCAAGATGAAGTGCTTAAACAAGAAATTGTTGCTCCTATAACATTAGAAGAATTCTTCCCCAAAGAATACTTGAATGCCGTGACTGTCAACACAGTCTAAGTTGAAGTTGAGGAACATGAAAATGATAAAGAAGAAGAAGAAAAGAAGGATGAACAAGTTAATGAGCATGAGGTGTCACTTAAATTAACCCTTCAACATTCGGGGTCGTCGACGGATCCGAAGATATCGGCTATCCTTGATGCTCTCCCCACACGTATGGGATGGAGGGAAATATTTCATTTGCCAAGAGAAATGTGTAAACAACTGGCTTTGGCACTTCAGCAGCCAGAGTTGTATGCCGACAGGGCGGAAGATGATGGTGAAGTCAAAGAAAATTCTGACAAATGCGCGTCATGTAATAGTGCCATAGTCTTTACTGATGACGACTTGCTCATGGGATCTAAACCCCACAATCATCCATTATTTATGACAGGATTCGTTCGGGGTCAAAAGATCGGTCGTATTCTAGTAGATGGTGGGTCGGCTGTAAACCTCATGCCTAAGTCCACAATGAATGAATTAGGGATCACAGTAGCAGAACTATCCCAAAGTCTAATTGTGATTCAAGGATTTAATTTGGAGAGTCAGCGTGCAATTGGCATAATTCGTGTCGATCTCACCATGGGTGATTTGACAACACCTACTCTTTTTCATGTGATTGATGCTAAAACTTCTTACAAAATGCTTCTTGGACGCCCATGGTTGTAGGAAAATGGTGTGGTTGCATCTACCCTCTATCAGTGTTTAAAATACTATCGTGGAGGAGTAAGGAAAATTGATGGAGATGTCAAGCCCTTCACTAGAGCAGAGTCTTACTTTGCAGATGCCAAGTTCTTTGAGAGTGATGAGGGAACTTCGTCTGAAATATTGCCATCTCAAATTGCTTCAACAGGCAAAAAGGAAAACAAAACAAAGGTTGAGGCTTCAACACCATTAAAAATCACTAAGTTAACCCCTGTTGAACAGTAAATTCTTCCGGAAGAGAAGGCCGAAGAAAAAGTTGAAAGCTTTCTTCCAAAGAAGACAGAGACAACTCCAGTTCTCCGTTATGTACCCAAGTCGCGCCGCAAGGAAGGCGAATCACCATTTGTGTTGTGTCAAGATGCTCAAGTTAAGCATAGCCAAAATCAAAAGGCTACAACTTTGGTTAAGGAATTGAAAGATAAAGATGTTGTATTACCATTGTCTAAAGGTAGTCAAAGTCATAAGCAATGACTTTCAAGTGGGTCGAAAGTTCCAAAAACCAAGGCCTTAATAAAGATNCTCAATAAAGACAAGTTCGACCCAAAAGCATATAAGCTATTGGCAAAAGCTGGGTATGACTTTGAAAATCCCACGCCGATGGGAAAAGTTGTTGAAGTTAAGGCAAACGGACTCAATGGTACGCAAAAGATGCTTCAGCAGTATGGCGTTAAAGTAAATGCGCCTAGGGTAGGTCTTGGTTTTGAATCGTCCGAGCCTATCAAGATCACTGTCGGGCATAAGGCAAATACTTCTTCCATGCAATACATTACAGCATCGGAATTGGATGAAGGTGGGGGTGAAGACGATGACATGCCACCACGTGGTTCTATATCTAATAGGGTAGATCCATCAATACCCAAATCACGCCCCTCTGTATTTGACAGGCTAGGCAAACGCAAAGATGTTGCAAAGAACGATGATCAAAGCTTATCTCCAAAAGCTTTATGCATAAGGGATAAGCCATCTGTCTTTAACAGGATTGGTGCAACACCTAAGATTCAAAAGCCGTGGCGATAGTCGATCTTTAGTCGTTTGAAGAGTAAAGCTAATGAAGCTAAGGAAGATGATTCCAAGAAAAGTCGTGTTAAAGGAAAGTATGATGTCAGGAGTGTCATTCCATCTAGGATGATACGAAAGCAAGAGGTTGATATCACCAAACGACAGCCTCTAAAGGCCAAGGGTCAGATTGTTGTCATCTTTAAGCAAGATGAACCATGTGAGGAGTTAGAACAAATTGTTACGTTGCATCACGTTACAGTGCAAGAATTCTCTAACTTGGAGGAAGAAGTTGAAACTGATGAAGCTCCCAAAACATTGGAAGATGGTGGGCAAGCCACGGTGGATGATTTGAAAGAGCTAAACCTAGGGAGTTATGAAGATCCTCGACCAGTGTATGTTAGTGCTCATCTTTCTCAAGAAGAGGAGAAAGAATACCATAATCTGTTGTCTAATTATAAAGATGTCTTCACTTGGAGTTATGAAGAAATGCCAGGAATCAACCCAAAAGTTGCGGTACATCGCTTGGCAATAAAGAAAGGTGTCAACCCAAAGAAACAACCTCAGCGAAGGTTCAGGGCAGAGTTAATCACTACTACAATATCCTTGATATCTCGACACTTTTTCCCCGACACCTTTAGAAATGTCGGATGTTTGTTTATGTATCCTTATGTTTCCGACACTTCTCCCGACACATTAAATTATCAAAAATTTGGCAAACTAAACTACTCCTTTTTGGTGGGATTTCATAATTAATTAAATCAAATTATAAAAAAGGGCGGTTGAGGGAGTTGTAGTTTGTAGGGTTTAAGAGTATATCCTTCCTCACACATTATTCATAACTCTCAAACTCATTTCACCATATCACCCACGATTCCACGAACAAAATCAAACACGATTATTCTCCATTGCAGTTCAATCTCAATTCCCAAACAATTCTTAATCGTTAGTCTTCAATTGCAATTCTCCCACACAATTCTCCAACACAATTCTCCGTTGCAATTCAACCCCAATTCAATTGCAATTCCCACTCATCTCCCACGGAAATTACAACACCATTCCCACAAAATTCTTAGTCGTATTTTATCTCGAATTTCAGTATTCAAAGTCGTATATAATCCTGGGATTGGTGGAGTTGCTTGCTCGGTCCTGCTGTAATTTCCACACAGAATTGCACAAAATCAGGTATCCATCAAACAATTATTCACTTACCTTGTTTTAGATTAAACTATGATGAGTTGTATTGTGTGTTTGAATTTTCTTGAATAGTTTTGAATTTTCGAATAAAACTGAAATTGTCCATTTTGCAATTCATATTACGAGCGAGATGTATTGTGTGTTTGAATTGTACCTAGAATAATTTCGAATTCTAGTTTAGTTTAATTGGTTTGTTAATTTGTTTAATTTACTAAACTTCTTTCAATTTGCATGCTAAAAATTTTGAATTTTTCTGTAGTTTATTCTGTTTATATGTTTAAGTAATCGATTCAATTTGCATGTAAAAAATTTTCTAATTTTCTGGAATAGTTTCGAAATTTGATGAGTTGTAATGTGTGTATTGTGTTGATTTTACAAGATGTATCATTCTTAAACCATTTAAACGATAAGAAAAAATTACACATATTGACACAAACTTTGTGGGGATGCTACAATCAATTACGAAAAC
Source organism: Suaeda aralocaspica (assembly GCA_016808085.1). Taxonomy (NCBI): domain Eukaryota; kingdom Viridiplantae; phylum Streptophyta; class Magnoliopsida; order Caryophyllales; family Amaranthaceae; genus Suaeda; species Suaeda aralocaspica. The sequence goes on along the minus strand of PYUH01000361.1, from coordinate 773,012 downwards.
ATGACAATTATAAAATATACACCAACTTGAAAATTTAATTGAAATCATTTACAAGTAATTTGACCAATTTTTTTATTAACTTGACCAATATTTAGATTTCAGTACTTATTAATTAGTTTTATACTTGTATGTTTTTTTGACATCTTAATGATACTTTTTCACAAGTTGAAGCCCTTGTTCGTGCTAGAGGTTGATTTAGCTGCCATGGTTTGTTAATTTGTTTAATTTACTAAACTTCTTTCAATTTGCATGCTAAAAATTTTGAATTTTTCTGTAGTTTATTCTGTTTATATGTTTAAGTAATCGATTCAATTTGCATGTAAAAAATTTTCTAATTTTCTGGAATAGTTTCGAAATTTGATGAGTTGTAATGTGTGTATTGTGTTGATTTTACAAGATGTATCATTCTTAAACCATTTAAACGATAAGGAAAAATTACACATATTGACACAAACTTTGTGGGAATGCTACAATCAATTACAAAAACATGACAATTACAAAATATACACCAACTTGAAAATTTAATTGAAATCATTTACAAGTAATTTGACCAATTTTTTTTATTAACTTGACCAATTTTTAGATTTCAGTACTTATTAATTATTTTTATACTTGTATGTTTTTTTGACATCTTAATGATACTNTTTTTTTGACATCTTAATGATACTTTTTCACAAGTTGAAGCCCTTGTTCGTGCTAGAGGTTGATTTAGCTGCCATGGTTTTTGTCTAGTTTGATTTAGCCCTTGGTTAATGATACTTTTTCAAAAGTTCAGCAGTACTGCAGTGCAGTTGTTCTGCAGTATCTGGTTTGGTTATGAGAACTGGTTTTGCTGTATGGTGGTGCTATGGCTGCTGCTTTGGTGGCTGGTTTGGTTTGGTGGTGGAGGACTGGTAGGAGGTGGTCTTGTTTGGAGCTATAAGCTGCTGTTTTGAGGATGTCTTGATTCCCTTGGGCTGCTTGGATGTTGTTTTGGTTGTTTTGGTTTGTACTTCTTAATATTAAATCTCCTCAGTTTGGCAGCCACTGTGACTTATAATCAGATTTTGTAGGTGCTAACTATGCTTGTTTTGTCTTCTTTCTTTACCCTCACACTTTTTGTAGTGTCAATGCTTAGAAGTGATGTTTCATTCCTCGGGCACTTGAATATCTCTACTTAATTGAGCTGAGACCTGAAACTAAAATAAAAATCGACTCAAAATCAGTACTTATTGATGAAAACCCACTTGACATTTTGCCTATCCTGAATACTAACTAAATAATTGACCTGGAAAATCTGTGCTGTTAGATGCCATTTGTGTTGCTTATGCAGTGAAATGAAGTAATATACTCCATATAAGATAGCTAATATGCTTATAATTTCCCAGTTTATTATGATTAAGATGTCCATATTATTGCATTAGATGCATGCCCCTAGAACAGGTAGTAGAAGATGATATTTTCACTAGAAATCAATTGCTAAATGCCAAGTAAATTTATTTGTTGGGTTTGGTGTTTCTACTCTATTGTCTTTTCCCTATAAATTAAGTATGTAGATGTTGAATATTATGTTGCTAATGTTGTTTTACAACCTATAAACAAGCTGCACAAATCAGCTCCACAGAATTACAACCTAAAGGCCACTAGGCAGAACTGACTCAGAACTGCACCTAGAGCCAACCAAACAGCAACTATACAAGAAACCTAACTGCTAAGAACAATAACATTAATCTACAAAACACCATCCAAAAAGACCTTACAAAAATATGCATATAGAGGTCTCTAAGCACTACTACAATAAATAAATTAAAATTTGAGAGCAATAAAACAACTAAATTCAAACCACTACTACAATATAGTCGAATATACAACTAAAATGACAAGAATATATAATCCATTAATTTAGTAAGAAATAAAGTACACTACAAAAAAACGTCGACATAGTGACTTTAATTACCCAACCGTGACATATACATGTACACTCATATGATTATCAATTTTCAATTACTTATTTTTCTATCATTGCTATATAAATTTTATCGTCAATTAAGAGTGAATCTTGTTGATGTTTTTTGTATGGGTATTTTTTTTTATCATTAATATATTTTAAATGGTGCAAGGCTTCTTTTGTTTTTTTTATTTTTAAGGAAATTAAATGGATAATAGTTGGATTGAATTACCTAATAATCATCCAGCTTATCGTGTTGGAGCCTTGAAATTTATTGAGCTGGCTAAAGAAGGGCTTATAGACGGAAAAGCTTTATGCCCTTGCAAGAGATGTTTAGTGAAAAAATGGTTGCCTATACAAGAAATAGAGCAGCATATTATGTTCAAAGGGTTTGACAAGCAGTATAAGAACTGGATCTTTCATGGAAAAGGAGATGTTCTTGAGCGTGTATTGAGTGATCACCGAAAGTCTACTAAAAATACTACTGGGGAGACCCTAAGTACCCAAATGGGACGGGACGATATGAGGGGCTTATTAGGAGATGCATTTGGTGTTAATATCCCTGGTGTTGTTGAACCTATAGATTCAAACCAACCTGGTTCAAGTGATCAATTGCCAAGCTTTCAACATGAACCTACTTCTTATCATTCATCATTTCAGGAGCCCACTCCATCCTCTGTTGAACTTCTTGATGAAAAAGAGAAGGCCAAGTTTGAAAGACTATTAGAAGCTTCTAATAAGGGACTTTATGAAGGATGCACAACCTTTTCAAAACTGTCATTTCTTTTGCGCATTTTTCACATAAAATGTATGTTCCATATGCCTGAACAATCCTTTGACATGATTCTTGAATTATTAATTGAAGCATTTCCTCAAATTATGCAATTCCCATCTTCCTATTACGAGAGCAAGAAAATGATTAATCACTTGGGTCTTGGGTATGAAAAAATTGATGCGTGCCCAAACAATTGCATTTTGTTTCGTGGTGAGTATTCAGAAAATAATGAATGTCCAAAATGTAATACTTCTAGATGGAAGTCAAAGTGCGATGCAAATAGCGATAATATCAACAAAACCAAAGGTGAGCCAGTGAAGGTGTTGCGATACTTTCCATTAATCCCAAGGCTAAGATGATTATATATGTCACGTAAGACGGCTGAAGATATGACATGGCATGGAAAGGATCTCGAGGAGAGGAAGGATGGGAAGTTGAGGCATCCCTCGGATAGCTTAGCATGGAAAGACTTTGATAGTCGGTATCCTGATTTTTCCAAGGATCTTCGTAGCGTGAGGATAGGTGTTGCTAGTGATGGGTTCAATCCTTATCGCTTAATGAATACCACGCATAGTACATGGCCAGTGGTTTTGGTGATCTATAACTTACCACCATGGCTATGTATGAAACGTGCTTCCTTTATTCTTTCATCCATAATTCCCGGAAAATCTAGCCTTGGTATTGATATTGACATCTCCTTACAACCCTTGATTGATGAGCTAAAACTTTTATGGGAAGGTGTAGATGCTTTTGATGCTTATAAGAAACAAAATTTCAAACTTCGAGCAGCCTTAATGTGGACAATCAATGATTTTCCCGCGTATGCAATGTTGTCAGGGTGGAGTACTAAAGGTTATTATGCATGTCCTTCATGTGCCCATGATCAACATTGTACTAAATTTGCAGGAAAATTATGCTACGTTGGACATCGTAAGTGGTTGCCATCTAATCACCCTTATCGATGTCAAGGCCATTTGTTTGATGGGAATGAAGAGCATGGCCATGCTCCAATTCGTCAATCAGGGATGGAGATTCGTACTCAACAAGAAGGGGTTGGTTATGTTTACGGAGAAAGGAAAAAGTCTTCCAAAAAAAAGAGGGCAAGACAAGATGATGAGGTTGCTGATAGGGATGAAAATGTTTTGTGGAGTAAGAGGAGTATATTCTTCGATTTACCTTATTGGGAGTACAATCTTCTTCGTCATAATTTAGATGTTATGCATATTGAGAAAAATGTGTGTGATAATTTTTTAGGAACATTTTTGGAAATGGAGTACAAAAACAGAGATGATAAGATATCTAGACAAGAAATCCAAAAGATTGGAATAAAGTCTCACCTTTGGCTTCAAAAGGATTCTAACGGGCATGAAATTATGCCTACAGCGTCTTATTCTATGTCATCTCAAGATAAGCAACGATTCTTAAGGGTTTTGCAAAAAGTAAAAGTTCCAGATGGGTATGGGTCTAACATCTCTCGTTGTGTGAATATGAAGCAAAAAAAGCTTCAAAATCTTAAGAGTCACGACAATCATGTTCCTATGCAAGATATTCTACTAGCAGTGTTACGAGCTTCTAAAACTACGAAAATTATGGAGTTAGTTTCAGATTTGTCATCCTTTTTCAAAATCGTGTGCTCCACTACTCTTGATGTGAAAGACCTGGATGAGTTACAATCTAAGATTATTTTGACTCTTTGTAAGATGGAGATAGAATTTTTGCCAACCTTTTTCACAATCATGGTTCATGTGGTTATACATTTAGTAGAGGAGGTGAAGCTTGGTGGTCCAGTTCACTATAGATGGATGTATCCCATTGAAAGGTTAGTAGTGTATTCTATTCGTATTAAAACAAAAACCAAACTAGCTTAATAGAATACATTTACTCTTTTTTATAAAGTCTTGATTACTTATGCTTACACAATGTTTGAAAGGTACTTGGCCCACTTGAAATCATATGTGACTAACAAAGCTCAACCAGAAGGTTCAATGGCCGAAGGGTACCATGTAGAAGAAACTAATAACTTTTGCTCAAGGTATCTTGAAGAAATTGAGACCCTATTCAATAAGCTTAAACGAAGTGACCTTGTCAATACAATTGGTTACTTATTTGATACCGGTGGTCGAGTTATTGGAATGGAAAAAGATGTTGTGTTGGATGATATAAGTCTTGAACAAGCACATCGTTATGTCCTCCTCCATTCTGATGAGATAAGTGACCTTCGCGAGTAAGTTTTTATTTAAGACTTCAATATTATTATAAATTACGAAAGCAACAATATGTTGAAAATAATTTTCGTTGTTCCTAGTGAGTTCTTACGTGAAAAGCGACGAGAGAATCGATTTAGAGGAATACGAGGAAGTGTAGAGAATGAGTGGATTATTAAGGATTTTTCCGAATGGCTCAAAAACCAGGTTACTTGGCTTGTCTTTATAAGTCGCAAAAATTTTCATAAAGCAACATGGTATAGTGTTTTATTAATCTTTATTTGTTTAGGTACACGACCTAGATACTTCTACTGAGCAAGGGAAGAAAAGAAAAGCTTTAGCTCGTGGTTTGTACGCGCATGCTAAAGAGTTCAAAGGTTTGTTCGTGAATGGGTATAAGTTCCTTACAATAGACCGTGACCGCAATCGCTCAACTCAAAATTCAGGAGTTATGGTCGTGGCTGATGGGAAAAATTACTATGGAAAAATCACAAATATATATGAACTAAACTACTATGGAATGTATAGAGTTGTAATGTTTCGATGTGATTGGGTAGACATTAATAAGGGCTTAGAACATCATTGTAATGGTGGCATTTCTGTTAACTTCTCTCGATTGATGCATCGAGGAAGAATGCTACATGATGATCCTTTTATATTCTCATCCCAAGCAAAACAAGTCTTTTACGTTGAAGATGAGATGCGAAAGGGATGGTTACATGCCATAGAATTTAAGCCTAGAGATGTGTATGATTTAGGAGATGAGTAGTACATTTTTGATGAACTTGCTTCCTTGTATTGCTTGATGTATACATTATTTTTTTGTTAACTTTTAAGGTTATATTAATTATTTAATGTTTTCTACATGTTAGGATATATATAGATATATATATATATATGTCTACATTTGTTTTCATTGATTTATGTTTGTGGAAGCAGAGATTATGTTTCGAAGAAAACGAACCAATGTTGCTGCTCAAGAAATGATAGGTTCCAATCAAGGTTCTGAACAACCACGGCAAGCTAATACTCCGACTGAACAGTCAATGCAAACAAACTCCTCTAATCAGGCTACTGAAGATCGTGGTCGCACTGGTGGGTCAAGGGGAAAAGGAAAAAGGAGTTTTTCTGTTGCGGTCAATACCAACTCTTCCAATGAAGAACCTTGAGATTGGACAGACGATGTGATATTTGATGCAAGTGAGAATGTTCGTGCTATAGGTAATTAAGTATAACATTAACGGTAGAAACAATATGGAGCCTAGCTTGTTGTGTGGTTATATTGCATGTTATTACTATGGAATGAAGAAGAATGTTATTATGCATAATATTGCACTAACCACTTTTTGATTGCTTGTTATATGATCTTTTATGTTGTGATGACACTTTTCCTCACATTTTAATCACAGATTCAAATGGGAAAGTGGAAATATGGAGTGGATCTATATAACCACATGATGTTTGGTTCATGAAAGATGGATTTAGATTTGAGGTTTCTTTCAATCAATGCAATATAACCAACCAATTAGAAAGGGGGGAGCAGTGCTTGTGAAGTTTATTTCAAATGTGGCTAAAAATCCTGAGTTGTGTCCAATTCATGTAGAAAATTGGCTAAATGTAAACCAACAAGTGCAAGCAGACATTGTAGATCTGATTCGCGTAAGTTTGTGCAATTATGGTTTCAAGATATATAAATCCCATTATCTATTTTATGAATTATTGTTACACATACTTGCTATTTTTTTCTCCTTTTAGGGAAAATTCATAATTCCTAATGGTAGGACCTACAATGATGCAATGCTTAAGCACGTCGGTAAGCATCGTAGACAATGGAAGTTTGAGTTGAAAGCTAGATACTTCAACCCAAGTATGCGAACTAGGCAAGAAATTGAGAACAACAAGCCAAGTGGAGTGCAACGAGGTACTTGGTTAGAACTAGTGAAATATTGGTATTCAAGTAAAAGTAAGGTACCTTTTTTTTTCTTCTTCTTCTTCTTCTTTTTCTACTTCTATTTATTCTAGTATTTGAAAGCATTGCTTCTAAAAATAATGGTATGTGTATAATGGTCAGAAATATGCTGCCAATGGAAGAGAAGCGCGTTCCATGCTTGGTCATCTTCATACCAATGGTTCTACAAGCTTTGCTACTTCAAGAGATGAATTTGTATGTCATAAAAGCTTTCTCCTTGTTTATTAAAAGTAATTAGAATTTATATTACTTAAATAATATTCAAAATATTGTAGGAGGCAAAACATGGAAGGGAGCCAGGTGGTTATGAATTTTTTGATTTAACTCACAAAGCAAAGGATGGAGTTTATCCCGAGAAAACTAGTACTGAAGAATTCATTGTATGTTTCACATTACTCTTTTCTTGTACATTACACATTATTTTATATCATATTTTGGGTTCATTTTGGTGTTATTAAATGATAAAATATGTAATGTTGGCATNTTAAATGATAAAATATGTACTGTTGGCATTTCGGTGTTCTTAGCTATTAATCGGTGTCCTTGTGAGTAATTGTAGAATGTGGCAAAATCTAAGATTGATGAAACTGTTGCTAGTTCTTCATCATCGAAGACAATAACAGAGATTGAAGATGAAGTTTTTAATGAGCTCATGTACGACAAAGATAATAATAACCAGAAACCAATTGGGTATGGGTTTGGAGTGAAGCGAAGTGACGTGATGGGCGTGCATTCGTTGTTACGAAAAAGAGGCATCACATCAGAAATGAGTAATAACGGAGACCATGATATTCAAGTTAAGTTTGCAAGGCATAAGAAGCACACAACTAACCTTATAAAGAGAATGGCATCTTCTATGAGTGACTTGTTGAGTGTTGTGCAAAGTGGTCGTATATCTCCAGAAATGTTAGCGGCCACTAATGCTGCTTTACGCTCCATAAATGAGCAGGTTAGTCTATGTCCTCTTCACTTGTACCTTGTTTTATTCGTTTTGTTTTGTAGTTCGGGTTGAAATTCTTTTGTTATTGAGCCAACAAGGTGTTGCCAGTTGTATTGGGTTTAAAAGATAGCAAGTATCTTAATTAGATCTAAACTCAAGTAAAGAGTGTCTCATCAAACATTAGATCTTACAATTGTTCAAGTTAGTTTAGAAAATTAGTTGTCAAGATTACATGACAAGCCTTTTTTTTAGTGTTATTTGACAATAACATGATAAGCTTTGATTGGCCTTGATATATGCATAATACTAAACATGGGTGAGGGACAGACCTAAATGGAAGGGTGCCAAAGCTCCGGTTCCAAAGCTCCTGTTATTGGCATATATGGGTGAATATTATGTGGAAATTATGTTTGGTCGCTATTTATGGGGTGCCCTTGTTCTCTTTGGCCTTTGGGCTAGCCTGATAGTGTAGGTTCTTTTGATAGTTTTACAAAATAGGCGGGATAGCTGTTGGGGAGGCAGTACTGGCTGCAGTGTCCTAGTGCAGGCTGACTGCTGTGCAGCTTGTCTGGTTGACTGAGATTGTCCTGCTGGCTGGGTCTTTGGTTGGTTGGATAGCTGTTGTGGCTTGCATGCTGCTTGCTGTTGTTGTTAAGCAGGTGTTTTTAGGCTTGATGCTATGGCTGGCCTGTTCCCTAGGTTGGTTTGGGTGTGAGGCTAGTTTCTGCTGCTTGTGTGTGCTGCTGGCTGGTTGTGGGTGGGAGGTTACAGCTGATGTGGTTGGCCTGCTCGGTGCTGCTGTTGGTGAGCTGGTTTTTTGAACTGGAGTTGGTGCAGTGTTGTTGGTGTTTGTTGGCTTCAAGCTGCAGATGGTGGTGCAGTGTGTGGCTGTTCTTCTGCTGTTGTTGAGTAGGAAGGGAGGTTTCCTGGGGAGGCAGTACTGGCTGCAGTGTCCCAGTGCAGGCTGACTGCTGTGCAGCTTGTCTGGTTGACTGAGATTGTCCTGCTGGCTGGGTCTTTGGTTGGTTGGTTGCTTGTTTTGTGAAGGCTGGTTGCTGCTTGTTAGCTAGTAGTTTTGTGGAGTTGGAGGGTGCTGCTGAGGCTGCTGCTTTTGTGGTGTTGTTTAAAGGCTGCTTTTGTGGTGTTGTTGGAGGGTCTTTTGAAGGCTGGCTTTTGTTTGTTTGTTTGACATAATTTGAAGCAAGAAATTGTCATTCCTGTCAATTGCTAAAGTTTTATCTTGGCTGGACGTATTAAAAGAACCATTGTATTCTTCGAAGCCATCCCCTCTATGTTTTTTTCATACTAAGATTAAGAGCCCAAATCTATAGCTATATCATTTGTTTTGTTTATGTGTACAATAGATTCTGGAGCTGAAACAAATATGAATCAGTTGTATGCTGTATTTGACAATAACATGATAAGCTTGTGTGTTTTTATAGTTCATCTTGTGGCTCATATGTACACAATAGGTAGAACACATGCAACCATTAAGATATTTGAATGGCAAATCCCCTTTTGGAATAGGCAACGTTTCTTTCATTCTCTAGAATGTTAATGCTTTTATGCCTTGTTATATATATTAATCAAATGCTTTTTTTTTCCTCCAGAATATAGAAGATTTGAGTGAAGAAACTGAAGACATGGATGAATCGAACCGACAGAATTCAACTTGATAATCTTACAATGGCATATCGTCGTATATGACCGTTCATAAAAATTTAGTAGTCTTTTGGTTGTTAAACTAAACAATTGTGAGTGTTTTTAGTACTTAGATGTTTTAACATTTTAAATTATTAGTTTCTATAGTATTTAGATTGTTTTTTTTTAATTGTGTTTTTAGTATTTGAACTTTTTCAGTATTAAAGGGTGGATGATATATTATATGATGAATTTATATTATGAAATATAATTTCTCTTCCAGGGTTAAATTTCTATGATGATGAAAAGCACGTAGTATATATATGTTCAAATACTAGCTTCACAATTTTCAACAAGTAGCACAAATGTGGCAACAGGGTATTTTTTATTTTCTACAATTGGATTTGAATTTTTTTCATCGATTTCCAGTACAAAAATTGAGAATGCCGACACTTTATAGTGTCTACTTATTTTATACGTCAGACTTATACCCCTAGTCAACTTGACTATTTAAAGTGTCGATTATTTTCCCTCAAAATCCCGCAAAATAAGAATCGACACTTTAAAGTGTCGAGGAACTTGGCGGGTAAATTTTGGTAGAGTTGCATTTGGCAGTGTTACTGACAATTTAAAGTGTCGGAAACAATAAAATACTGACACTTTTTTGTGTCCATAATACCGACACTTTAAAGTGTCAAGAAATCTCGTCACGTGAAATTCCGACACTTTGTGAAAGTGTCGGTAGTGACTTTTCCGACACTTTAAAGTGTTGCAAATAGGCGGAAATAGTGTCGATAAAGGGGGGGATTTTTAGTAGTGAATCCCTGAAATAGAGAGTGAAGTTAACAAGCTCATAGATGTTGGCTTTATTCGCGAGGTCAAGTACCCAACATGGATAGCAAATATAGTTCCTGTAAGGAAGAAAAATGGACAGTTGAGGATTTGTGTTGACTTTCGTGATTTAAATGACGCATGTCCAAAAGATGACATCCCTCTCCCAGTCACCGAAATCATGATTAATGCAACTACTGGTCATGAGGCTTTGACATTTATGGATTATATAGCTGGATACAATCAGATTCAAATGGAGAACGAAGACCAAGAGGCATCTGCCTTCGCACTCCAAAAGGGATATTTTGCTACAAAGTCATGCCTTTTGGACTAAAAAATGCTGGAGCCACATACCAACGAGCCATGCAAAAGATATTTGAGGATATGATGCACAAAATCGTGGAATGCTATGTTGATGATTTGGTGGTTAAGTCTAAAAGAAGGAAGGACCATTTGGAAGACCTTCGCAAAATGTTTGAGCGATTGCGAAAATGTCAACTTAAAATGAATCCTCTTAAATGCGCATTCGGCGTCACGTGTGGAAAGTTTCTAGGCTTCATTGTGAGACATAGAGGCATTGAAATTGATCAAACTAAGATCAAAGCGATCTAAGAAATGCCACCACCCAAGAATCTCAAGGAGCTGAGGGGTCTCCAAGGGCGCCTTGCTTATATACGACGATTCATCTCTAATCTTGTCGGAAGATGTCATCCTTTTAGTCATCTCATGAAGAAGGGTTCCCCATTTGAATGGGATGAGTCATGTCAAAATGTTTTCCAAAGTATAAAATATTATTTGTCTTCTCCTCCAGTGCTGGGGGCACCAATCAAAGGGAAGCCACTTATCCTTTATATTGCCGCACAAGAACGATCCTTGGGGGCAATGTGTGCCCAAGAAAATGAAGAGGGTAAAGAAACTGCGCTGTATTACCTAAGTAGAACCTTGGTAGGAGCAGAAGTGAATTACTCTCCCATTGAGAAAGTTTGTCTTGCTTTGGTTTTTACCATCCAAAAGTTAAGGCACTACATGCAGGCTCATACAGTTCATGTTGTTTCAAAAACAGACCCAATTAAATACATATTGTCAAGACCAGTACTTGCGGGCTGACTTGCAAAATGGGCCATTCTTTTAAAACAATATGACATCATCTTTGTCCCTCAAAAATCTGTTAAAGGGCAAGCAATAGCTGAATTCTTTGCAGGTCATCTACTACCCGCAGAATGGGAATTTAAGGATGATGAGTTGCCAGGGGAAGGAGTATTCTATGTGGATGTCTTACCACCTTGGCAAATGTATTTCGATGGGGCAGCTCGTCGTGATGGAGCAGGTGCAGGGGTTATACTACTGTCACCCGAAAAGCATGTGCTAACTTATTCATTTGTCTTGACTCAACTATGCTCAAATAATGTGGCTGAGTACCAAGCTCTTATCATAGGCCTCCAAATGGCTATTGAAATGGGAATAAAGGACTTGGACATTTTTGGAGACTCACAATTGGTCATAAGTCAACTTTCTGGTGAATATGAAGTCAAGAAAGAAGACTTACTCCCTCTCCACAGGCTTGCTTTAAAGCTACTGGCCGAGTTTGAAACTACTAAGTTAGAACATGTTCCAAGAAGTGCCAATAAGATGGCTGACGCGCTTGCTAATCTTGCAGCCACATTGGCACTGGGGGTAGAGGAGACCATGAATGTACCTGTGTGTAATCGATGGGTTGTGTCGCTTGATGAGGAAGAGAGTGATGAAGAGGTCAATTCAATATTTGTCTATCAAATTAACAAGGAGGATTGGCAACAACCACTTATAGATTATTTGGAACATGGAAAGCTACCAAGCGATCCAAAGCGCAGGAATGAGATACGTCGTCGAGCTCCTAGATTTACATACTACAAGAAAACACTTTATCGAAGGTCCTTTCATGGCCTTTGGTTGAGGTGCCTTGCAGAAGATGAAGCGACAAAAATCATGGAAGAAGCTCACTCTGGGATCTGTGGTGCTCATCAATCAGGCCCAAAGTTGCATGATCATGTCAAAAGAATGTACTACTGGCCTACAATGGTACAAGATTGCATGGATTACGCGAAGAAATGTGAAGCATGTCAGTTCCATGCCAACTTTATTCATCAACCCCCAGAACCATTACATCCCACAGTGGCTTCTTGGCCCTTTGAAGCATGGGGACTTGATGTCGTAGGACCTATCACTCCAAAGTCATCCACCGGCCATGCATACATTTTGGCTGCAACGGACTATTTCTCCAAGTGGGCTGAAGCAATTCAACTTCGTGAAGTGAAGAAATAAAATGTGGTTGACTTCATTCGAACTCACATTATCTATAGATATGGTGTACCAAAACGAATTGTCATTGACAATGGGACACCATTTTACAGCAGGTTGATGACAAGTCTTTGTGAAAAGTTTAAATTCACCCGACATAAGTCGTCAATGTACAACGCTCCTGCAAATGGGCTAGCTAAAGCCTTTAACAAAACGCTTTATAACTTGTTGAGTAAAGTAGTGTCAAAAACTAAGCGTGATTGGCATGAGCGGATTGGAGAAGCTCTTTGGGCATACAGGACAACATATATATAAGACTGCAACACAAGCAACGCCATATGCTTTGGTGTATGGTGTGGAACCTGTCTTACCATTGGAGTTGCAAATCCCGTCATTACGAGTTGCTACACAAGAAGGCCTAACCAATGAAGAAAGCGATAAGCTTCGATTGGCAGAGTTAGAAGCACTTGATGAAAAGAGGCTACAGGCTCAACAAAGTTTAGAATGCTACCAAGCTCGCATGTCACGGGCCTTTAATAAAAAAGTTAGGCCTCGTTCCTTCCAAGTTGGGGACATGGTGCTGGCAGTAAGAAGACCTATAATTACATCCCGCAAGACTGGGAACAAATTCACTTCTAAGTGGGATGTCCCTTATGTGGTGCGAGAGGTCTATACAAATGGAGCTTACAAAATAGTAGACAGTGATGGGTTGCGCATCGGTCCTATAAATGGCAAATTCCTTAAACGCTATTACTCTTGAAGTGAAGTTTGTTGAAGAGCNCTTTCAAGTTGGGGACATGGTGTTGGCAGTAAGGAGACCTATAATTACATCCCGCAAGACTGGGAACAAGTTTGCATCTAAGTGGGATGGCCCTTATGTGGTGCGCGATGTCTATACAAATGAAGCTTACAAAATAGTAGATAGTGATGGGTTGCGCATTGGTCCTATAAACGGCAAATTCCTTAAACGCTACTACTCTTGAAGTGAAGTTTGTTGAAGAACAGTAGTAAAAGCTAAAAAAAAATGCGTGTTACTAGAACTACGTGTGGCTTGATCTTGCAAAGCGATGTCATTGTTGCTTGCAAGTACGTAGGCAGCTTGAGTAAGTAGAAGTGATGTGACATTCGATGATATATGATGAAAGAATGAAAACTCAAGTTCAGCCAAAACAATAAAAAAAAAAAAACACCTATCTCCTAAGCAAGGGTATAAACTGCAAGTTCAAAAAAAAAAAAAAAAACTATCTCCTAAGCAAGAGTATAAACTGCAAGTTCAAAACAAAAAATAAAAAAAACTATCTCCTAAGCAGAGGATAAACAAGTTCAAAAAAAAAAAAAAAACTATCTCCTAAGCAAGAGTATAAACTGCAAGTTCAAAAAAAAAAAAAAGTACCTCCTAGGCAAGAGTATAAACTGCAAGTTCAAAAAAAAGAAAAAGAAAAGAAATCTGTTGGCCCACAAGAGTCTAAACTGTGAATGACTAAAACAAAAACAAATAAATAAACAAAATTAACGGTCCAAGGCCTAATCAACGTCCATCCATGCTGTGGGTGTAATTGAGGATTGGTGGTCAAGTATCTGCCTCTTATGTTCCTCAAACTCCTTAATTGCTTCGGCATCCCACATAGGAGTAGCCTCTATTTCTGCTATGCGTTTCTCTGCAGCTTGCACTTTATCCTCGAAAGAAGTTCGAGAATTTTTCTCTTCCTCCAATTTGAGACGAAGAGCCTCGATTTCCATCTCCATCTCTTTCTCTTTCTTTAGTGATGCAGCAATTCCAGACTTAAACAGTTGAATTTCCTTAGCTATTATATGTTTAGCATGCTCCACTTGGTCAGGGCACTGACGAGTGGCAATATTATCTTGTAGCTTGAGAAAAGATTCAATAGCTGTGATGTAAGACTCAACTTGATGCTTCAATGGTTTGGGATCTCCCTTTAGTCCTTCAATGCCCTCATAAATAACTGAAGCTTCCTGCTGCATTTTTGAGACTTCATGGAAAGGGGTTCCTTTAAGGACTGTAAGCAGCTCTACACCAAATGACTTGATTGCACCATTAAACAGTTTGCGAGATGAAGCAGTGAGTTGGTGGCTGGATGTAGTTGAGGATGAAGGAATAGTCGGTCGAATCGAAGGGGAGCCTGTGGCCTCAGATTGAATCTCCAATGTTTCTGCAGTAGCTTCAGGTGAAGGATTGCCAATCGTGTTATGAGAACTCGTGGGGGAACTCGTATGGTTATTTCCTGGCAAGTATCCCATTACACACAATTCCTTCCCTCTCCTAGGATTTGACGAGGGTCAACTAATGGTTGGGAACCATTAGCCTCATCAATAAGAGAGTTATCAATGTTGATCTGTTTTGTCACTTCTACTTCAAGATCTCCCTCCTAAATGAAATAGATAAAAAAATTAGTAAAGAGGAGTAAAAAAAAAAATAAAAAAAAAGATAGAAAAAAAGATAAAAGAAAAATGAAGTACCATCATGTTGAGAAGGTTCAGGGACATAATCAAAGAAACCATCGATGTCCAAATCGTCATACTCCGTGTCAGTTATGGTTAGTGACCTTTTACTTCGACGTTTGTGCTTAAAATCAACATCAGATCCAGCATCACTAATGCTATCACCATCATGGGTACCAATTCGATCTCGATTAGATTTATCCTTGGATGATGAGATATGTACAACAAGTATGTCATTGGTGCGCTCTCGAGGTGTATTGTGGATTTTACATTGACTGACCTTTGGTACCTTGTGTGGTGTTGTTCCAACATGGGCCTTGGAAGATTTATTGTCGACAACTGAAATAAGAGCGTTGACATTTTCCCTTAGATCTGTTACATTCAGCTTTGCCCACCATGCCTTGAAATTATGGGTTGTTAAATCACACCAATCTAGAGAATGACTTGGAGCAAATAAGCGCGACTGACTACCTTTGTAAAGCAAGAAATGCCAATATTCCAGGGCCTCCAAATATGTCGCGTCGCGATTACGATGACAGCGCAGAAGCACACCAGGGACCGCTTGACAAAAACCAGATTGCCTACTAAACCGATGAGGCATGTAAGGCTCCACATGGAAGTTCCTACTCAGTCTTAGAACAAGGCAACTAGAGCGCATAGACATAAGATAGCCAAGTTTTGGAATCTCTAAGGTACCGTCGTCATATAAAACTTCATGGCGATTTTCTATTAAGCATGGTGCAACCAATATTTATGGTGCGTCCCTCATGTATGAGCTCACATGTCGCATCCCTATGAAAATATTTTGACCCTTGAGCTCCTGAAAATGTCACCATCGAAGGACCTGGGGGAGCAGGTTCAAGTTCATGATGAGTTTGAAAGTAGAATGCCAACCAGCCATACACATAGTGAGCAGGAAAGTAACAATCAGTGTGAGAGGGGGATTTAGAGTTGGCGATATGGTTAAGTCCACGATAAATGCTGGCAAGCACTGGTGGAGCTAAACTGAAGGTTACACCTCGCGTTATCAGGGTAGCCGTATCAAAGGTACTCGGTCTGATTACTCTGTTTTGTGAACTAGAAAGTGCAAACACACACAACCAAACATGACAAGAAGGCTGCAACATAAGTAACCTCCCTCCTTAGGTCGCTGGTAACTCCAAGTAAATGAAACATGTCGCATTCTTCTTGTGTCCATACGATAGACCTAGTTGCCACAACATTAATGTTACCACTTGGATCTTGAGAAGTCTTAGGACGGCTGTCGACATATCTCTTTCTTCTATTAGGGGGTTTGTAAACTCTTGGTTTTCTGAACCAAAAATCAATCCATTGCTTCGCAGTTACCCATTCGTCGGAGTTGTCACGTTTAACAATATGATGGTAGGCCATGAACAGAAAATCACAAGCTCTGGATATGAAACGAGTTCTACTCGTATCCTTTGCAGTAAGAGTAGCTAAATAAGGTACGGTCTCATCATATATATCCCCCACAAGAGGCAACCCCCCAAGCTTGTGAAGATCCCAAAGTGAGATGGACCACTCTCCAGTGATGGTATGCAATGTATTGGTGGTTGGGCACCAACTTTCATAAAAAGCTCGAAAGATACTAGAATCTCTACCATAAGAATAAAGTGAGGCATAAACAACTGAGCGAATGGAACATGAATCAAGGATATCCCCGGAATGAGAGAGAACATCTTCAATCCATTCCCAATACCTAGAAGTGAAAGTTCGGTCTATGGTTTGGATTATTGCCCAATCCAAATCTAAACCATATGTTTTCGGTCTTTGAAATTTGAGACCAATCCAATCCTTGTTGAAATTCAGTCCAATCCAATCCAATCCACCTAAATTCGGTCTTACGATTTAATCAAACCCGAATTTTAAAGATATATTTTTTTGTACAACAATTCCTGCTTAATATATTTGTAGCAATAATCTGTAGTACTATCCAATAACTCACTAAATCAAATACTACACACACTTTCAAAAAGGATGATAGAGAATTTTAGGATTTTGCTAGCTTTTGGTGTGTTGGGCATAACTACTTAACAAGTAGTACGCTTAAGGTCCTTAAGGACTTAAAGGTTTATTACTATTCGGTCTAAAGTTCGGTGTACGGTCCACCGAGGGGTCCAGTCCGGATCCAAACCGAAAACCGAAATATAAAAAATTTACAATCCAAACCGCACCAAATTACAAAAATGTATGATCCAAATTTCCAAAATGGTTTGGTTTGATTCGGTCTTCGGTTTTAATCCGAATTACTTTCACCCCTACCAATACCCTTCAATGAAAATTGCTGCCTGGAACCTTAAGACTACTAGATGATCCCCATTGTGTCTAACCAGAAATTATTCGACGCCCAAGTGAAGGAAATTGAGTGATGGGTTCATTGTAGTCCCGGAGGGTGCTAGAGAGGATATGAGCAGTAGATGACAGGTTATGTTCGCTTGACACTGGCTTCGACATGTCACTCAAAAAATTCTTTTGCTGAATTGATGACTTGACACCATTTGGGCGACGAAGTGATTTCTCAATGGAAAAATAGGTGCCTATTGAGGCATCGTCATCTACATGATCGACTATAGAAAGGAAGTGGTGCTCCACATCCTTGAATTGATCCTTCTTCTTAAATTCTTTCAAAAATACCATCCTACAAAAAAAGGAGGGAGTTAAATGATGACACAAGGAGCGTTGGAGTTAAATATGTTAAAGAAAATAATAATAATAATAAAAAAAGGTGTTAGTCTGGTCCAGGGTCACTAAAAATTATTTGGCTTTTCAAAAAAAGGGGCAACCATCATTAGAATGTCAGACACACTGGCATAGCCTAGTTGGGTCTGACACCCCTGACAATGTTCATTGTCACCAATGACTTATCACGATAGTCGTTGATCATCCTTCAATTCTTCAAAATAAAATCATCATTAGAATGTCAGACACACTGGCTTAGCCTAGTTGGGTCCGACATCCCTGACAACTTGTCACAATAACTCTCACCCACTACGGTGACTGACCTGCAGAGACATACAAATACATACACCCACACAAACAACAGCAATACAAAGTATAGGGTGTTAAAATAAAGAGGAAGGTGAGCTAATACCTGAAGTCAAAGTAGGCTACAATAACCAAATTCTGCTCTTTATGTTGATGTAATACTGTGCTACACAAAAAAACTACATGGGCGACTGAGTACAACCATGTCAAAAATTGTTTAATTAAGCCTAATCATGCGTATAATGCATGCATACAAATATATGATCACTCAAAGCTAAGTATAGCTTATCATATGAAGGTTTGTGTGTGGGGTACCACAGCCACTCTATTCAATATTACCTTAAATTCAAGTTATGGATGCCAAGACCAGTATGTTATAAAGCATGGAGTATTCAAGTTTCTAATAATTCAAAGGTACCACAATTTAATTACTATCATGATTACCATTATACATGGTAATTGATTCTGTATGCAAATCAGTGGAACAAAAAAAAAAAAAAACAAAAAAGCAAAAAAAAAAAAAAATCGAAAAAGCCTTTTTCATGTGGGAAAAGGTTGTCCTACTAATACTCTTAATTCTTAACTAGAAGCTGAAGTTGTAAAGCAGCAATATGCCTCCCGAAGAAATATGAAAGTTAAAGAATAATGTGGGAGATAAGCTTATGTATTCTAGTTGTGGAAAATAGGCCAACTTGGCGAGTGCTTACTCGTGTACGTGCAAATACATAGATATAGTCATCCGTCACATGGACTCTGAGCACCTATTATTTAGGTGTCATATTATACAGTGGGTACACTATGTTTAATGGCAAGAAAATTGTAAAATAATTTTAATGGAAATAAGGAAAATTTCCTTTGATCTTTGGTATAATTAACTCGTATTATCAATATGGATAGCAGAGGCTGCTATACTATATGTTCAAGTAGATTTAAGTCAAAATTTGTAAGACCACATGCAAGTGATACGAAGATAAAAGATCATTGGCTTCAGGAATTGAGACTAGGGTGCAAAGTACTACTAAACAAGGGTGGGTTGTGCTCAATATTTATAGAATCAAGCAAACTTGAAGTTTAGAGTATATACCTCAATAAGGTAGGAGGCGCAACAAGAAGTCGACGTTAGCGTGACGTAATTAAAATAGAGGTATATAATGTTGTTCATAAAAGAATATCAAAGGTGGAGTGATAGAGTATGTAAACTATTCCGGGCCTCAACCATCAGCTTAACCTTTTGGTTCAGTTGGTCCTCTAATATGTAGCCTTGTTTCTATATTACGTGCAAAGGAACCTCAAAGCTTGGTGTCAAATTTGTAGAAAAAAAAAGAAAAAAAAGCAATAGTAAAAGATAAAAAGGAAATGAAGAAAAGGAAAGAAAAGTTAGAAAGATTACCTTAATAAGGGGCTCGTAATCTTACGAGAATAGAAAAGGAACATAGGAATTGCTGATCTATATAGGGCATGGAGGCATGCAGTTTTTAAATATCGACAACACTACCAGAAGATTATTATGGTCTATATGATTGCACATATGATTAGGATTTGGAGGACAATCCTAACCGCTATATCTTTTGGGAAAAGACCAAATTTTGTCGGTTAAGGAAATATATGGGTGAATATATTTTCTACAGATTAATTTTGGGTTGACAAAGATCATATCCTTCAACTTTAATATGGCAAATGTTTTTATGACTTACAAGACAGACGATCCACTCACAAGTGAAGACTTCAAGTCATATGACTGGCTCACGATCATAATACTTCAAATTGTGTACGTGAGGTAGTCTTAATAAAAATTGAAATTTGACTTTAAGATCAAGTGAGTCGATGCCTAGTCACGAGCAAACACTTCAGCATGTGTACGTGACGTAGATAAAAAAAACAAAAACAAAAAAAAGACTTCCAAGTCAAACACATTCAACATGTTTACGTGATGTAGATAAAAAAAAAAAATACTTCCAAGTCAAACACATCGAGACCTTGTCACGAGTAAACACTCAAAATCGTGTACGTGACATAGTCTCGAGGGGGCAATTTGTAGACACCGAAAATTTATCAAAAGTGTCAAAATTAAAATAAATTAATTATTTGAGTTAAATAAAATCAATATTTGCTCAGTTTAATTAATTTAGCCCTTTACATTAAATACCCAAATTTATTATATAATTTGGGTCATAATTAAGTTGTTTGGGCCGATTATATTATTAGTCCATATAAAATGTCTACCGTGCCAAAAATACTACAAGACTTCAAAGTCATCAAAAGAGTCCAAGCCCACATCTCCAGGTCCAAGATGGAAGTCAAATTCTCCTATAAATACCCATCATCATCTCAGGAAAGAAGAGGAGAAATTCATTGGGAAAAAAGTCAATCGAAGACATTCCAAAGAATTTACAAACTCTCTCTATCAGCAATCAACAAGCACTACAAAATTGTGCCGATTTTTCAGGGATACTCAAACACATTCAAAGTGACATTGAAGCTGGTCAACCCCCACTCAAATTTGGTTGACAATAGTAGGTGTCATCTTTAATTGATGTCGACAGGTGTCATCTTTGGTTGACGTCAGCAACTGTCAAATTTGTTTGACGTCGACAGGTGTCATCCTAGCAGTGAAATAGAATCAGAAGACTTAGTTTATTTTCTATAAACTGTTTACAGAGATTGTACCTACATTCAAATCATTAATAAAATATCATTTGTGTACTTAATTGCTTGTCGTTGACTTTGACTTAAAATTTAATAGCAACTATAGGATCTCATGAAAACCACTTTCTATGCTAAAAACTAAAAACTAGTAATCTAGGCCATAGGATATAGCCATTTAGATCTAATTAAATCTCAGCCGTTTAATACAAACTATATTAAACAATTTTTCTCCTAATTTTTTCTCTCTCCTCTCCTTAATCTCACGCTAATTCTCTCTCCTCCCTTTTTCTGACATTACTTCTTCTCTCTCCTCTCTCTTTCTACTCCATTAACTTATCAACATAAGCTAAAACTCAACTCTTAGATCAAATTTCTCCCTTCTTCATTCGAAATATTTGTTTTTGGTAAGCAATTATATCTTTAATTTGTTCAAATTTTACATTATATGCTTTAATTTTACATCTTCAATTCGACTTGTTTGTTCTGTTTTTTTCCAAATTTTCTTTGATTTTTAGCTGTTTTGGTTCGATTTTTGGTTTGAATTGTTGTTGTTTAACTTTTCTTGATGAATTCCGTAATTTTTGAGGTCAAATTTCGCTAGTTAATCAACTAATTATCGAACAACCAATTGACGCAGCGAACACGATGATGATGATACGAAGATGATGATGTTCGAATTGTTATTTAGAAGCGAAGAACAACAATCTTCCTTCTCGCTGCACCCGAACTCAACTTTTCAATCCTTTCTCCAAGGTCTTCTCCCTCATTTTCTTTTTTATTTTTTATTTTATTTTATTTTCGAGAAAAAAAGTTTGAATGATGTGTCATATGTGTTTAATTTGTGTGAATTGCGGTTGAAATTGAAGGTGAAAGATTTGTAGTTTAAGATGTACTTGTGGTTAACGACTCACAACTCGTTCGCTCGACTCGATCACATATCGGCAAATGGTGCGGTGATTTTGACACCTACTAATTAGCAGGATACCGTTACTTCTCAGCTTAATGTAAGCATTTTCACTATTTTATAGTGTATATTACGGTGTATTTGGGTTGCATGTTATTTTGAATTTCAGATTTAAGGTTCGTAATTGTTAATCAATTCGAGTCAATTTTGTTTGGTGATTGTATGATTTTAAACTCGAAATCTTATGAAATCTGGATTGGAACTGATCTTCTTAAGCTCTTAGATTGTTGTCTCTTGTAATTTTAGTTTGTGGATTGTGATCTTAGTTGTAATATATTCCTTGTTTGTTGCTTTCGTTTCCATTTCAGTAATTAAATTTGTGTTCAAATGCACTTTTTTCATAGGGAATGTTTATTTCAGTAATGAAGCTATAATATATATTTAACGTTTTCTCTTATATATGCATTTGTATCTTTAGCTTTGTCGAGCTTTGGATGACTTTCGCCTGAATAAATCAACACTGTTCTATGAATAAATTAGAATTGCAGTTTGGTCATCAACTAGTGTATCTAATATTGTGTAGGAATTATGCAATTCGGTTGAAGTTTATTGATATGCAGATCCCCCTTATGTTTAAGTATCAGTTTACTTTTGTTCTGCTCAAACTAAGTTGTGCTCAAGTATGGAGTGTATAATATCCAATATCACATAATGAAATTTATAGACATAATGAAAAAAGTGAAACTTGAAGTAATTATATTAAACTGAACTACGACAAAAATATCATCACAAGATATATGTAGCTTCTAAATAATTAAGCACGTTTTTGTTTGTTATGCTCAACAGTTGACTCTAGAACAAGAATTAATTACAACACTATAAGTGCATTAAGTTGTTGGTTCACATTAAACAATTACACTGCTTTTCTCTTGGATGCCCTTGAATAACTCAACAAAATGGCTAATGTATTGTAAGGTGATATACTTATACTTTGTCCTTGATGTCTTATTATGTTTCATTGTCCTTTTGTTTCGGCCTTCATACTTCATATTTGAGATGCCACAGTTTCGATCTTGTGTGTGATTGTGGTCTACAGGAACTGAGGATTATGCTCAGACCAGTTTGAGTAGCACAGCTGAACCGCTACTTGAAATTATCTAGGTGGTGCTTTAATTACAGATAATTACAGGCATGCCTTTGAGCTTTTTGATACTTCCCCCAGTCAACTTGGTTGCTAGTAAACAGTTTTAAAGTTTGTATTTGTGCTTGATTGTAGCTGCTAATCAACATCGGTCCATATTCCTGATTATGTAAAATTGTTTTAATTTGAATTCAATTTGATTTAAGCAAAAGTTAACTAGAATTCAGGCCATGATACTAAAGAAGTCGTTAAATCAAAGTCCACTGTATGTGGTTTGTAGCACAAGAACAGAACAAAATAGACCCCATTGAGCTGCCACTAGCTAGGTTATATTAGTTTTATGCAAATGGAATTATTACAGTTAGAGAGAGTTATCTTTCCTTTTTGCAGTAGCAATAATCCAATACTTGTTGAATTGAATGATCAATCTTCAATAATTATATATGCATGTGGATGGATGGATTTTATTAACTTTGGGGCACATGGGCAGCTATTTAATACATGTAGGATACTAGTATATGTATAGTTGCATGTGACTAGTGATGAAAACTATCATAGGATGATGCCTGTATTTGAAAACTATCATAACTAACGGATATTCCATGTATATAATGTTTTACTTTGGTTTCAAATTTTTTTCCTTCATAAAATTCTAGTAAAATAATATTTTACCAAGTGGATCATTTGTTTGGAGTGTTTGATTATTCTTCATACATTTAGAACATATGCTACTGAATTTAGAACATAAGATATAAAATTTAGAACATATGTATTAAATTTTAGAACATGATCTTCAATATATCTTTCTATCGATTCAATACTCTGACCCAATCCTTTAATTATTTATTATTAACTCTATATTCTCCATTTGAATTGAAGGTTTTGAGTGTATCAAGTCAGGAAGGTCCTTTTACTAAAGGAGAGATTGACGGAGTCCGAGATAAGTTAGCAAAGTTCCTAACGACGTATCCTATACAAGCCTTTTTCTGACACAGAATAGAACCTTCATGGTTAAAAGTAAGATAAACAAATTAAATAAAAGAACTTCATGAATTTAGAACATTCATGCTTAATAGTATGTTAATCTTTCTTCTTACATCTATTTGATAAGTTTCAGAACATGAGTTATAAAGCTTAGAACATTAGTTATAAAGTTTAGAACACTAGTTGTAAAGTTTAGAACATAAGGTTTTTAGTAAGCTTACCGGAACATCAGTTTAAAACATGAGTTACACACATTTTTAGTATTTAATCTATGTTTTTTCCCTTACAGGAAAGACAGATGAAGCGGTTGAGAGTAGAGTATTGTGTCAAGATATCAACACACAAGTTGAATAGATTACACGATTGTATATTTGTATAGTGGCAAATGCAAGAACAATGAAAAAAAAATTAAAATGATGATTAGTTGTTTGATTTGTATGCACAATTTTTGGCCTTATAGCATAATTACGGCTATTGTGTATCAACAGGTTTAACATTTGCATTATGCATTAAATTTAACTTACAATGTATATATTGCTTTAATTTTTTTGTTAATAGTGTTATTAAGTTATGAACTATTTCAGAACACATGCAGATAAATTTAGAACATTTGTTAATTTTTTTAGAACATATGTTATATTTTTTAGAACATCAGAACTAAATTAAAACTTACAACTTTGTTCTTAAGCAAAGAATTATTCCTCATTCCACATGTTTTCCAATTACAGGAGATTTATAGCTATTATGTGTCAATATAATTGAAATATAACATTATGTATTGAAATTCAATATACAATAATGTATTACTATTTTAAACTATATGTTATATATTTTTAGAACATACATCAAAACTAAGGTTTAAAACTTTTCTCTTAAGAAATGAAATTTTACCTCATTCCACATTTTTTGCACTTACATGACAATTACGTGTGTCAATAGATTATCCAAAAAAACGACTACATTTGAATTTGTTCAAAAAATCTAATAAAATGATGAAAAAAAACTAATAATATGTGTTACATAAATTTAAGTATAGATAATTGATAAAATTCAAATTTTGGAACAAAGTTATCTCCTCGTTGAACTTGACTATCTACTTCTTTCCACCATAACCCGAAATTTCAAATATGATATGTTATCAAAATAAAATAAAACAAGAGTTTTATAAAAACACACAATTAGAACAATATCTAGAACAAGAGTTTTATAAAAAATCAAACTATTTAGAACATGCGTATAAAAATTACAAACATGTGCAACAATATTTAGCACAATAGATCTCATTTTTAAAACATAAGGAGATATAATTTCGCACATGTTTCAAAATATTTGGAGATAATTTTAGAACGTATTATATGAGTTTTAGAACATCAAAACTAACTTTTTCGAAACATATTCTCAAGAGGATGACATTACCATCCTTATCTTTTTTTTGTTTTCAGTGCCAAGTCTCTCTACAAAGCCACAAAATCTAGCATAGGACTTGTAAAATTGAATACCTTCAAACAATGAATCAAACGGCATACCAATAGTAGGCTTTACCTCAGGAGGGCAGCAAGGAATCCATTCCTTTGAACCCCTTAGGGTGAAACAAACACAGGGAGTAAATGTCATAGTAGTATTTGTTGTAGTTGGTGTTATTGCAACTGGAGGAGTAGGAGTTGTAGAATTTTCTACATTAGTGCTTGAGTTATTGATTACTTCTTCTTCCATTTTCTATAACAAGTGTAATAAAAAGTCAATATATTATACTTCTCATTTATATATTATAAAAGAAACACTACATTTAAAAAATCAATACTACTGTTTGAAAAAACAATCTAGTTGTTCTAAATATTCTCTCATTTATATTATAACTCAATTAAATCCTAACATGAAACAGACAAGGACAAAGAATCATAGGTGATTGAGCACAAGCTACAACGTAGAGAAAATACTAATGTTTTAAAAATCAAACTTGTTGTTCTAAGTACCATCTCTATTGTTCTAAATATTCTCTCATTTGTATTAAAACTCAACCATATCTCTTTTGTGTACATATAAGCAAATATATTTTTATAATGTAAAAAAAAAAACTTGTTGAGCAAAAAATCATAGGGGATTGTGCATAAGTTACAACAAAGAGAAAATACTAATGTTTTAAAAAACAAACTTATTGTTCTAAATATCATCTCTATTGTTCTAAATATTCTCTCATTTGTATTAAAACTCAGCCATATCTCTTTTTTGTTCATATAAATAAATATATTTTTTTAGTGTAAAAAACAAAGTTGTTGAGCAAAGAATCATAGGGAATTGAGCACAAGCTATAACGTAGAGAAATACTAATGTTCTAAAAAACGAACTTGTTGTTCTAAATATCATCTTTATTGTTCTAAATATACTCTCATTTGTATTAAAACTTAACCATATATCTTTTATGTATATCTCATTAGTTCTAAATACCCAAAGCTAAAGTTATCACATCAATGGAGAGTACAACAAGCAATTATAGAAGGACCTCATCACCTACTAGAACCTATTACTTAGAGATGAGGAATTGCACTGGTGTCCCGATCCCTACATACCCACCACCACTGCACTAACAAGATGAAAACTGAAGGATACTCCACTAAAGTCAATCTCACTTTAATCCATATTAGCACAAAAACCAGAACAAGATGAAAACTGTTGAAATAAAAATAAAAATCGTAAAATTACATGAGAACAGAGGAGAGGATTGACCTGAGAACAGAGGAGACAACTGACGACTTGACGATTAGTTGACGGTGTTACAGGTAGAACGGTGGTTGTCGCGACTTCAGTGGTGAACGGTGGTTGTTAGCGACTTCAGTGGTGAACGGTGGTTGTCGGTGACTTCAGTGGTAGAGGGTTTTGAGAGAGAAAGTGAAGGGAGTTGATGACAGTTTGAAAGGGAATTGTTCTAAGAATTGAAGAAGATGATGATGTTGGAAGAATCGAGAATTGTAACTGACAAACACAATTGATGTTTGTTTGATCAAATTTAATCTAAAGCGTTGATTTAAATCTCCTAAACCTTACGATCTATATTTCAGGTTTTTAGTTTTTAGTTTTTGTGGGGTTTTTAGTGGATCTCCCCTCATATATTCACTTTTCTAAAAAAAATGAGAGGTGTTATAAAATATTGCTATATTGTGGATGTCCATTATACCCCTTTTGTATAATGTAGAACATTCTGGATACCAGGGTTTACTCTATAGGAAATCCTTAATGCTTGTATATATATATATATAATTTGGTATTTTATAATATGATAGATTTTATTTTCTCCCACAAATACTCTCTACTAAACCCTATTTTCTATAACACGTTATCAGCACAATCCTCTAATTGGAGCTATTAAGTAAAATTAATCGATTCTCAACAAAAGGTACGCATATAGAGCTTTTTCACTGATGACTAACTATTTGTATAATTTCTAGTCTTGCTCTAATGTGTATGGATATTGTCATTCACTGATAATTTGATGACATAATCTCTAATAATAATGAGCATCATAGAAAAGATCAAACCTTTATCTTTCGTACCTTGTACATAGCGAAATATATGCCTAACCCCATTCCAATGCCTTCGGGTAGGACATGAGCTAAACCTTCCTAATAGATTAATAGAGAATGATATGTCGGGTCTTGTGTACGTGACTAGCAAGATACATCAATGCTCCTATATCACTCAGATATGGTACACTTCAGGACCAAGAATCTCTTCATAATTTGAGAGGTACTATATAGTTTTTTTGTTTTTCTTTTTGAAATTTATATTATCTTTTGAAATATGCTTACTTAATGAAATAATAAATTTTTGTTTAGTATAATAATCTTTGAGACAAAAAGTCATATAATTATTTAAGATGATAAAATCCTATTTAGGTTGATATAATTACTTTCCAAATGATATTATCATGTTTTGGATTGTATAATTAATTTTTGAATGATATAAGATATAATTGCATTTCAAATGATATAATCATATTTCAAACTATATAATTATATTTCTAATATGATATGGTCACGATATAATAAGTTATTGTGCACTAGGTCCATTATAGTATTTTTCTCGGACAAAATATGGTCATATAGTTTGCAAGCTACTACACTAATGTACCACCTATTAATAAATTTTGGAACTTTTGTAACATCTTCGTAATTCCCTCTTTTAATAATCATCTTAGGGCCTGTTTACTTCAGCTTAAAATCCGTTCAGTTCAGTTCAGTTCAGCTCAGTTTAATTCAGTTCAGCTCTTCTCTTATTTTGCTGTTCATTAATCCTTCATAAAAACTTTCAGTTTAGTTCAGCTCCAACCAGTTCAATTAAACTATTTTCAACTGAGTAAACAGGCCCATAGTGCAAGGTATGGATAGAGTATCAAATTTAGTGCAACAGAAAAATAAGTAAATAGAATAACAAATGACTAGACTAAAAATGGCAAATATGGGCAACTAGAGACATTGAAGGGCAAAGGGTGGTAAGATAAGTAATCTCCCTCTATGAGACTAAGTTATCCCATTCGACTTATAAACAAAAATTCCTAAGATGACAGTCTAAAATCTTACTATAAAGAGTACATCTTACAAGGCTATGAAAGTTTCACCTTAAAATCATACAACAATAAAGGGAGTAGCTTCCTATTTTTATAAAGCGTTTAACACTATGCCAATTTATAAATGTAGGGCACTTACATGTAGAGTGCAGCAATAAGGGCCTATTTACTTTAGCTTAAAATCAAACCAGTTCAGTTTAACTCAGCTCAATTCAGTTCAGTTTAGTTCAGTACAACTCTTCTTTTATTTTGCTAATTATTATTTTTGCTAATTAATTTGTTCCTGATATTATTGTTATTGTTATTATTATTATTATTATTATTATTATTATTATTATTATTATTATTATTGTTATTATTATTATTATTATTATTATTATTATTTTTATTATTATTATTATTATTGTAACACCTTGGAATTTCCTAACTTTCTACCTTATATTTTTTCGGAAAACATATTATAAATATTAAAGAATTATGATTATTAAAACTCCTAAATAACGGGAAAAACCAAAGTATTATGGCCACCGTGATAATGGCCAAGACATTTATCAAAGTACTACAGCGGAAGACTTAAAACCAAAACCAATTTCACCTAATCTTCAAAACAAATCTCAAAACCAAATTCAAATCAACATCCAAAGTAAAACCAACTTAAAACTTTATTACACTTCGGAACCTTTTCTAACGGCCCTTAAAAACCAAAACTAGAATCTTTGAAAATTAAACAACATCCAAATAAAAGTTAGTACTTCATAAGCAATAAAATTAAAACTACAAACTACACAGCAATCGCTCTCACTCAAGCTCAGCATAAAATGACATATGCCCACTTGTACCTTTAGCTTTTCTTATTCTAGATAACTACTCACCAACAAGTGGGTCATTGTAAGGCCAAGTCCAAGACAAAGCCAAAGCCATGCACACAAAACAAACAGTCAGCAAAGCTGATTACATAACTACCAAAAACTATGCAACAAAACAGCATAAACTAAAACATACACACAACTTACCTTTGACAACCTTTCACATGTGCATAGGCCTGAGCACGGATCGGATATCCGATCTAAAATTTCAAAAAATCAATATTTGTATCCGTATCCAAAATTTCCGGATATCCGTATTTGATATTCAATAATTTTCGGACCGGATACTCCGGATATCCAATTTCTAATTTTGCTTTCATAAAATAAAACATAGTTATTTGCATCACAAGAATACGACAAGACAATATAAGTACTAAATAAAAGAAATGAATATATTAAATCTTGTCCATTAGTAATCGCACAGAATAACTTAATTTTTGTAGAAATATAAGTATACTCAAAAGTCGGAAACTGATAGGAATGACTTATATTTTTGGTAGATTCAATACATAAAAGTTGATATCTAGATATCCAGTAACAAAAAATTTTGGACATCCGGTACGATATCTGAAATTTCGGATATTCGGATATCAAAGAAGGTCAAAAATGATATTTGAATAGGTATTTGATATCCGACTTTTCGGATCGGATATTCTGAAAATCGGATCAAATACAAATTGGATTTTCAGATCTTCAAATATTTTTGCTCAGCCCTACCTGTGCATAGACTCAACAAATTAATTATTATATTTAAAATTTTGGATTCTGCATCGAACGGGTTTCCTTTCCTTTAAAATCGCTCTATTGGGCACCAACTTGGGAGCAAGTCCAAGAAGGTATTACCTATGTCACATAAAGTGTCGGAATTCCAGCGCATTATAAATATAAAAGAGTACAATGTCTTGTACTTCAATTAGAAGCCATAGATATCTGTTCCTTACGACTCCCCCATTGTTCATACTCAAGTTATATATGTTCCAAGAGTTTTAATGCGAATCCTGTTACAATTTACGTGATTAACCGGTTTAACAATGTTATGACTCACGTATAACATCGCATAAAAGTATGCATCAAATCAAGCAAGGCATATTAATTATCTTCAATTTAAAGTGATTCAAAAATAATCTCATCCGTGTCCTTTAGTTAAACTGAACTTCCTTTACCACACATTAACTGTGAGTGGCTACTATTTACTTTCTCCTTGACCACGCATTAAACTGTGAGTGGCAACATGTATAAAATAATTGCTCATTAACTCCTTTTAATCATGTGAATAAAAATTCACAACTACTTTTCTTGTTGATTAAATAACTAATCAACTCTAAAATAACTTCCTTCCTTTAATAATAGGCTATTGACCAAATTAACTGATCATAATATTCCAATTTAATCTTACAAAATTTATATTGCCATTCAACATGGAATGTCAACATAATATATAATCATGCTTCTAATTAAAACTTGTCGTGCATATCAATTCATAATTCAAACAAGCATAACAATATTTCATAACATAGAGGATCATCCAAGCATGAATTCTAATTCCTATGTTTGTCTTTAGTACTTACGTACCTTGTGAAATAGTGATGCTCCGCCACAACTTCTAAAAGTTGATTAATTCAAAGTCTCCTACATAAAGATAAACGAAACTAAATTAAAACCTTGTTAACTAAGTTCTACAACAACTCTAAACTAACTTCTATATTGGAAACTTGTCCAAAACATTCCTTATATGGTCTCTATTCAATTCCATACTTCACTTTAATTTTCTATTGCAAGATTACATGGTTTTCGGGACTTATTTATACTTTATAAAACCTCAACATAAATTTTATGTCACTTTAGAAAAGTGGACAGCAATTTAAAAAATTATCAAAACTCCTTGAAAAACTTCAAAAACAACACAAATCAATCATACAATGTATTACTTTATTTATATGATCAATTCATGCTAATTACATACTTTAAAAGCCTAATTATTCACTTTATAAAATATAAACAGCATGTTAAACATGCTTAAAATCACTTTCAAACTTCACGAAACATACTAAAAATCATATGTAACATCATAGAATTAATATGTGATCATACTAGCACAATATGAACACTTACAACTTATTTTAACTTGTTTTTATCAAATTTTCAGATTTATTAAGTAATGTTAAACTCATAGAAAACTCATAAAAACATCATAAATTCATGACAAAATTTTTTACAATCAACTAACATCATTATGAAACCAATCTGTGCTTTATAATAATTTTTCATAAGCCAAAACATGTTCATAATATTTATTCTATTGAATTTCATGATTACAAAATTTGGACAACAACTTATTTTATATTTAAAGCCTTAAAAAATCAATCTAAACTTCATAAAATCATCATAAATTCACACAACAACAATTCATGATCATAATATTGAAGTTTAAATCATTAAAGCCCGTAAAAATCAAGACTTTCACAACTTTATGAACCCTAAACTAAAATTTCATGAACAACAACTTAATTCATGCTTTAAAATAAATCATAGTTTCATGAAACATGATTGAAACTTATAAAATCATGATTAATCAAAAATGTAATCATGAATTTGCAAAATTGAATACAAAAGAAAGAAGAAGAATTTTCTTTTAAAGTATTCATAAATACCGAAAGGGGGAGGAGGTGGCCGACTGCGGTGGCCGGCTGTGACGAGGGCGGCGGCGACGGCGGCTCCGACGCAAGAACTCCATGAAACCGAACCCTTTATTTTTCTTTCTTTTTTTTTCGGAAATCTTACTCCTTTTTTTTTTCTTTTTTTCTCTCTCTAAATTTTGGAATCCTAATTACAATTATGAAAGATGAAATCTGAAAATTTGAGTTTTAAAGGGTATTTATAGGCCCCAAAGTAGGATTTGGTAAAGCCC
Organism: Suaeda aralocaspica; assembly: GCA_016808085.1. Lineage (NCBI taxonomy): Eukaryota > Viridiplantae > Streptophyta > Magnoliopsida > Caryophyllales > Amaranthaceae > Suaeda > Suaeda aralocaspica. The sequence continues at coordinate 740,972 of PYUH01000361.1, read as the reverse complement.
ATACTTTTCCTAAAGAGTGGAAATTACCTTTATGCCCTTGCCTTAAAATAAATTAGGAAACTCTTAAAAATTCTATTTTTATAAACCTTTCAAAATATTTTATAAAACATAATTATTTTTTTATAAACACAAATAATTATTTTTTTTATTAGAGCTTAGTTAATTTTTTTTTTGTTTAATATTCTTATTGAACACAATTTTTCAATAAAAATATTAAAATTGCACGTATAAAATACAAAAAATACTTCCTTAAAATACGTGAAAATGTGGGGTATTATAGTCTACCCCCCCTTAAAAGAAGTTTCGTCCCGCAAGTTTGTGTAGATTAGTGTATGGAATTTGAGTAGAGACTACATTTACTTCAAACTTTCTCATTATAATACTACGTTTTTGTAGACCTTAGACACTTACTTAACTTTCACTTGACAACTTTTTTTAGTAGACAAACATAAAACTTTTACTTAAAAGCCGCAGAAACTCATAAAAACTTGCAAAATTGAGGGTAAAACACGCGAAATTAGATCGCATTCTACCCCCCTTAAGAATCCAGTTACATCCCCGTAACTCTACTTACTAACCTGAAATAACTCTAGATACTTTTCTCTCATCATATCTTCAGCTTCCCAAGTAGCTTCTTCAGTTTCTTGGTTAAACCACAACACCTTCACTATTTTGACACTTTTTCTACGAGTATCCCTGACTTTACTGTCTAGGATCTTAATTAGCCTCTCTTCATAGGTCAAAATTTGGTCTAAATCTATTGTTTTTGGCTATAGCAAAATCTTCTAGAACATACTTCCTTAGTTGAGACACATGAAAGACATTGTGAACCTTGCTCAACTCCATTGGTAATGCTAACTTATAGGCTACATTTCCAATCCTTTGCAAGATCTCATAGGGTCCTATATATTTTGGGCTTAGTTTTCCCTTCTTTCTGAACCTCATTACTCCTTTCATTGGTGATACCTGAAGTAACACCTTATCACCAACTTCAAACACAACTTCTTGGCCTTTTTGGTCTGCATTGGCCTTTTGTCTCTCTTGTGCTGCCTGAATTTTTGTTTGTATTACCCTTATTTTAACCGTGGTTTCTTCAATCAATCGAGGTCCTAGAATCACTGTCTCATTTATGTCATTCCAATACAAGGGGCTTCTGCAATTCCTTCCATACAAAGCCTTAAAAGCTGCCATGCCAATGCATGGTAGCTATTATTGTATGAAAACTCGATGAGATCTAAGTGATCCTCCCAATTCCCTTGAAAATCCATTACACAAGCCCTTAGCATGTCCTCTAAGGTTTGTATGGTTCTCTCTGTTTATCCATCTGTTGCTGTATGGAAAGCTGTACTCATCTTCAACGTTGTACCAAAGTTCTCCTAGACACTTTTCCAGAATTTTGAAAGAAACCTAGAATCCCTATTTGACACGATATCCTTTGGAACTCCATGTAGCCTCACAACATGTTTTATGTAAGCCTTTTCAAGTTGTTCCATTTTCCAAGTCTCTTTCATAGGTATAAACACTGCTGACTTAGTAAGCCTATCCACCACAACCCATATGGTCTCATTTTGATTCTTCGACTTTGGCAAGCAAGTCACAAAGTCCATTGATATGCAATCCCATTTCCGTCTTAGTATTTCAAGTAGTTGGACCTCTCATTGTGGTCGTTTATGCTCAAATTTCACCTTTTGACAAGTAAGACACTTACTTACAAATTCATCCACTTCTCTTTTCATCCTAGGCCACCAATACATCTTTAAATCTTTATATAGCTTATCACCTCCAGGATGCATTGTATACGGGGTATTATAACCCTCCTCCATGATTCTTTGTTTCAGATTCTCACATTTTTGTGGTACACACCACCTTCCTTTATACCTTAAACTTCCATCCTCATGGATCTTAAAGTCCACAGCTTTTCCTGCTTTCAACTTTTCCTTAATTTTGTCCAATTTCACATCTCCCTCCTGGTTCTTCTTAATTTCCTCAAATATTATTGGTTGGATACTAATATTACAAAGAATTCCTTCCAACTCTCCCTCCTTCACTATCTCTAAGCTCAATCTCTCTATATCCTTAAATAGTTCTTTAGCAACCACCAAAGTATTCACTCCATGCTTCGTTTTTCGACTTAAAGCATCTGCTACCACATTGGCCTTCCCTTCATGGTATTGGATACCTAAGTGATAATCCTTGATCAATTCAAGCCATCTCCTCTGTCTCATGTTTAAATCCTTTTGAGTGAAAAATTACTTTAAACTCTAGTGGTCTGTGTATATCCTACACTTTACCCCATACAAGTAATGTCTCCATATTTTTAAAGCAAACACTATTGCTGCTAACTCAAGATCATGAGTAGGGTAGTTTGCCTCATATGGTTTCAATTTCCTTGAAGAATATGCAATCACCTTTCTATTTTGCATTAACACACATCCCAAACCATTGTTAGAAGCATCACCATACACATCATAAGAGTCACTTCCATCTGACAAAGTCAACATTGGAGCTGTAGTCAAACGCTCCTTTAAGGTCTGAAATGCCTCTTCACACTTATCACTCCACTCAAACCTACAGTCTTTCTTCATTAACGACGTCATTGGTTTAGCAATCCTCGAAAAGTCCTTTACAAACCTCATATAGTAACTTGTTAACCCTAAAAAACTCCGTACATCCGTTACATTCTTAGGTGTAGGCCACTCCTTTACTACTTCAATCTTGGCTGGATCTACTTCGACTCCCTCTTTTGACACAATATATCCCAAGAATGCCACTTTCTCCAACCAGAACTCACATTTCGAGAACTTAGCATACAATTCATTCTCTCTTAATGTCATCAAGATTGTCCTCAAATGTTCCACATGTTCTTCTTTACTCTTACAGTACACCAAGATGTCATCAATGAAAGCAGCCACAAAGTTATCCAAAAATCGTTAGAAAATCGTATTCATTAGATCCATGAAAATTGCTGGCGCATTGGTTAACCCAAAAGGCATAACACTGAACTCATAGTGCCCATACCTTGTACGAAAAGCAGTTTTCGGTATGTCCTCATTAGCAATCCTCAATTGATGGTATCCGGACCTCAAATCAATTTTTGAAACTATATTAGCTCCTTTTAATTGATCAAACAAGTCATCAATCCTCATTAAAGGATACTTATTTTTGATTGCCACCTTATTCAACTCCCTATAATCAATACACAACCTAAAACTCGCATCTTTCTTCTTCACAAACAGTAGCGGTGCTCCCCAAGGTGATGCACTAGGCCTAATGTAACCCTTTTCCAACAACTCTTGTATTTGCTCTTTCAACTCACTCATTTCTATAGGTGCCGTTTTATAGGGTTCTTTGAAAATAGGTGCTGTTCCTCGGACTAAGTCTATGATAAAGTCAATTTCTCGTTTAGGAGGCATCCCCGGAATCTCTTCCGGAAACACGTCAAGAAAGTACCTTACTACCTCAATATCCTCGGGCATAGCAGCCTGAACATGGTCCACATCCCTCACAAACAAAGGTAAATGGGAAAACCTCTCTTCATAAACCTAGCAAACTTCATTACTGACACTATTTTATTGTGTTTTAGTCTTCCTATCCTCCAATAGCTCACCTTTTTACCCTTATTGATTAACGAGATCTTCTGTGGTTCACATAAAATCTCAGCCTTATGCTTACTTAACCAATTCATCCCTAGAATCACTTCTAAGTCATCTAAATCAAACTCGATTAGGTTAGCCTTAAACTCCACTCCCTCAATTTCAATAGGAACATCCTGAAATCTCTTTGAACACTATACCTCCTGTCTTGAGGGTAGTACTATTGACATATCTATTGTATGAACTTTTCCCAACACAGGCTTTAGCTTTTATAGAATCTTAGTGGTTACAAAAGAATACGTTGCACCAGAATCAAACAAAACTTTAACAGGAAGAGAGTGAATAGAAAAGTATCAGTAATTACATCTTTATTAGCATCAGCTTCACTTCAAGCCATCACATTCAGCTTTCCAGTGTTTGAGGTCTTAGTTTGTCTTGCTCCATTCCCACTCCCATTCCTATATCCGGCTTGAGGCGTCACCTTTCCTCCCATATTTCCTTGGAAACCCTTTTGTTGTCCCCCAGCTAAATTCCCCCTACATTGAGAATTTTGTCCCTCCTTTCCTTTGTTCTTAGAGAAGCACTCATGCTCATGGTGTCCAAGTTTGTTACACAATAGACAAGTCACTGGGTTCCCTGCACAGTCCTTTCTGGGTGATTATTAGGACACTTCTTACAAAAGTACAAACGCCCTCCTTGACTAGCCATCTGAGCTCTATTCCCATTTCCAGAAGTAGACTTCCCAAAGTTTCCCCTATTACCCTGGAAGTTATTGCTAAATCAAGGTTTCTTAAATCCACCATGATTTCCTTGTTGGTTGAAGTTTCCTCCACCATCCTTCCTTTTCTCCCTCGTCTCACCTTCCTTTTGTAGCTCCTTCTTCTTTTGGTCTATGGGATACAGGTGTGCAGCTCTACCATATAACTCATCCAAATATTCAAAGTTCTGTCCAGCTAATTGTGTCTGAAGGTCTAAGGGTAACCCTCTTTCAAAACGGATAGCCTTCAACCTCTCAGTTGCTTCAGCCTCGGGAGCAAACCTAGACAATTCTATGAACTTAGAGTAGTACTCAGTGGCAGACATACTTCCCATCTTAAGCTCTGAAAACTCCTCAACTTTCTGTTTCAGAAGGAATACAGGATAAAACTTATTACGGATTTGCTCCTGAAACATATCCCAATTAAACCCTGGTAAAGCCCTAATCATAGCCTCATTTTGTGACCACAAAAGATCAGCTTCTCCTCTTAGATAGTAAACAACATGGTTCACCTTAAGCTCTTCTGGACACTCAACTGCCACAAATAACTTATTAAACTCTCTCAACCATCCCTCTAGAATAGTTGGATTGTGCTCTCCCTGGTAAGTGGGTGGCTTATTTTGAGAAATCTTCATGAAAAGTTCCACAGCAGGGTTACTACCATTACCATTTCCTCTGGCAGCTAACTATTCAGCTAGGCCGACCCTAAGAGTAGGCCGGGAGTGCGGTCGCCTAGGGCCCACGGCTAGTAGGGGCCCATACATATTTTTTTAAGCTTCCACTAATGGAGGTTGAAAAGGCTGATCATGTAACTTGAGCTGGAGAAGGTTGAAGGAGAGAATAAGAAATAATACTTTAAACGATATTCTAGAGGAACATTAAGGAGATTATATTTATTTTGGAAAAACTAAAAATTAATTGCATGCATTGATTGATTGACATTCCTAATTTTCTGTTCTTTTTCCAATTTTAATTCACAAAAGTTTAAAGTCTTTTAAATAAGGACAGGAAGTAAAAGACTACTCTATAGCACTTAACTTTGGGAATGTAAGCGATTAAATAAATATCCTAACTAGTACATTGTCCAACTCTTCATTAGTTGCTTTAATTACAAGCCTTTTAATAGTTAATCTAGTGTTTTTTAGATTTTTTGTAAAAGTTTAATTATTTATGTTTAAATTTAACTTAACATATAAGTAATTTTTTTTATCATAGTTAATGTTATATATGGAGTACATATATTTTAAACATTGAAATTAGTTCTCATGAGTGCATAATTTTTGACAAAAAGTTTATAATTTTCTTGGTGTGTGCTAGTTTGTTTATCAAACGATCGACAAATGGATAATTTATATTCTCAAATACTCCATAAACACGTTAATGGTCTACAATTTTTGAGATAGTTTTTGAGGAACGTAATTGCTAGTCTATAAGTAGTAGCACAAACATAAAATATGAAATGCAACTATTTATTACTTGTAATTTTTGCAAGGAATTTATTAAATTATTTTGCCTAGGGCCCCTAAAATCTCAGGACCGACACTGCTATTCAGCTACAGTAGCTAATTTCCTCACTAATTTTATTCAGCTGATTGTTGTTACGTTCAGCCATTCTATTTATCCTGTAGAGGAAAAGACCTTTATATTAAATGATGTCTAACTCTAAGTTAGAACAACATAAACTTGTAACATAAAACACTTCCTCATTTCGTCTCACAAAAGAAGTTTCATTCATTTAGAGCAAATGATTCACTTTGTTTTGATTGTTTACACAACCATTAAAATAAGAATAAAGCACATAAGAAAAAAAAAATAATTCCCTTGGTTCTATTTTACTTGAGGCTTCATTTCCTAAAAGAAATTTATTATTAAATTCCTCTTATTATTTCTTATGGCTCACTGCCACTTATTTAAACTAACATAAACAATAATCTAAATTGTTCAGCATTCTAAACATCAGAAATACTAAACAATATTAACTAAATTGTATCTAATCAAAATCTCTAAGCAATAACATTGTCCTTCCTGTCCCTTGACATCACATACTTCTTTGGTATGAATTCAGGATAATCTTTTGTATCATCTTCCATTTCTTCTTCCATTTGTTCCTCAAGATCTAAATCTTCTTCATCCTCTTCATAATCGGTTACCAAGTCTACATACACTAGAATTAATGGATCCGGATTCTCGATTTCATAACATGAACTGCCACTTGACTCATCGGTCCTTGAACCAGTAGTAGTTTCCTTCACCATCATGTCTTCATTTTCTTGACTATCTGGGCTTGGTGTGGGTGGGGTCTCATCACTTGCATTCATCTCCTGATACTCCTTCTCTTCCCGAGCAATGTACCCTTCCAAGTATCTCCAATCACAACCCCATTGGCCAATTGCATTCTTATATTTAGAGTAGTTTGGGAAGTCATCCAGCAAAGTGGAGATCGCTAAACTTTGCCTTGATTTCAATGTAGGGCGAACGGTCGGGAAAACACTTAACAATTAGGGCTGATACGTGGTCGGGCTGGTCCCATTGTGGAAGCTTCAATACAGTACTCATATACCAACAGTAAAACCGTATTTTGCTAACGTACTGGGTTGGACTCTCATAATCTTTCTTCTCCAAGGTTCCTACTTGTGTGTATTTACTAGGGATACTATACGACATCCTACACAACACTTAAGACTAATTGACCATCCTTCCCAAAACAAAACAAACTAACATTTCTGCAAAAAGGTCTTGTGGCTAACATACAATTTCCTTTACACATAACTATTTACTTAAGCAACACCTTAAAACACAAACTTTAATGCATGAAAGAACAAAAATAAAGTCTATCTTACATGCCCAAACTTCCTACCCAAACTCACCCCATGGTATTAAAGCAATAACACATAATACATACATGAATTCCTTGCATACCTGCACACCTAATTTATTTTTCAAAACTTTCCATTTTCGAAAATTACTATTTTTAGAAAAAAAATTCCATTTTCAAAAACTTCCCAAAATAATAAATTCCTCTTTCCCAAAATAAAACTTACGGTACCCCCAGAAATAAAATTTATTTTATTTCAAAATCTAAGCTCTAGTAACCACTTTGTAACACCCTGGAATTTCCGAACTTTCTACCTTATATTTTTCCGAAAAACATATTATAAATATTAATGAATTATGATTATTAAAGCTCCTAAAAAACGGGAAAAACCAAAGTATTACCGCCACCGTGATAACGGCTAATGCATTAATCAAAGTACAACAGCGGAAGTCTTAAAACCAAAACCAATTTAAACTAATCTTCAAAACAAATCTCAAAATCAAATTCAAATCAACATCCAAAGTAAAATCAACTTAAAACTTTATTACACATTGGAACCATTTTAATGGCCCTTAAAAACCAAAACTAGAATCTTTGAAAATTAAACAACATCCAAATAAAAGTTAGTACTTCATAAGCAATAAAATTAAAACTACAAACTACACAGCAAGCGCATTCACTCCAGCCCAGCATGAAATGGCATATGCCCACTTGTACCTGTAGCTTTTCTTATTCTAGACAACTACTCACCAACAAGTGGGTCGTTTAGGGACAAGTCCAAGACAAAGCCAAGCACACAAAACAAGCAGCCAGCAAAGCTGAGCACATAACTATCAAAGACAAAATAGCATTAACTAAAACATACACACAACGTACCTTTGACAACTTTTCACCTGTGCAAAGACTCAACAAATTAATTATTATATTTAAACTTTTGGATTCTACATCGAACGGGTTCCCTTTCCTTTAAAATCGCCCTATTGGGCACCAAATTGGGAGCAACTCCAAGAAGGTATTACCTTTGTCACATAAGTGACGGAATTCCAGCGCACTATAAATATAAAAGAGTACAACGTCTTGTACTCCAATTAAAAGTCATAGATCTCTGTTCCTTACGACTTCCCTCATTGTTCATACTCAAGTTATATACGTTCCAAGAGTTTTGATGCAAATCCTGTTACAATTTACGTGATTAACCGGTTTAACAATGTTATGACTCACGTATAACATCGCATAAAAGTATGCATCAAATCAAGCAAGGCATATTAATTATCTTCAATTTAAAGTGATTCAAAAGTAATCTCATATGTGTCCTTTAGTAAAACTGAACCTCCTTTACCACACATTAACTGTGAGTGGCTACTATTAACTTTCTCCTTGACCACGCATTAAACTGTGAGTGGCAACATGTATAAAATAATTGCTCATTAACTCCTTTTCATCATGTGAATAAAAATTCACAACTACTTTTCTTGTTGATTAAATAACTAAACAACTCTAAAATAACTTTCTTCCTTTAATAATAAGCTATTTGCAAAACTAACTGATCATAACATTCTAATTCAATATTACAAAATTTATTTTGCTATTCAACATGGAATGTCAACATAATATATTATCATGCTTCTAATAAAACTTGTCATGCACATCAATTCATAATTCAAACAAGCATAACAATATTTCACAACATAGAGGATCATCAAAGCATGAATTCTAATTCCTATGTTTGTCTTTAGTACTTACGTACCTTGTGAAATAGTGGTACTCCGCCACAACTTCTAAAAGTTGAGTAATTCAAAGTCTCTTACATAAAGAAAACCGAAACTAAATTAAAACCCTGTTGACTAAGTTCTACAACAACTCTAAACTAACTTCTATATTGGAAACTTGTCCAAAACATTCCTTATATGGTGTCTATTCAATTCCGTCCTTCACTTTAACTTTCTATTGCAAGATTACATGGTTTTTGGGACTTATTTATACTATATAAAACCTCAATATAAATTTTATATCACTTTAGAAAAGTGGACGGTAATTTAAAATTATCCCAACAATCTCTTTGTGCTGACATTGCCCCTCACTCTATTGATGATTCTAAAGCACCCGGGATGGAAGGTTTTAATGCCCTGTTCTTCAAGAAAACTTAAAAACAACACAAATCAATCATACAATGTATTACTTAATTTATGTGATCAATTCATGTTAATTACATACTTTAAAAGCCTAATTATTCACTTTAAAAAATCTGGACAGCATGTTAAACATGCTTAAAATCACTTTCAAACTTCATGAAACATACTAAAAAAAATATGGAACATCATAGAACTAATATGTGATCATACTAGCACAATATGAACACTTAAAACTTATTTTTACTTGTTTTTATAAAATTTTCAGATTTATTAATTAACTTTAAACTCATAAAAACATCATAAATTTATGAAATGGCTCATTGATATAAAACTTCCACTCCAGTCTCACTATTTATTCTTTGCTAAAAAAAAAATTTTTTTTGCCCTGCTTTTAGTATATGGACACAGGAGTACAGGACTCATAACTACACTTCCTATGCAATAGTTATACTTTTATAAGTTAAGGCCTTTGTTTCCAGTTAGAGCCACAATAACTTTCCAATCTCAAGTTGATGATGGTATAATAGAGTCCATTAGGTTAAGCCACACACTAGAGACATGGAAAACGTCAAAATTGAGATGGTTCAAACTTCGAAGAACACTGTCAGGGTCACCGCATCCTATTTTTCTTTGTAGCAGTGATGACACTCTATATCTGGTGATCGGAGACCTTTTCAAAGGTTGCTTGCAGGTTCCAGCTTCACATGTGAATATTTGGTCCTCTCAGTTTTTGGTCTTCTCAGCTTCTTGTTTTCTTTCTAAGGGCATGTTTATTATCTTGATTATAGTGTCAAACAGTCAGGATATGTTGTCATGGCTTTAAGAATTGTAGGAGCATCATATACTTCGGAAAGTTTTGAAATTACAATGTCAAAATTTCTGATTTCTGAACCACCAAGTCACTCTTTCGAGCCATCATTGTCATGTAGTTACCCTTTTAGGATGGAAAGAAGGCCAAATAATTGTTTGAAATAAATCACGTTGCATGTAATCTCTTAAATTGATTGGGGATGAAAGACTTTAGCTAAAAATTCCCTCTTCTTCCCGAGAGCTGCCCTTATTGTCTTGTTTGTTTCACACTACCTCAAATTTCCACAAGTGCATGATTTATCTTCCACTCTGTGTACTTTGTTTACACATAGTTGGACATGTTTATGCTTTGCTATTAATAACTGCAATCTTTACTAGCTACTGATGAAAAGGTAGTTTGATTCAAAAACATTGTGAAGGAATTCAAATTGTAAGAATTGTGGAAATCTTATCTTGCACTGTTTTCACTTTGTTTTGCAGAATGCCATGGTATTCCAGACATATGCAGTTATAAACAGTTTTGGTGATTTCTAGGGGTTTTTGCAGAATCACCTAATAAGCACCCTCAACTTAGGTTGCTGCTCTGCCACTGCCACTGCTCTTTTCTCTCTTATTTATCATTTATGTGGATTTTCTTTTTATATTTTTGCTGTTTATCATCTATGTGGATGCAATCCTCACATTTGTGTTTGGTATGGTTTTGTGTTCTTGGTGCTTTATGTTTAGCTTTGTAAGGGTGTGTTCTTCGTCAGCTTCATGCTATCTTTATCTTGATTTGCCACTATTAAACGAGTTTCCAATCATCCTATCTTTATTATTTGCAGTAGTCCTTTATCCTTTTTTGAGGTTCTTTCACTGATGCTTAATTGTTAATAGGTGCTCTCCACACTTCTGTTGCTGCCACTGTTGAGATGCTGCTGTTAAAATGCTCTTTGAAGTGTTTTTTGTAATATAATTGTATTTGAGATTGATGTTATTATTCTAATGGTGCTGTAATGTTATTATTACAACTATTGTGCATATACAAATATTCTGGCTACAATTTAGCATTAAAAAGCAAAATAAATTTTTTTTTTTTATTTTTTTGGGTGGTTATTTGCTGCGGTTTTCTAGAAAACCGCAGCAAATAAAGCTTTTTTTTTTGGTGGGAAATCCCACTATTTGCTGCGGTTTACAAAGAACCGTAGCAAATAGTGGGATTTCCCACCAATTTTTGCCCCCTTTTTGCTGCGGTTTTGACTACAACCGCAGCTAAAAGTCCATTTTTTTGCTACAGTTGAACCGCAGCAAATAATAAGCTAGTTTATTGCTGATGCTCGAAGTGCTGCGGTTAAAAACCGCAGCAAAAGTGGATTTTTGTACTAGTGAACTAACATCATTATGAAACCAATCTATGCTTTAGAATAGTTTTTCATAAGCCAAAATATGTTCATAATATTTATTCTATTGAATTTCATGATTACAAAATTTGGACAGCAATTTATTTTATATTTACAACCTTTAAAAAGCAATCTAAACTTCATAAAATCATCATAAATTCACACAACAACAATTGATGTTCATAATATTGAAGTTTAAATCATTAAAACCCATAAAAATAAGGACTTTCACAACTTTATAAACCCTAATCTAAAATTTCATGAACAACAAATTAATTCATGTTTTAAAACAAATCATAACTTTATAAAACACGATTAAAACTGATAAAATCATGATTAATCATAAATATAAACATGAATTTGCAAAATGGAAAAATTCATAAAAATAATCCCAACTATGGGCGTTCACCTAATAAAAGACCGAACTTTGATTAATCCAAAAATGGATCCAACTTTCATGCTCATTTTCCAATTTTGGACCCTCGTTGAATTTTAACCTATAAAACCAAGTAAATCTTGTTAATTATCTGGTTTTTTCTTAACATTTGGAGTTTTCGAGTGGAAGGGATGGTTGTGGTGGTGGTTTCAGATGGTCCTGCTTAAGCAAATACCGGATAATTAGCAAGATTTACTTGATTTTACAAGTTAAAATTTAAGAGGGTCCAAAATTGGAAAATGGGTATGAAAGTTGGGTCCATTTTTGGATTAATCAAAGTTCGGTCTTTTATTAGGTGAACGCCCATAGTTGGGATTATTTGTGTGAATTTTTCCTTTGCAAAATTGAATCAAAAAGAAAGGAGAACAATTTTTTTAGGGGGTGTTTGGTATGAAATTAACAAAGGTAATGGATTGGAAACAAATTATTAGGGGAAAGGGTAATAGATGGTGTTACCCTTATTAGTTGTTTGGTATTTAACTAAGGAAACGTAAACAATAAAGTAACAAAGTAACGTGATTTGTTTCCACAATATTTTGAGAGGTAACAAAGTAAGGGAATCTATTTTCCTTAAAAATTTGTTTGCGTTACCTGAAGGTCATACCAAACAAATAGTAATGGAATTCTCTTATGATTCCCTTTCCTATCTTGGTTTTTTGGGATACCAAACGCCCCCTTAAAGTGTGCAAAAATACTGAAAGGGGGAGGAGGTGGCCGGTTGCGGTGGCTAGGGCAGCGGCGACGGCGGCTTCGGCAAGGGGCTCCGGCGCACGAACTCCTGGAAAAAAAACGAATTTTTTTCTTGCTTTGTAAAACCGAACCCTTTTTTCTCTCTCTCTTTTTTTTTTTTTTTTNTTTTTTTTTTTTTTTTTTTTTTTTTTTTTTTTTTTTTTTTTTTTTTTTTTTTCAGAAATCTTACTCCTTTTGTTTTTTCTCTCTTGCTCTCTCTAAATTTTGGAATCCTAATGACAATTATGAAAGATGAAATCTTAAAATTTGGGTTTTAAAGGGTATTTATAGGCCCCAAAGTAGGACTTGGTAAAGCCCATACTTATCCTAAACAGTGGAAATTACCTTTATGCCCTTGGCTTAAAATAAATTAGGAAACTCTTAAAAATTCTATTTTTAGAAAACTTTTAAAATATTTTATAAAACATAAAGTATTTTTTTTTATAAACACAAATAATCATTTTTTTATTAAAGCTTATTTAGATTTTTTTTTTGCTTAGTATTCTTCTTGAACACAATTTTTCAATAAAAATATTAAAATTACACGTATAAAATACTAAAATACTTCCTTAAAATACGTGAAAATGTGGGGTATTACAATTATTGTTGTTGTTGTTATTATTTTGTACTTAGATTTAATTTGTTCATAATATTATCAATGTGTATTAGCTATGTTAGTGGTATTTTGTACTTGACTTTATTTTGTTCATAATATTCTTATTGTGTTCATAATATATTTAAGATACCTTAATCATCATTTTTTTTGGAACTACCATTCAACAAATGAATCAAAAATATAAGTGATTATACCACACAAGTGGATTACCATTCACAAAAAATCTGAAGATGTATTACTGATTTTTATTTCATAAAATATAAAATACTAATAACGTTTTTTTATGTTTAAAATTATTAGTAGTTTAATATCAAAATTATTATTATGTCATTACTCAATAGTTAAAAATCATTAATAATCCGTGGTTAAAAATTAATAGTCATAGTAAATCCATAAAAATCGTAGTAAAAAATCAATAATCATAATTAAACATCAATAATCAATAGTTAAATATAAATAATCAATAGTTAAAAATAAATAATCCATAATTAAAAATCATTAATCCATAATAAAACTTTCAGTTCAGCTCCAATCAGTTCAGTTCAGCACTAATCAGTTTAGTTCAATTCAACTGTTTTCAGCTGAAGTAAACAGGCCCTAAGTTCATCAAACTTTGGTATATATAGACTGAGGTTGATACGAAGTATGAAATCTTTTAAAAAAAAGCTTGAACAACTGGATGTCTATAGAGTATATATATACCTAGGTGGTTACGTTTGTTTTTGTGTAATCTATAATTTATATCTTTATCTATATTTATAATCTATAAGTATTTAAAAAGCACCAATGCCAACACTCAGTTGAATAATATTATTGATGTTGTGGTAGTTCCTAGGTGGCATTTGTAGGCCTCAATATGCCTACGTGTACATCCATAACATCATGCATGTAATGAGTTATTGCCACTTTAACTTATCTTCCTAGGTGGCGCATGTGGGCCTCAATTATGCATACGAATATATACAAAGCCTCATGTATGTAATGAGTCATTGCTATCTTAATTTATCTTTATCTTTGATTCAAACCAGTTTCACCACCCTCCCCGCTTTCTTTCATGCAATATCTACTCCTGCTGCTTTTCTCTTGCACTAACACAATTTTGCGACCGTTTCCTGGTTGCCAGGAAATAAGGTACACATTTGTCTCATGGCAGGAAGCAGCTCTTCTGATGAAGAACAAGTAACTATTTCTGATTTGCAAGAACAAATGAGATATTGTGAAAGAGATGAGTTACTAAGTTTTATAGATTCTGCTATTGAACAAAATGTTAAAGGTAATGCAGCTTATAAGGCTAACAAAAAGAAGCTAAGAGAAATAACTGAAAATCTAGACCTTAGTGAGTGCCGATCTGCTGAGCTTGAACTTATTTGTACAGAATTGAAAGAAAAAATTTTAGAGCTTGAAATAAGTTTGGATCAGAAGAATTTTGAGATGCTAAAACCTCAATAAGTTATTTCAAAAGCAGATTTTTATCAAAATAATGAAAAAGGTTTTAGTAAGCTTAAGGAGGTAGAAGTTGAAGGTATAAATGTTGAATTACTTAAATAGAAAACCTTCACTCTAGAACATTCTTACTTGATTTTAGCTTATAACTATATGATTGATGATGTGGAAGAATTGTTCAAAGAGTATGTAGATCTAAAAGATTCTCTTGCTAGCACAATGGTCCTAGTGTTAATGTCGATAACTTATGTTTAGAATATGAGGTTAAGATCTGTGATTTACAAGCTGAAATATCTGAGTTAAAGAAAAATATCAGCACTAACGTTGCTTCATGTGTTGATATTGAATCTTTACATTTGGAATATGAAACTAAAATTTGTGATCTTCAAGCTGAAATATTCCAACTAAAGAAAGGCAAGAACACCCAGACCACTTCTGAACCAGATTCTAAAATGGTTTCAAATCTTAAGGATGAGCTTCATAGGGCAAATTTGGACCTTGCTATTGCTACAGAGTATAATGAGCTCAACTTAAGAAACATGAAATCAAGGAACATGATTTGAGTGACTGCCTAAGACACATGAACAGGTTGCTCGATGCCCAAAGTACTCTAAACATTATGACCTCACACTCTGGTAATCCTATAAGGTTTGGATTAGGGTATTCTGGAAGTAGTTCTCAACAGTCTCAAAAGTTGGGAAGAGATGAGACTTGGGTTTCTGAATTTAAGAAAGGCAAGTACGCATTTGCAAAGGACATGCATGTATGCACCTATTGTGGTAAGAACGAACATGTAATTGAGACTTGTTTGACATAGCAAAAAAATGATAAAAGAAATCAGTCTCACGTTCAAAAGGTTCATAATCAAAAGAGTCACACACATAATTGGTCTCAAAATGGAAAACATGATAAAACAAGGATGAAAAATGTAAAACAAATCTGGGTAAGAAAGGACAGTATGAAACCAGTACCTAATGACAAGGAACCCAGGAAAATATGGGTTCCTAAAACTAAACCTTGATTTGTTTGTGCAGGTTAGAGTGAAAGGAAAGTCATATTGGTAATTTGAAAATGGTTTCTCAAGACACATGTTAGGAGATAAAAGTCAACTTCTTTCACTCATAGCCAATGAAGGAGGAAGTGTCACCTTTGGAGACAATAGCAAAGGTTTAATCAAAGGTATAGGTAAGGTTGGTAAGACACTATCTCAAGCGATTGATAATGTATACTTTGTTGAAGGTTTGAAACATAACCTCTTCAGCATATCTTAGCTATGTGACAAAGGAAAACATGTTGAATTTGAAACCAATCTTTGTCACATAGTCAACACTGAAACAAAGGAACTGGTCTATAAGGGGTTCCGACACAATAATGTTTACATAACATTCTTGAGTCAGATTCCTAAGACCAGTGCCAATTGTCTCAATGTTGTAGAGGATGACTATTGGCTGTGGCACAAGAGACTTGGACATGTAAGTTTTTCTTTGTTAAATAAACTACGATCTAAGGACTTAGTTACAGGTTTACCTAACATTATGTTCGCTGCAGATCATATTTGCCATGAGTATGCTAAATGTAAGCATGTCAAGTTCTCTTTTCAGCCAAAGAAGTTTTTCTTTGTTAAATAAACTACGATCTAAGGACTTAGTTACAGGTTTACCTAACATTATGTTCACTGCAGATCATATTTGCCATGAGTATGCTAAATGTAAGCATGTCAAGTTCTCTTTTCAGCCAAAGAAGGTTGTAACCACCACTAGACCATTCAAAATTGTGCACATGGATTTGTGTGGGCCCATGCATATACAAGGTTGAAATGGTCATAGTTATGTGTTTGTGTTAGTTGATGATTACTCTCGTTATACTTGGACGGACAGTCTTTCTAAAATTTAAAAATAAAACTTTTGAAGAATTTGAAATCTTGATAAAACAGGTCCAAAACAAAATTAAACATCAACTGGTCTCTATCCGGTCTGACAATGGTTCTGAATTTGACAATGTCAGCTTTATAGCCTACTGTAATGATCATGGTGTATCTCACAACTTCTCAGCTCCCAGAACTCCACAACAAAATGGAGTGGTTGAAAGAAGAAATCGCACTCTAGAAGAAATGGCAAGAACAATGCTTCTAGAGAGTGGTTTACCTCAAAACTTCTTTGCTGAAGGTGTGAGTACTGCGTGCTATATTTTAAATTGGGTAATGTTGAGACCTTTATTGAAGAAAACACCTTATGAGCTCCTTAGGGGAAGAAAACCAAACATTGCACATTTACGCGTTTTTTGGTGCAAATGGTTTGTACACAATATTGGTAAATCAAGTTTAGACGAATTAAATCCTAGGAGTGAAGAGGCTGTTTCATTGGGTACTGTTCACACAGCAAGGGATACAAAGTTTTCAACAATAGAATTGATACGAATCAAGGTGATAACTTCGAAGGTTTGATAATGGCTTCTAAAAATGATGCAAGCATAAGGAAATAATAGCTTATGGAGATTTAAGGCTTTAGGGATCTTCAAAGACATCATCATGGGTGTGCATGGTGACACACGTATTTTATTGATCATTTGAAACAAAGGAAAGAATGGCAGAATAAAGGTAATAAGATGGTATTGCCTATGAGTTTTCTCCCACTTCACTTGATAGGGTTTTTCTCATTTTAGGCATTGAGTCCTTCATTTCTTGAAGTGCCTTAATCTTCATTTACAGCCTTAAACACATGGAAAATGACTTCTTGAAGGTTTCTTGATTAAAAGATTGAATCTTGAAAGGTTTCTTGAAGATTTGCAAAAAATCACAAAAATTGTGCAAATTTAGACGAAGCTTGTGTGGCGTCAATTTTGATGATTTTCCTTAGATATGGGTAGATCATATTTTTGTGTAATTGTGGTTGTAATTTGTTGATTATATTGTTTAGAAAGGTCTTAGAAAGTTTGTTAGGATATTTTTTGTTTAGATATAGTTTGTTAGAGTTTGTTAGCAAGATGAGAATGACATGCAGTGCTGATGTGGCAATCTTATCTTATGAGTCATAAATGAGTCACTAGGGAGGGACGATTTTTCCTATGTATTTGCGTGAGTTTTGTCTTATTTTTTTTTAGGATTTTGTTGATGATTATGCCTATAAATAGTCTCTACATTAGTTTGTAAAATTCAGGATATAGAGTTCAATAAACATTATTGTTTAAAGTTTTATTTGTTTTCTAGAAAAACAAACAGAAAACCGAGTGTGAGGAAAATTTGAGCATATTGAGAATTGATGCTTAGGCTTTAAACTCTTGTGAGGATAATTTTAGGAATTGAGGGTTCATAGCTTCAATCAATTCATAAAAATTATTCGACCTAGATCGTTTTTCTTGGTGCTTTGCTTTAGAGAAAACCGAGCTAGCTTCTATCCAATGTGTGGTTGTTGATTTCCTATCAATAATCACATCAACTTTTAGTGCTTTCGTTGGGAGTACATTAATCCTCAAGGTTATTGCATAATCTCATTGTTTAAGCAAGAGTAATCATGTCAGCTGATGAAGTGAACACTCCTAAAATTACTACTGAAGAATTGCGCAAAGACATAGAGGAGTTGAAGGCTATGTTTGAGGCTACCATGAAAGATTTTGCAGAAAAATTGAAGTCACCCAGCAAATCCAAGGATGGAAGCAACGGGGAGACAAGTTCTATTTCTGATGATGAGCAATCAAGTTCAAGGAGTGCACGCAACCCAAAAAAGAGGTACTCATTAAGTTCTAGTAATGAAGAACCTGTGAGTTGGCGCAAAAAGAAGGATAGCCCTAAGGATGATGATCGAAATCTTAAGCTAGATATTCCTGAATTTAGTGGAAGTCTTGATCATGAAAAGTTCTTGGATTGGCTAACAAGAATTGAACGAATCATCAAAAATAAGGAGTATGATGATCGAAAATCCTATAAAGTTGCAGAACTGAAGTTAATTGGCTTAGCTAGTTTATGGCTTGAAGGTATGCAAAGGAAAAGGAGGAAGGATGGGAAGTATAAAGTATCTACTTGGACAAAACTTAAGAAAGAGATGAGGAGACATTTTGTTCCTCGGGATTACGAGCAGGGCAATTTCATAATGATGCATACTTTGAAGCACGATCGAAAATCAGCTGAAGAATATACATCTGAATTCCTCAACATGAATACCATCTGCGATTTAGAAGAAAAGGAGGATCATCAAGTTGCTCGTTATGCTGCAGGCCTAGATGAAAGAATGAGAGAGAAGGTGGAATTACAACCATACTGGACTTTTGATGAGGTTTGCAAGGTTGCATCTAGGGTTGAGAAGCAGTTTTCGAAAAAAACAGTCACTTTTTCGAAGCCCTTTGTAAAGAAAAAAGGTGTCGTTGTTCCTTATAAGCAAAATTTCGTTTCCACTTCTAAACCTCCTCCGTATATCAAGGATAAAGGCTCTGCTACTTAACCTCTAAACCCTGATCAGCGTACATGTTTTAAGTGCAAGGGTAAAGGTCACATTCAGAAGGATTGTCCACATTCAAGAGTTCATACTACTCGAAATTGGGGAGATGATGTAGACTTTGAAGAAGAGGAGAATGAACGTCAACAACAAGAAGATGGCGTGATTTATGACACTCAAGGAGAGGATATTGAAGAAATTACTCCTGAAGTGGATGTGCAGAGTTTAGTTCTCAGAAGGGTTTTGTAATCCTAAGTTGCGCCACCAATTGAGAACCAGAGAGAAAAGATTTTTGTCACCAGGTGCAATGTGCTACGTAGGTTATGTGATCTAATCATTGATTCAGGTAATTGCACTAATGTAGTCTATATTGTATTGATTAACAAACTGGAGATTCCTACCACTAAACATTCTCAGCCTTACAAGTGATGTCAAGGTCAACAAACGAGCTCTGGTTAGTTTTAAAATTGGTAATTTCGATGATCAAGTACTTTGTGATGTATGTCCAATGGTTGCGTGCCATATATTGCTTGGAATACCATGGCAGTATGATAGATTTGTATAGTTTGATGGTTGAACAAAAGTATACATCATTAGAAAGCAGGCACAAGGTAAACCAGTTGCGTTGAAACCTTTAGAGGGCTCGAAATTTTCGAAAGATGTGAGCAACAAAAGGATGTTTTGTTGATTGATGAGAAGGCTATGGTGCAAGAGGTGAAGAATTGTGAGAAGTTCTATGTGTTGATGGCTAAGGAAGTGCAAGACAAAGCAACGAGCATTCCTCGTGAGTTGCGCCCCTTATTGCACGAATTTCAAGATATATTTGCTGATGAATTGCCGACAGGGCTGCCACCAATCAGAGGAATTGAACATCAGATTGACTTGGTTCCTGGAGCTCAGATTCCTAATAAACCAGCTTACAGGTGCAATCCAGAAGAAACTAAGGAGATTCAACGTTAAATTGAAGAATTGATGGCAAGAGGGTATGTCAGGGAGAGTATGAGTCCATGTGCAGTCCCAACATTGATTGTTCCTAAGAAGGAAGGATAATGGAGAATGTGCATTGATTCTAGAGCTGTGAACAACATCACTATCAAATACAAGTTTCCTATTCCTCGTCTAGATGATTTATTAGATGAATTATTTGGCTCAAAATAGTTTACTAAGATTAATCTGAGGAGTGGTTATCATCAAATTCGAATGAAAGAGGGTGATGAATGGAAAACAGGATTCAAAACCAAGCTAGGTTTCTATTAATGGTTAGTTATGCCTTTTGGTCTTAGTAATGCCTTGTAGTACTTTTATGTGATTGATGAATGAAGTTTTGAAGCCTTTCATTGGGAAGTTTGTGGCTGTCTATTTGGATGATATACTGGTGTATAGTGCAAGTGTTGAAGATCATCTGCAACATCTAAGAGAAATGTTCGAAACTTTGAGGAAGCAGAAGTTGTATGCTAAGCTCGAAAAGTTCTCGTTCATGGTAACTAGTGTGACGTTTCTAGGTTATATTGTTTCTAAGGATGGTGTTTCAGTTGATCCTTCAAAAGTTGAAGCTATTAAAACATGGCCAGTTCCAAAATCTATGACTGAGAAACATTTCTATTAACCTAAAATGATCGCAGATGTTAAAGCTTTTATCTCACAGTGTGCTGTTTATCAGAAAGTAAAGGCATCCTTCCATCAGGGATTCTACACACCATTGCCAGTTCCAGAAGCCCCTTGTGATGATATTTCTCTGGATTTTATAGTTGGTTTGCCTAGAACTGCAAGGCAAAAGGATGCTATAATAGTTGTGGTTGACACATTTTCAAAGATGGCTCGTTTCATATCTTGTCATAAGACTGATGATGCTGTGAATGTTGCAGATTTGTATTTTCGAGACATTGTCAAGTTACATGGGGTGCCGAAAACAATTGTGAGAGACAGGGACACGAAACTCATGAGTTATTTATGGAAGTCATTGTGGCGTTTGATCATCCACAAAAAAATGGTCAAACTGAGGTCACAAACAAAACACTAGAGTTCAATAAACATTACTGTTTAAAGTTTATTTTGTTTTCTACAAAACAAACACAAAACCGAGTGTGAGAATTTTCGAGTGTGAGGAAAATTCGAGCATATTGAGAATTGGTGCTTAGGCTTTAGAATCTTGTGAGGATAATTTTAAGAATTAAGGGTGCATAGCTTTAATAAATTCACAAAAATTATTTGACCTAGATCGTTTTTCTTGGTTCTTTGCTTTAGAGAAAACCAAGCTAGCTTCTATCCATTGAGTGGTTGTTGGTTTCCTATCACTAATCACATCAACTTTTAATGCTTTCGTTGAGAAGACATTAGTCCTCAAGGTTATTGCATAATCTCATTGTTTAAGCAAGTGGAATCATGTCAGCTGATGAAGTGAAATCTCCTAAAATTACTACTGAAGAATTGCGCAAAGACATAGAGAAGTTGAAGGCTATGTTTGAGGCTACCATGAAGGATTTTGTCGAAAAGTTTAAGTCACCCAGCAAATCCAAGGATGGTAGCAAGGGCGAGACAATTTCTAGTTTTGATGATGAGCAATCAAGCTCAAGAAGTGCACGCAACCCAAAAAAGACGTACTCATCAAGTTCTAGCAATGACGAATCTGCGAGTAGGCGCAAAAAGAAGGATAGCCCTAAGGATGATGATCGAAATCTTAAGCTAGATATTTCTTAATTCAGTAGAAGTCTGGATCCTGAAAAGTTCTTCGATTGGCTAAGAAGAATTGAACGAGTCTTAAAAAATAAGGAGTATGATGTTCGAAAATCCTATAAAGTTGCAGAATTGAAATTAACTGGCTTAGCTAGTTTATGGCTTGAAGGTGTGCAAAGGAAAAGGAGGAAGGATGGGAGGTCTAAAGTATCTACTTGGACAAAACATAAGAAAGAGATGTGGAGACGTTTTTTTCCTCAGGATTATGAGCACGGCAATTTCATAATGATGCATACTTTGAAGCAGGATCGAAAATCAGTTGAAGAATATACATCTGAATTCCTCAACTTGAATACCATCTTCGATCTAGAAGAAATGGAGGATCATCAAGTTGCTTGTTATGTTGTAGGCCTAGATGAAAGGATTAGGGAGAAGGTGGAATTACAACCGTACTGGACTTTTGATGAGGTTTGCAAGGTTGCATCTAGGGTTGAGACGCAATTTTCGAAAAAACAGTCACTTTTTCGAAGCCCTTTGTAAAGAAAGAAGGTGTCGTTGTTCCTTATAAGCAAAATTTCGTTTCCACTTCTAAACCACCTCCGTATATCAAGGATAAAGATTCTGCTACTGAACCTCTAAACCCTGATCAGCGTACATGTTTCAAGTGCAAGGGTCAAGGTCACATTTAGCAGGATTGACCACATTCAAGAGTTCATACTACTCGAAATTGGGCAGAGGATGTAGACTTTGAAGAAGAGGAGAATGAACGTCAACAACAAGAAGATGGCGTGATTTATGACACTCAAGGAGAGGATATTGAAGAAATTACTCCTGAAGTGGATGTGCAGAGTTTAGTTCTCAGAAGGGTTTTGTAATCCTAAGTTGCGCCACCAATTGAGAACCAGAGATAAAAGATTTTTGTCACCAGGTGCAATGTGCTACGAAGGTTGCGTAATCTAATAATTGATTCAGGTAGTTGCACTAATGTAGTCTCTATTGTATTGATTAACAAACTCGAGATTCCTACCACTGAACATTTTCAGCCTTGTAAGTTACATTGGTTCAGCCATACAAGTGATGCCAAGGTCAACAAACAAGCGATTAGTTTTAAATTTGGTAATTTCGATGATCAAGTACTTTGTGATGTATGTCCTATGGATGCGTGCCATATATTTCTTGGAAGACCAAGGCAGTATGATAGATTTGTACAGTTTGATGGTAGAACAAATGTATATATATCATTAAAAAGCAGGCACAAGGTAAACCAGTTGCGTTGGAATCTTTAGAGGGCTTGAAATTTTCGAAAGATGTGAGCAACAAAAAGGGTGTTTATTGATTGATGAGAAGGCTATGGTGCAAGAGGTGAATAATTGTGAGAAGTTCTATGTGTTGATGGCTAAGGAAGTGCAAGAGAAAGCAATAAGCATTCCTCGTGAGTGGCGCCCCTTATTGCACGAATTTCAAGATATATTTGCTGATGAATTGCCACCAAGGCTGCCACCAATAAGAGGAATTCAACATCAGATTGACTTGGTTCCTGGAGCTCAGATTCCTAATAAACCAGCTTACAGGTACAATTTAGAAGAAACTAAGGAGATTCAACGTGAAATTCAAGAATTAATGGCAAGAGGGTATGTCAGGGAGAGTATGAGTCCATGTGCAGTGCTAACATTGATTGTTCCTAAGAAGGAAGGATCATGGAGAATGTGCATTGATTCTAGAGCTGTGAACAACATTACTATCAAATACAGGTTTCCTATTCCTCGTCTAGATGATTTATTAGATGAATTATTTGGCTCAAAAGTTTTTACTAAGATTAATTTGAGGAGTGGTTATTAGCAAAATCGAATAAAAGAGGATGATGAATGGAAAACAGGATTCAAAACCACGCTAAGCCTCTATGAATGGTTTGTTATGCCTTTTGGTCTTACTAATGCCTCCTAGTACTTTTATGTGATTGATGAATGAAGTTTTGAAGCCTTTCATTAGGAAGTTTTTGGCTGTCTATTTTGATGATATACTGGTGTATAGTGCTTGTTCATGGTAACTAGTGTGACGTTTCTAGGCTTTATTGTTTCGAAGGATGGTGTTTTAGTTGATCCTTCGGAAGTTGAAGCTATTAAAACATGGCTAGTTCCGAAATCTATGACTGAGGAACATTTCTATTAGCCTAAAACGATTGCAGATGTTAAAGCATTTCTTTCACGGTGTACTGTTTGTAAGAAAGCAAAGGCATCCTTCCATCAGGGATTCTGCACACCATTGCCAGTTCCAGAAGCCCCTTGGGATGATATTACTATGGATTTTATAGTTGGTTTGCACTGCAAGGCAAAAGGATGCTATAATGGTTGTGGTTGACACATTTTCAAAGATGGCTCATTTCATACCTTGTCATAAGACTGATGATGCTGTGAATGTTGCAGATTTGTATTTTCGAGACATTGTCAAGTTACATGGGGTGTCGTAAACAATTATGAGTGACAGGGACACGAAATTCATGAGTTATTTCTAGAAGTCATTGTGCCGTTTGATAGGGACGAAATTATTCTTCAGTACTTCTTATCATCCACAGACATATTGTCAAACTGAGGTCACAAACAAAACACTAGGCGTGCTACTTCGTGGGTTGGTAAGCAAGACACAAAAAGATTGGGACTTGAATTTAGCTCATGCAAAGTTTGCTTATAATCGTTCACCTACATATGCAACTAAGCATTCACCTTTTGAAGTTGTTTATGGAGTCAATCCCAAGCTACCAATTGATTTCATGGCTATTCCCAAAAGTGAGCTCGTTCATAAAGATGTTTTAGCTAAAATTGAATACATGCAGAAGTTACATGCATAGGTTAGGGCAAGAATTGAGCATGTGAATGATATCTACAAGACAAGAGCTAACAAGAACAGAGTTCAACACACATACAAGGAAGGTGATTTAGTATGGTTACATCTAAGGAAGGAAATATTTCCTAATCAAAGGAAAAACAAGCTAATGCCTAGGTGTGATGGACCATTCTAGATCGTCAGCAATATAGGGGACAATGCATGTAAACTCGAATTTCTAGGAGAATATGTTGTTCATGCTACATTCAACATTGGTGATTTGTCTCCTTATGTTCCTGATGATCAACTTCGAGGTTTTAGGACAAACACTTTTAAAGAAGAGGACGATGATACGAATCATGGTGATAACTTCGAAGGTTTGATAATGGCTTCTAAAAATGATGCGAGTATGGGGGAAATAATAGCTTATAGAGATTCAAGGCTTTTGGGATCTTCAAAGTCATCATCATGGGTGTCTATGGTGACACATGAATTTACTTGATCACTTGCAGCAAAGGAAAAAATGGCGGAATTAGGGCAATAAGATGGTTTTGCCTATGAGTTTTCTCCCACTTCACTTGATAGGGTTTTTCTCATTTTAAGCATTGAGTCTTTCATTTCTTGAAGTGTCTTAATCCTCATTTACAGCCTTAAACACATGGAAAATGACTTCTTGAAGGATTTTTGATTAAAAGGTTGAATCTTGAAAGGTTTCTTGAAAATTTGAAGATAATCACAAAAATTGCGCAAATTTGGACGAAATTTTTGTGGCGTCAATTTTAACGATTTTCGATAGATTTGGGTAGATAATATTTTTGTGTAATTCTGGTTGTAATTTGTTGATTATCTTTTTAGAAAGGTCTTAGAAAGTTTGTTAGGATATTTTTTATTTAGCTATAGTTTGTTAGAGCTTGTTAGCAAGATGAGAATGACATACAATGCTGATGTGGCAATCTAATCTTGTGAGTCATAGATGAGTCACTAGGGAGGGACGATTTTTCCTATGTTTGTGCGTCAGTTTTGGCTTTTTTTTTTTTAGGATTTTGTTGATGATTATGCCTATAAATAGTCTCTATATTAGTTTGTAAAATTCAGAATATAGAGTTCAATAAATATTATTGTTTAAAGTTTTATTTGTTTTTTACAAAACAAACACAAAACCGAGTGTGAGGAAAATTCGAGCATATTGAGAATTGGTGCTTAGGCTTTAGACGCTTGTGAGGATAATTTTAAGAATTGAGGGTGCATAGCTTTAATCAATTCACAAAAATTATTCGACGTAGATCGTTTTTCTTGGTGCTTTGCTTTAGAGAAAACCGAGCTAGCTTCTATCCATTGTGTGGTTGTTGATTTCCTATCAATAATTACATCAAGAACCTTGTGTGTTGGAGAAAGTATCCATATCCTATTTGATGAAACTAAAATGTTCAGCAAGCATTTGTAGGTTGATGATGCTAATGAGTTCGGAATTGGCATGCTGAACTTTACAAGAGCTAAAAAAGGAAGATGTCAAACTAGACTCACCACACAACTCTCCTAGAGAGGAAGAGTCTGGTCCATCACAGAATCAAGTAGCTCAAGAGGTAAGAGAAGGAGATAGTAACTTAAAGGCTCATCCACATGAAGATGATACAGCTGAGACCACTATGGAACCTGGTTCACCTGTTTAAGGCAACAACGAGACAGGGGGAACTAGTACAGGAACTAGTTCAACATTAGGAGACACTAATGTAAATTTGGACATGAACAAATCTTTTAAGTATAAGTCCTCTCATCCCTCTAATCTTATCATTAGTGATATTAATAAAGGGGTGTAAACAAGGAATTCTACTTTACAAAAATTTTGTGCTTCCTATTCCTTTCTTTTAAATGTTGAACCAACTGATTATAAGGCTGCTTTAATGGGTCCAGATTGGGTTCTAGCCATGCAAGATGAACTCTGTCAGTTTGAGAGAAATCAAATTTGGCATCTTGAATCTAGGAAGTAAAACATGTCTGTTATTGTAACTAAGTGGGTGTTCAGGAACGAATTGAACGATTCAGGTATTATAGTCGGAATCAAGGCTTGGTTAGTGGTTCAAGGGTTTAATCAATAGGATGGAATTGATTATGATGAAACCTTTGCTCCTGTAGCCAGGCTTAAAGAAATCAGGATTTTAATTGCTTTTGCTTCCCTATGAACTTCAAACTCTTTTAAAGGGACGTTACGACAACCTTTCTTAATGGTCATTTGAAAGAAGATGTGTATGTGGAACAACTGCCTAGATTTCAGGATAGTGACTTGCCAAACCATGTTTCGAAACTTGACAAAGCTCTTTACGGTCTCAAACAAGCTCCTAGAGCATGGTATGAGAGACTTTCAAGTTTTCTTTTAGAAAATGGGTATAAGCAAGTTTCGGTTGACAAGACACTATTCTTATAGGAAAGGGGAACTAATCATTTAGTGGTTGAAATATATGTTGATGATTTTTTGTTTAGAGCTACTAGTCCTGATTTGTGTAATGAGTTTGCAGATTTGATGAAAAGTGAATTTGAAATGAGTATGATGGGATAACTTAAGTTCTTCCTAGGGCTTCAAATCAAGCAAACCAAGGATGGAATCATGATTCATCAGCAGAAGTACCTCAAGGAGCAGCTGAAAATATACGGTTTGCAAGACAGCAAATCCTATAAAACACCTATTCCGACTTCTACAAAACCGAGCCTTGATGAGAAGGGAAAGGATGTTGACGGTAAGTTGTCTAGAGGTATGATTGGCTCATTGCTTTACTTAACAGCCAGTAGGCCAGATATAGTGTTTTCAGTAGGGTTGTGTGCAAGATTTCAAAGCAATCCTAAAGAATCTCAGCTAAAGGCTATTAAGAGAATTCTAAGATACACAGATGTTGTTGACAGTTAAAGCACTTCTGCAATGGCTCATTTGTTAGATTCTTGCCTTATTTCATGGGGATCTAAGAAATAAAATTCTGTGGCCTTATCTATAGCTGAGTCTGAGTACATTGCTGCTACTTTATGTTGTGCTCAGCTCTTGTGGATAAAGTCACAACTGTAGAGTTTATTTTGGGGTCTGTTTCAAAAGTGTTCCCCTCTTATGTGATAACGCAAGTGCAATCGATATTTCAAAAAATCCTGTCCAGCATTCAAAAGCAAAGCATATTAATATTAGGCATTATTTCTAAGGGAAACATTAAAAAAGGTAATGTGGAATTGGAGTTTTGTAGGACAAAAGATCAACTAGCTGACATTTTTACAAAACCTTTGAGCAGAGAAATGTTCATCAAGCTTTGTACCTTGTTGGGTATGATTTAAATTAGACAATGAGCTCTTAGGCTTGCCTAGTCCCTTTGGCTAGTCAAATGATGTCAATTTGTATATATTTTTTTTCTTCTTGTTTCTTTTTGCCTTTTAGGACTCACAAATTTCTTATGCGATGCTGAGCTGATCAGTTTAGTACTCAAGTACCATAACATAATCATGTTAAGAGTAAGTTGGCACAGACCAGTTGCAAACCATTAGGGAACCAGATTCCTAAGGCGGTTATTTTAACCTGTCAGTTTATTTTCAAAAATTTCAAATTATAGGAAATAAATGAAGTGACGGTTGTATTTAAGACAACTGCGTTTTTTGGTTGAACGGACAAATATCTTTCAAATAATTGAAGATAACCGTTTGATTTTTACTCTCTTAAAAATGCTCTGCTCTTGATTATACTTCCCTTTTTTTATTTCATTTCTTTGATCTCATATATTTTATTTATATTCTCTCTCAATTATATATTCTCTGAAAAACCTAAATTACCTAAATTCTCTTTCTTTCTCTCACTAAAAGCGTTCAAGTTTGTTTTAGTGGTCAAAGTAGAAGAAAAGTTCAGTCTCATCATGTCAAAGAGAAGAAGAAAGTTTAGTTGAGAAAGAAGTTAGTGAATCTCCTGAAATTGAAATGAAGAAATCGAAGAAGATGGCTGATAAAATAATCGAGTCAGTGGTAGAAATGTGTTACAAGAGGAAATTATTGAATAAGATGAAGCACCCTTGATCCAGAAAATTTCTAAGCCAGAAACATCAAAAGCTCTCACCATAAAATCAGCTATCCCAAAATCCACCACAAAATCAACCACCATAAAAGCGGTTACTCCAAAATTAACCTCCAATACTACCAAATCTTCCACTCCATAATCCACAAAATTAACTACTCCCAAAAAGCCATCCACACCAAAATCAAAAGAATCAACACCAGTACCTGTGGATACCTCTAAACCTAAAGAGCCCAAAATTGGTGAAAAGTCTGAACCGGAGAAAGAATCTGAACCCACATCCGAGTCACTAGATCCGGTTGAAGAAGAAGATGAGGAAGAAGAGGGTCAATTAGAGGAAGAGGAAGTTAAACCAAAGGAGGATATAGTTACTGCCATACAAAAGGAGTTGAAAGAAAAGAAAGTGAGTATAAAGAAACCGTTATCAAAAGCGGTTAAGGAAGTTGGGAAGGAAGTTACCAAGCCAAAAACAACAAAATCTAAAACTCCCAAACCACTCCCAAACCAGTAGAGAAATGAAAGAAAAAGGAAAGTGTTGATGTTGAAGGGGAAGTTGATATGGCTACGGAGAAGGAGGGCACTAAGGTTGTGACAAGCAAGCGTGCTCGAGTGAAAACTGTTGCCAGGAAGGGTGCTAAGGCTTCCAAAGGCAAGTTGATTATGCGCAAAACACAATCAGACTAGTCCACAACAGGGTAGAAGAGAAATAAATCTGCTATTGTTGTTTCCATGGGTGCTAAACCCAAGAAAAGTAAGTTTGCTACTCCCACCCATTATATAATCTTAAGGATAGACAAATTCTGGTTGGTTTCTCTATTGTTAAGGGTTGGGTTGAACATAAGTTTTTGGTTGA
Organism: Suaeda aralocaspica; assembly: GCA_016808085.1. Classification (NCBI taxonomy): domain Eukaryota; kingdom Viridiplantae; phylum Streptophyta; class Magnoliopsida; order Caryophyllales; family Amaranthaceae; genus Suaeda; species Suaeda aralocaspica. Next base: position 711,456 of record PYUH01000361.1, on the reverse strand, counting down.
GATTAAAGATGCTTTAGAGTTTCAGAAGTAGTCTGTGTTGTTTGCTAAAGATTTAGATGTTTTTATGCCATTGGTTGAAGAATTTTATGAACACCTGCATACCAAGGCCGATGGGTCCTATTTTTCTTTTGTTAAGGATACTCTCATTAAACTGTCTGAAAAGAATTGAGGTTGGCTGAAATTCTCAAAGTTCCAACTAAGGGAATTGATGTGCACTCAAGGGAGATGGCCTTCTGTTAAGGGAGTAACAGCAGAACAAATCCAGACCAGATTGTTTACTGGTGCACCGGATCCCTAGCAGGGGTACGCCATTGGCCACCTAAAGGAGTTAATCATGAGGATATTTCATACCATAGCTTCAAAGATTGTGTGTCTTAGAGCACAAAACCGAATGAGTGTAAGGTTGATTGATGGTGTTCTAATTTACTGTCTCATTGAACACATTCCAGTTATCCTCCCTACAATGATATTAGGAAGTATGATTTTCTGTGTGGAGAAAGGAAACCATGCTCTGCCCTATGGAGGATGGATGACCTTGGTATTTGGTCATTGGAAGGTTCCTATGGTGGGGGACTATGGCACCATGCTTGATCTCACAAATCTGGTAATAGGTCAAAAGGTTATGACATATGTGGGTGGTGTTTTGATAATGAAAGATGAGGGAAGAAGTGATGCTGGTCTTCTGGGACCAGTATAGATTTAGTTCAGGCAACCTATGCCTTGGTGAAGCAGCTAAGTGATAAGAATCAGCTAATGCAGAATATGGTAAACAGTGTCACTACACTCTGTGCTGCACTTCAGGAATCCTACAGGGGAATTGAGCTTCGTCTTGATAAAGCTGGTATAAAAGGAGCAGAGGATTATAAAGAAAAGGAAGAGTCATCAGAAGCTGATGGTGATGCTGGTGATGAGGATGATGAACTAATCTCTTAGAAGAATGACGATGAGGAAAATGATGACAATTCTTCAGAGGGCGAGGAAGATTATGGGACTAAAAATGACTTTGTAGCAAATTAAATTTCCATTGTTTCTTCTTTTATTCTCTTATTGCTACTAACCCCTCTTATTTATTGAACTCTTATTCTGGTTTCCCCTTTTCCAAATTACAAAGACATTACTTTTATGTCATTTGGTCTACTACTGGTCTATAATAATTATTTAGGACAAGTAGCTTTGGTACTTTTGCAGGAACAATGGTAGAATCAACATCTCTAGAATGTTGTTGGAGCTACCTAAATTAACTTTAACTTAATATAATTAGTAGTTTAACTACTGACTGTGTTTTGTTGTTTCTTTACATGTTCTTGCTCCTTGACTATTTTGATGATGCCAAAAGGGGGAAGCAGGTGTTGTTCTGATCTCTTCTACCTGTATCTCAGGGGGGAAGAAGGTCTAATGAGTTATAATCTGCGTATGTTGCAGCAACTAGAGCAAGGTTAAAAGCCTTGCTAATAGTGACAGACCTGAATGGTCTGGAAGTAAGTTTATTAAAAGCATTTTTCTTTTTATCATCCCAACGGCTTGGAAACAAGTCTGATGAACTTCCTGAGGTTCTTATTACGAATGCATGTTTAAGTCTAAGAGCTCTGAGTCTAATTAGTATTTTCCCTTGCTACTTAGAAACTCTTTCTTCAAATGTTGTCATTTAGTTATGAACTGGTATACTTGTAAATGATGCTTAATCTGCAGGAACATTATGAGACCAGTCCATTGAATCCTAAAAATTTTTGAAAAAGTTCCAGAAATTAAATGATATTATTTGCAGGGGGAACTTCGTGGTTTGTCATCATAAAAAAGGGGGAATTTGTTGAGTTCCTAGCTTGTGTTTTGAATGATGACAAACTACATTAAACTATCATATTGTATGCAAGTTTCTGTATGCATGTGCAGGTACTAAAGAACAAGTTCAATGGATGATAAGATGAAGTTCAATAAGCCAAGTCTTGAAGTTTGCATTAAGACCAAGTTCGTAGAGTCATATTCTTAGGTCTTAGATGCAATGTAAGTGGTATGAAGGTTTATAGATGTAATGTTGTGATTAGAGAAATGAAGAACTAATTTTGGATGACAAGAAACCTTGTTTTCTTGTCATTCACAATCACAAGTAAACTTGGCTGACCGGAACTATATGGGAACAGTGCGGAACCAATACTCTCTAGTTTACTTTATACATCTGTATTTTAGGAAAGTTTTCTTTCCGTGCAAAATTGATTTCAAAAATACATGGATTCTTGGTTTGGTATGCAAGTAAGATATTCTTAAGTATGGCAAGTATGCTATATTATATTGTACTGACTTTATTTGATCTCAAATAAAATAGTGAAAATATTTTCCGTGGAATTACTTCCATATTCCTAAGGAAAATATTCTCTTGCAATATTCTATAACATACCAGCCAAAGAGAATCTGCTGGCATACAAACCTAACACTTTTGCACGAACAAAAACTGAAGTACAGAGATTGCAAAAGTTCTCTCTCTAAGTGTTAACCTAGCATAAAGCCTACTACCATATTAAGGTCTTAATATACTCTCTTTTGTAAGCGTTTAAGCTAATTATTATTGCGAGACAAAGTGTTGTAATTTGAGCATTCAGTGAGTTCAGTTTGCTGGGGAAGTTGATCTGGGATCATCTTCATTTGAACCTTCATTGTTGAAGGTTGAGTCAAACTTCCATAGGTGGAAGTTGGGGAATCACGTTGTGCATAGGTGCATAAGTGATGTTGTGTAATTCTTTTTGTTATTTTGAGTTGATTAATAAAAATAGTGAGTGAGTGGAGGACGTAGAATTATTAGAAGACGAACCTCATTAAATCTTGGTGTTGTTTACTTTATTGCATTTTTGTTTCCGCTGCTTGAGAACTGGTTCTTAACTGTTCTCACAATCTATTGAAAATTTTACTACAATTTCACAAGACTCAATTCACCCCCCCCCCTCTTGAGTGTCACTTGCACATTCAATGTGGAGAAATCGTGTGGATTTGAATGTTAAATATGTTTGCAATAGATTGAAGAACAGGGCGTGGATAAAATAGGTTGGAAGCAAGAGGAAACACAATAGATGCTTAGGCTTTGTATAGGTTTATTGTATAGTTTGCTTTGCTCTTTTTTGCACAATTCTGGTTTTGTATAGTTGGCTGTAATGAACCACTTATCTTTCAGACTTACAGGAGGAGGAATAAGAAAAAAACGCAGCTGCTCTACCTAACCATAAAGCTGCTCTACTCTCTTGGCTAGCAGCTAAACTAGTTGGTGTTACATTTTTGAACTACAAAGCTACATTTTTTAAACTGATCAAACCTTTTAAGTACATCAAGATGGACTAATTTTATCTGTTCAGACCTGATCAGGTTTACTCTGATCATTTCTGAACATTTCTGAACTGTTCAGAAATAGCTATACCCTCTTTGATGTAACTAAGATCATAGTTACTTTAAACCTGATTTAATCTGGACCAAGATCATAATTATTTTAACTCTCATTTAGTCTGATATAATGCAAGTGAATCTTGTTGGCGGCAATTATGTACGTTATTTGCAAGTTAATTAGCTTTTGTATATGTGTTTCAAAAGTTATATAGTAACCTGATGTGATGAATCCACTACAATGGAAGAAGGCCCACCAATTGAAGACTTGGTCGTAGATGCACTCATTGAATGTTGTCTACCAAAAGAATCAGGAAGAAAAAGGTTTGTTCCAGGGTTAAGTTGTTGAAGTCTCTCCACCCAATCTTTCTCGATTACTTGTAAATACTCTTGCGGAAGCACAAAGTTCGAACTGCTTCCCTTCTTCAAAACAGTCTTAGTAACACCTGTCCCATAGAGGCGTAGACGGCCAGTGTGCTGAGGTTTCTTGATCACTTCAAAGTAGGGATCCTTATTGGCATCTCCTTCTTCATGTCGTTGAGCACTTAAAGCCTCCATTTTTCCTATAAGAAAAGGACATTAACAGCACCAGAACCAAAACGAAAGCCATTCGAAGCCATTTTTTCCTTACTAGTGTATGTTGTGCATGATCAGTTCACTAATACGCTAATTGAATGTTTTTGTGAGAAACGATATGATGCATGAATCAATGAATAGCTAAAATTCACATACAATTAACTAAAACTTATTTTATGTAGTATTGGAGTTTGACTAACCATATTCTTTTTAGTTTTTTGTTAACTTGTTTTGTATTTCCTTTTAGGGTTCCTTGTCCTTGACTTGATGTAAACCTTGGCCTGTGAAGGCTCTTCCTTGTTGGGGTCCTCTTGTTGATATCAATAAGCATTTACATTTGTTGTTCAAATCCATAATGTAAGGAAAAGGCATACTATCATATTTACTGCTACTTACCAACTCATGACGCAACAATGCAAGGGAATTTGGACCTAATGTATGCAGGTCATCGGCTTGCTGTCGACTGATCCTGTTCTTCTTACTTATTTCCTATTACAACACCACAACACTAACAAAAATTAGCTATTTATGACGCACTCATAGAAGACAATAGTTACAACCATGATATACGTAGCTTTACCTCAACCAGTTCAACATCCCAATATTTTAGAAGATCTGCAAAGTGAGCATGAGGTATTTTGTTTGGGCGGTTTTTCCAACTTTCGTCATTTGTATCAAATGCATGATAGTGGCCCTTCTTTACTCGACATTTATACAAATGACAACATTTACCTACAATCTCCAAGATGCATTTTCTTCCTTCTTTAGCAACTAGTACTTCCCCTACATTCCAAACAACGAGCCATGCTAAATTATTACCCTAAATTGCATTACAATTAAAAAATCACTTTAAAACCTCCTAATTGTTTATATACCAAGATGTACTTCCAAATAGTGTCGTGTGAGGGTACACTAGGCCAATCACAGTAATTGAGAGGAGCAAGATTAGAATTCCTTGCAAGTGTTCCTAAGAATCCTCTAAACTCTTTGACGACTTCTTTTGTGGGACCAATCGGCTGCCCGAATGAGTTAAGTCAAATTGACTTCCGCTCCTCACTTGTACATGCATGGAAGTTAAGAAGCTTAGTTGGTCCTCTGCCCTTCTTCTGCGTACCAACTATATTTATGCAAAAAACAAAAAAAAAAAAATCACAAAGAACGGCATCCTTTACAATATCAAAAGAGTTTTTATTGTTTAAAATTACGGACCTCGGATGGCTTAACTGGTAACACAGCCAGACATCATCCATGGATAATTTTGCTAGGCCTCAGCCATATTGTGATTTTCAAATATAAAGTAGATAACAAATTGATAAAACAGTTTAATGTCGGCCACTTTCTAAGGATCATATGTAGGCAGCAACCAAGAAATAATTGGAATGGAGACAAATTTAGAAGCAAGATTACGACTACAAGGAACATGAATAGCTGCAGCAACCTGTTTTCCTAGCCTCATCAACTCAAATGGAGAGTTCATGCAAGATACTATAGCCCCAGCTATCATTCCTTCAAAAACAACTTCGGAAACATAAACATTATAATCTATCCGACCAATTTTTAAGAAGGCTGTAAAATTTTCATGCACCCCAAATCTATTCTTCCCACCGTCACCCAACCAAAACTCCTGTAATAACCCTAACATCCCCCCTCTCCCCCCCAGAATATCCCAATTACAACAAAACAGGACAATTGAACAAAAACAGAAATACACACAACACATCTGATAAAAAAACAGAAACAAAATAGAACACACACAAACAGAAACCAAAATAGCACCTAGCAGAATAAAAACAACAACAGACAGAAACATTAACAGTGTCTCCACAGTAGAACAAGAAACAGTAGTAGGTGGGAACTGAAACATAATAAAATAACTTAAACAGCCAGAAACGGAAGCAGGAACAAATTGAAAAACAACCTAAAATCTGCAGAAACTGAAAAACTGAACAAAAGTGTGCAGAAACAGAATCACCACACAGAATTTCCTTTGAGACATTGTTCTCAGGCTGACACTGATTTCAACCCCCCTAATATCCCAAAAGAAACAGAACAGCACAGTAGAACAAAAGCAGAAATATACACAACACATCTGATAAAAAACAAGTACAAAATAGAACAGGCCCAAATCGAAACCAAAATAGCACCTGGAAGAACAAAAACAACAACAGACAGAAACATTAACAGAAACACTACAGTACAAAAACAACACCTGAAAAACAGCAGAACAAGAAACAACAACAGGCAGAAACTGAAACAGAATAAAATAACCGAAATAAGAAAAAACGGATACAGGAACAAACTGAAAAACAAAACTAAAATTTGCAGGAAAGGAAGAACTGAAACCTGCTGAAGCAAAAACTGCAAACAAACCTTCCTTTAAGACATTGTTCTCAGGCTGTTGTGCTTCAGATTCCAACGCTCTAATTTCAGAATGAACAATAATCTGAAGTTCATCATTGTTTGCTGCTTCATTTTGTTCGTGGGTTGAAAATATGCCTGCAACCCTATTATCTTCATTAATGTAATGCAGATAGCTGCAACCTCTATTTCACCCTAAATGGTAATTACAGCTACGGATTTTCCTACTTATTTCTTCCGAAGGTGACGAATATACGACAACGACCCAGTGATGCAATATTTCTTTGTCTGTTGTGCCTTTATAGATTGGACACCTATTTTCTTCGCTTCAGGTTGTTGTTGGTGCCATTTATGTTCAATATTATGACCTTTCAACGATTGATGCATTGTTTGAGATGGTGGTACATGCTTACCAGCCATAGGGCTTGACCTACTCATTGGGCAATAAACGGTGGTTGGTTCCTTCTTTTGTTGATTCACATGTTTGGTGACAAAGGGACTCCTCGTCTTTAGGAGCTTCTTTGGTGTTGGTTCTTCTAACACCTACAAGGAATCACAAGGACTTTGTTTCAATAATTGATAATAAACTATGAATATCTTGTAAAATTGAAAAACAAAAAAGAAAAAAACAATAAGTTTGTATATCAAATGATATATGTATGTGCATTATTATCCTCTTCCTCTTCTTCATCTTCAGGAGTATGGTGCATTTCATCATCATCATCGTCAGAGTAAAAGTCTTTCTCTCTCCAATTTCGAACATGAATTTTGGCATTTGCTTGAAAGATCTTCTTCGCCAAAGTATCTTTTCGATGTCCATGGGCTTCCATCTGTTCTATATTTTCTCTCAACTTTTCCATCCGTAGTAACTCATAATCTTACATCCTTGGCTTACTAGCAAATTTACTCCCCTTCATCTGTTCCAATCCATCAAGTAAAAGAAAATAGTATCACTAACTAATATTCAATATTTATAACTCATGAATCACAACAATAAAAAACATAAGGAAAAAAATAAGCCATCAAAAATTTTTAAAGGAAGGTTATCAATAGCATATGTCCATCCTTCCTTAGTTAATTCGTCAACATAGAAAACTTTATGAGCTGGAGATGCCAAGATAAATGGCTCCCCCTTACAAATTATCTTTTTCTTGTTAACTAAAGTTAGGTTGTCATCATCAATTTCAGAGTGGAACCATACACATCTAAACAAAAAAAACGCTAAAACAACCATGATATGATAACTCAATGATTTCTTCCAATGATCCATAATATTGCACACTTCGCAAAATAGGATTGTCATCTTTAGTACTGGAAAAACTATCGGGTTAACGCTCTTAAAGTAACTCCGGAATTTTGAATTAAACAATTTGCATCACATTTCATGGTATGAAACTTATAACCATTAACAAAATAACCCGAATGCTTCTTCACAACATAAGAAGTTCCGTTTGATAGCCATTTCACATGATCCAACACCGTTTCACCTTGTTCAAGTTGGGAACTAATTGTCTCTTTGAACCACACCATGAAATCCTTGCTATGACTTTGAGCTCTATCCCGTTTTCTTTTTCCACGACAAATTAGTGAATTTTTATGCTCACTTCAATTAAGATTGTCTTAGTACCAATTACAGAAAAATGAAAAAAAAGCGGAAGTGAACTTACACCATGTATCTCTCAACTTCTTCACAATTGCAATAGAATAAGACACATTGATGCGCTTGAGCCCATGTAAGTTTGTCAATCACGACCCCACAATCCTTTTTACGATTATTTCTTCTACCCTTAATAGGATGACCAACTTTAGCAAGAAACGATTGAGAATTGTGACAAGCAGGAGAATTATTGGATTTGACAATGGGTGACCTCATTACATGCTTGCACAAAATCTATCATATTCTTTAGCTGAAAATCCTTCTGCCATTGATCCCTTCGAACGTCCCTTATTTTTAACTTCTAATTTCAATTCTTGAAGGTACATCTCAATTGCATGCATGCACCTTGAAGCAATAGGTCCACCAAGTTTAATTTCATCTACCAAATGAATAGGCAAATGGACCATTATATCTAAAAATATAGGTAGAAAGATGCCCTCAAATTGGCAAAGAACTTCAACTATCTCAGGTTGCAGGTCTTTAAGATTGACAGGGTCTATTGTTTTTTTCCAAATGGCTTTGAAGAACTGACTCAATCTTATCAAAGGCTTTGCAACTTCTTTGTTCAATGTTGTCTTCACAGCAATTGGAAGTAAGTAATGCATCATAAAATATGCATCATGGCTCTTGTACCCTGTTATCTTCCATTCATTAACTTGAACACAACGTGAAATATTAGAGGCATACCCTTGAGGTAGTTTTGCATTTTTAATTTTTTCACAAAACAACCGCTTTGGTTGCGAGGTCATGAAAAAGCTTGAGTCGGGATTACTTCACTACCATCCTCTAACGCTATAAGTTGAAGCTCCGGCATTACCCCTAACTCCTTACAATCTCGACGAGCTGCTACATGATCTTTGGAATATCCAGGAATATCAAGCCAACCACACGAATATAAGGGGTTTCGTCAAAGTAGATCGTGGTCTTGATCTTCCACCATGAGACCGTCCAACGAATATTGATTCTGCTATCAGCAAGAGTCAACAAGCACTCATGCATGGTAGAATGATGGTACCGCCGGCGCCGTCCATATTAACTCCTTAGAGTATATGTGAGGATATTTGCAGCAGGCTCCATAAAATTTAGACCATCCATGAGCCACACCTGGAATCATTAGCACAAGAGAATGTTTTGAATCTAAAATATTTCAAATGTTTTATGAATAGTTAAATGTTTGAAAGGAATTATTCAATAAAACAAACTGTTTAGCATTAAATGACCTATTTATTGCTAACAGTTCAAATGCAAATAACTCACAACAATTTACATCACAAAATTTAATTGCTTACCCGGAGAAGAAGAGGACAGCCGATTAAGGGGGCTTGAGAATATTTTTTCAGGCGATCAGGGGTCAGAAATAACTCACCAACGCATAGAGGCATATGGGCCCTTTCCTCCTCGAATTGTTCGATAATGGTAATCAATGCAGCATAACCAACTGAAGGTTCACCATTCACAAAAAGAAATCTTGAAAATACACAAATCAGCAAGGCTCACCACCTATACCTCTTCCGTCTTACTTCCACAGTCCTAAAGTAATTAATCAATGCTACCAAGTATACTTACCTACCATGAACTACTTTTTTCCATAACATATGCATCAAGATTCAAATAACGATAAAAAATGGGACATAATTTGGCTCCTCAATAAAGCAGTTCTCTGCGGTGGATTGTACTTCCTCTGAAAAGCAAGAGCGAAGTCCTCCCAACAAGTAATTGTAGCCATATTAAGATCATTCAACCAGGTTCTAGCCTTGTCCTTCAATGAAAATGGGAACATTCTCCTCCTAATATAGTCCTTAGAAACATTCATTTGCTTGATAGTATCACAGTATTGAAGGAATTTTGCAAATGTAAATTCGGATCCTCCTTCAATGTCCCTGAAAACTGATTTCGTTCAACCATATTCACAACAGCCGGCTTCAATATAAACTAAAGCTCCTTTACCACACATTAACTTTGAGTGGTTAAATATTTATCTTTCCTTGACCACACATTAAACTATGAGTGGCTATGTAATATTGCTTATTAAACTTCTGCTAAACATGTGAATAAAAATTCACTAACTACCTTTCTTTTGCTCAAGTTGATTAACAACACAATTTTCCTTTCTTACTTCTATTTTTGACTACTAGTGAATTTCTTTTTAATCAATACATTCCAACATCAATCATGTATCAACAATACTATAAAAACGAAATGCATAAAGTAGTAGTCAACTCATGAAATATCATGTAATCATGAATAACTTGAAACTTTTACATAAAAGTCAACATAAGTCAGCATAACATACTTTTCACAACATGAAGCTTCTATCATGAAACTTATGTAATTCAACTATGTCTAGCACGATCCTATACTCATGAGAAACCTTTAGTACTTACGTACCTCGTATAATAGCGATGAGACGCCACGATGCCAGCAACTCCTACAAAATACAGTTCGGAGACTAATTAAAAACTTACTTTGACTAAACTTTACAGCAACTGTAAACTAACTATTAAGGTTGAAAATCAACCAAAACCTTCTTTATGTTGTCTCTATTGAATTCCATAATTTTCCTTTTAATTTCCTTTTCTAAAACTCTTGTTTTTCCTACTTTACCAAAAATGGCAGCTTTGAAAACTTACTTAAAAATTATTTTAAACCTTTTTAAAATCATAATTTGACCATAAAACAATATATCTATGTTCTATGATCACCCGATGATAGTTTCATGCATTGAAAATACTTATAGAATAATTCTAGCATGAAACTAATATTTTTACTATTCTTAGAAATACTTTAATAAATTTTTACAGCAATATTACATTGCTTTAAACCTCTTAAAAACATTTCTAAATTCATACTTTTATATAATATTATAATAATATGAAAGTGTCATTATATATTAGTTTTGAACATTAAAAACCCTTTTTTATACTTAATTGCATAATCAAATCATCCCTACTATTTTTATTCATCACTATAATTAAATTACAGCAATATTAAATTATTTAAAGCTCCATTAACACCCTTATAAACCTCATGATTCATGCATAAAATAATATAATAACATTGCAAGATCATTATACTTTCATTTCAAGAATTAAAAACTATTTGTCATACAAAAAAATCATGATTGGAATACCACTACTATTTTTATTCACACTTATAAAAACTTACAGCAGTAATATTTTATTGAAAATCCATCTAAAAACATCCTAACCATTATTATTTGATCATAAAATATTACTATAGCATACTATGATCATATTAGGTTAATTTAGAACATAAAAGTCATAAAACTTAATTATTTTTCATGAACTTAAAAACCCTAATTTAATAATTCATGAACTGTTATACTTCTTTCATAATGGTGGATGTCCATATTCCCCATGTGTTAATTATCATCATAATTTCACCATAAGTGTCCTATGTAAATACTCTTGTAACCTATGATTTTACTCCTCCATGTACCTCCCTTCATTATAGTCACTTATGACCTTTCAATGTTCTTAGGGAATTACAAGGTAGTCATGTGTATAAATAGAGGAGGGCTCCTAGTGTGGAGTAGACACACTTGAATAATACAAATTCTATATTCTCTTAAGTATCTATACACTCACTTTCTATATTTCATAACACATTATCGGCACGATTGTTCTATCCTAGTTGAATCAGTTTCTGTCAAGTCATATTCATAGACTACAAAAGGTATGCAGTCTCTAATCTAATAATGCTTATGAAAAGGTTCTTTCGATATTGATATTGCAATACAAAATAGTTTTTTTTTTTTTTATGTTAATAATGAATTATGACATATACGTACAAACTTATTTCTATTATATATTAAAAAAAACACAAATGTTATCAATCATGAAATGTCATACCATCTTTCAACATGTCTCGATATATATTTATTTGATAAGTATCACTATTCACTAACTTTATATTACTCCGGTTATTTTAACAAAACATATAGGAGGTCTTAATGAAGAAAAAGAAATATAAAGATATCATACTTGTTATTATGTTTATTATTTTTGTATATGTATTCTTTGATTTTATATTCTCTTAAAAAAACAGTTAAATAAATAAAAAACATGTAATATATCAAGTCACTATTAATACAGGTTACCACAATGGATATTTGTGATAATTTTCAAAGTCACGATTTATTCCATACAATAATATTATTATATATTATTTTAATATACACGTTACAAATCACACGTCTCTTGAATAATATAACGTTATACTTTGAAGTACATGGAATATTCACTATAAAGACAATATTACAAATTAGTAAAATAAGTAAAAATTATTCAGTTAATAAATATACTTTATTGTAATGCATATTGTTAATGATGAAAATTAAAATAACTACTCCGTATAATGTAAGCATGGAATTAGACAAGTGTAGAAAGAAAAATAAAGAGAATAATATATATTCTAACTATAATACATGACAAGTAATATATAAATGAGACTTATATAAATAAATATACCATGTTAGTGAATAGATACTTAAGAACGCTAATGTGAATATTAAAATGACAAATATAGAGAACATTAATATAATGTTTGAATGTTAATCAAAGTATCGTTATTTTTTCCATTAATTAATTAGATAAAGAATTGAACTTTAACAAAATTATTTACTTGTAATACGTTTGTGAACGTGAATTACTTTTATGAGTGAAATTATATATATTTGTGTAAAGTCATAACTTTTTTACCACATAAATGACTTTTATTGACCTTAAATAAGTTTAAAGATGTTTTTTTGTGAGGAATTCTTATTTAGTGGTTTTTGAAGAGAGTGAATTATGTTAATTAGTTGGTGGATTATAGTTTGTAATGACCATAGTCATGTTTTTCCTATATTTATGTGGTGATATTAACATACATTCAATTAAGAAATACTCTATATTCGATTCCATCTTATATTCTTGTTCTGTCTTCAATATCTATTTGAATAAAAAGTAGTTTGATAAGTTAAAATAAAAATAATAAATAAATACATATTGAGCATGACCTTGTGAGAAACTCGGTTTAAAAAGTATTTTGAATACCTAAATTGTAACATTAATGTTATCAAACTCTTAAACAATATTAATGACTAAATTACCAACACTCAACCTGAAGTTTGAGCATGTGATAGATAATCATAATCTTTGTCAATTAGAGAACTATCACGTTAAATTGCAATATGCTAAGAATACGAATGCAATGAGTTTTATGTTATTACTAATTTACAATGAGATTTGATAGCGTTATTGATAATATCATGGGTTAAGATAAATCGTGACCAATTATGATCAATATTTCAATATCAATAACTACTTTGTATGACTTCCGTAACAAGATATGAATTCAATGGTTATGATAGCTTGAAACAAAATAAAGTAATGGTAAAAGCAATATAAATATTATATATAATCAAGAGCATGCACGGAGATATGGAGATACATTATATAGAAGTTTTGAAGATTGAAGTCCAATCAAGAAAAATCAACTATCAAGGAATTGAATGGTATTCTACATCAAGTGGGAAACTACCCAAAGACAATGGATTCATTACACTAGAAGATCTCACGTTATGTATTTATCAGGGGGAGTAAAATGCGTGCTGCACTCTTTTTCCCTTAACCATGGTATTTTCCCACTGGGTTTTCCTGGTAAGGTTTTTGATGAGGCAGTATTTCAAACGCATTAATTTAGTTAATGGACATCCAAAGGGGAGTGTTATAATTCTTTCATAATGGTGGATGTCCATATTCCCCATGTGTTAATTCTCATCATAATTCTCACCATAAGTGTCCTATGTAAATACTCTTGTAACCTATGATTTTACTCCTCCATGTAACTCCCTTCATTATAGTCACTTATGACCTTAGGGAATTACAAGGTAGTCGATCATGTGTATAAATAGAGTGCTCCTAGTGTGGAGTAGACACACTTGAATAATACAAATTATATATTTTCTTAAGTATCTATACTCTCACTTTATATATTTCATAACATGAACAACTTTGTAAAACATGATTATATATCATAAAACTTGACCATAACTTATAAAAACATGAGTATAAACATAATTATAAATATGATTGAATTAAATTAAAAAAGAAGAAGATAACTTTTTTTGTAACTTGCGAAAAACAGAACAAAAGAGGGAGGAGGGGGCCAGCGGCGGCTGGTGGGTGGCGATCTGCTGGCTGGTCGCCGGCGGCTGCAGGAGGCAGTGGGGGGCCCCGGCAGGTGGTGGCCGATTGGGTTAGGATTAGAGTTTTTGTTTTTTGTTTTTTTGTTTTTTTTGTAAATCCTAAAATATAAAACCTAATTTAAATTCTGAAAGTTCTAGTTTAAAGGGGTATTCATAGGCTACAAAAGTCACTTTGTGAAATTACTAAATTACCCTTAATGAATAAAATTACTTTTGTGCCCTTGTTTTAAAACAATTTGGAAACCTTTATAAAAATATATTATAACTTTATAAACTTGAAATAAATATTTAACTCATTAATTAATTAAAGTTCTTCAATTAATTAATTCGTTAGGCCATTATTATTCCAAAATTACTAAAAATACATTTATAAACATTAAAATGAATTTATAAATATTAAATACGGGGTATTACAAAGCCGTCTCCTTCATCTTCCGCAGCTGGTACCTTAAGGCATCAATGGCCTTCAGCGCATGTAGCATCCCTTCACGGGGCATCAATGGCAAAATAATTTGGTTAATAAGCATTCAACAAATTAATCCAAGATTACAAAGCGTCGGGGGCTTACTAACCGATCAGACTGAAAGTGCAAGTGACAATCAAGAGGGGGGGGGGGTTGAATTGAGTGTTGTAAGATTGTTGTAATTTTTTTGATTGATTGTGAGACAAGTTAAGAACCAGTTCTCTGATAACAAAAATAAAATGCAATAAAAATAAACAACACCAAGATTCAACGAGGTTCGACTTCTAATAAGTCTACGTCCTCCACTCACTAAGTCTACGTCCTCCACTCACTCACTCTTTTTATTTATCAACTCAGAATAACAAAAAGAATTACAAACAATAACTTCTGCACCTATGCACAAGATGATTCCCCAACTTCCTACCTATGGAAGTTAGACTCAACCTCCAACTATGAAGGTTCAAAAGAAGATGATCCATGATCAACTTCCCTAGCAGACTGAACTCACAGAATGCTCAAATGACAACACTTTGTCTCTCAATAATAATTAGCCTAAACGCTTAGAAAAAGAGAGTAATTGAAGACCTAAATGTGGTATTAGGGTTTATGCTAGGTGAAGACCTTGAGAGAGAGAACTTTTGCAATCTATGTAATTCAATATTTTCGTGCAAAAAGTGTCCCATTTATATGCAAGCTCATCGCCTTAAGTAATCCTTTGGTTTGTATGTTATAGAATATTGCAAGAGAATATTTTCCTTGGGAATATATAAATAATTCCACGGAAAATATTGTCACTGATTTTATTTGAGTAAAATCAGTGCAATATAATATAACATACCTGACATACTTAAGATTATCGCACTTGCATAACAACCAAGCATCCGTGTATTTTGAAATCAAATTTGCGCGGAAATAAAAGTTTCCTAAAATACGGATGTATGAAGTAAACTCGAGAGGACTTGTTCCTAGATTGTTCCAGTCAGCCAAGTTTACTTGTAGTTGTGTATGACAAGCAACTGAGGTTCCTTGTCATCCACAACCAGCTTATCTCTCTAATCTCATCATTTATAATGCATATATAAACCTTCATACCACTTACATTGCATCTAAGACCTAAGAACATGACTCTATGAACTTGGTCTTCATGCAAGCTTCAAGACATGGCTTCGTGAGCTTCGTCTTTTCATCCATTGTTCTCTAGTACCTGCACATGCCAACATAACTTGCATACAATATGATTGTTCAATGTAGTTTGTCATCATTCAAAATATAAGTTAGGAACTCAATAAATTCCCCCTCTTTAATGATGACAAACCATAAAGATCCCCAGCAAATAATAAAATAAAAAACATGAATCCTTTGAGAACACAAGGGACTGGTCTCGTACTGTTCGTGTAGATTAAACATGATTCACAAGTACACCAGTTCACAACTAACTAACAACAATTTAAGAAGGAGTTTCTAAGTACCATAGGCAAATACTAATCAGACAAAGAGCTCTTTAGACAAAAACATCCATTCTCAATAAGAACATTAGTTAGTTAAGACTTGTTTCCAAGCCATTAGGATAAAAAGAAGTAAACTTCTTTAAATACACTTACTTCCAGACCAGTTTGGTCCGTCACCTCGAGCAAGGCTTTTAACCTTGCTCTAGTTGCTGAAACACACACAAAGTATAACTCATAAGACCTTCTTCCCCCGTGATATAGGTGTAAGAGATCCAAACGTCACCTGCTTCCCCCTTTTGGAAGCATCAAAATAGTCAAAGGAACGAGGAAATTAAACAGAAAACAAAACACAATCAGTAGTGAAACTACTAATTATACTAAGTTCAAGCTAATTTAGGTAGCTCAAACAAAATTCTAGAGATGCTAATTCTACCATTGTTCCTGCAAAAGTACCAAAGCTACCTGTCCTATATAAATTGTTACATACTAGTAGTAGACCAAATTACATAGGAGCAATGTTTTTGTAATTTGGGGAAGGGGGAAACCAGAAATAGAGTTCAATAATTAGGAGGGGTTAACAACAAAAGAGAATAAGATAATAGATAGAGGAAATTTAATCTACTCAAGAGTCATTTTCCGTCCCATCAGCTTCCTCGGCCTCGACAGTCTTTGCAACACTTTCATCATTATCCTCCTCTTTCTCTTCTTCATTCTCCTCAGAGCTCAGTTCATCATCCTCATCACCAGCAGCTTTTGATGACTCTTCCTTCTCTTCAGGATCCTCTGTTGCTTTTATACCAGCTTTATCAAGACGAGTCTCAACTGTCCTATAGGATTCCTGAAGTGCAGAGCATAGTGCAGTGAAACTGTTCACCATATTTTGCATCATCTAATTATGGTCACTCAGTTGCTTCACCAAGGCATAGGTTGCCTATATTGATTTTTTACTGGTTCCAGCAAGACCAGTATCACTTTTACCATCATCTTTCATCTTCAAAACACCACCTGCATATGTCATACCCGTCTGACCTATTATGTGATTGGTGAGATGAGACATGGTTCCATAATCTCCCACCATAGGAATCTTCCAATGGCTAAACACTAAGGTCAGCCATCCTCCATAGGGTACAGCGTGGTTTGCTTTCTCCACACAGCAGATCATATGACCTAACGCAGTAGTAGGGAGGTTGACTGGTATGTGTCCAATGAGACAATAACTGAGGACAATATCCATCAACCATACACTCATTTGGCCTTGTTCTCGAGGAAACACAATCCTTGAGGCTATTGTATGAAATATCCTCACGATTGGCTCCTTTAAGTGGCTGATGGTGTACCCCTGCTTGGGATCAGGTGGACCATAAAACAAGGTGGTCTAGATTTGCTCTGTTGTGCTCCCTTAACAGTAGGCCAATTCTCCCTTGAGTACACATCAAGTCCCTTAGTTGAAACTTTGAGATTTTCAGCCAATTTTTTCTCATATAGGTTAATAGGAGTGCCCTTAACAAAAGTAAAGTAGGACCCATCATCCTTAGTGTGCAGGTGTTCATAGAATTCTTCAACCAATGGCATAAAAACATCAAGTCTTTAGCAAACAACACAGACCACTTTTGAGACTCTAATGCATCCTTAATCTCTTGCAAAAACTATTGATCAACCCAGCTCTTAGCAATAGAGAAGCCAACAAGAATTTTTCTATCATTAAGATCATACATTGGTTTGGGAGTAGCAAACTTAATTTTCTCGGGTTTGGAACCCACAGAAACAAAAATAGCAGATTGCTTTTTCTTCTTGCCTGCTGTGGACTGGTCTAATTGTGTTTTCTACATAACGTCCTTGCCTTTGGAAGCCTCAGCACCCTTCCTAGCAACAGTTTTCACTCGAGCACCCTTGCTGGCCACAGCCTTAGTACCCTTCTTCTCAGCAACTTTCCCCTCACTATCAGCACCCTCTTTCTTCTTCGTTTTCTCCACTGGTTTTAGGTGTGAGAATTTTGGATTTGTTGGTTTTAGCTGGCTGTTTTATGGTGCTTGGTTTAGTAACCTCCTTCTCAACTACCTTCTGAACTTCCTTAACCGCTTTTGATGGCGGTTTCATTGCACTAACTTTCTTATCCTTCAACTCCTTTCTCATAGCAGTAGTTATATCCTCCTCCGGCTCAACCTCCTCTTCCTCCGTATCACCCTCTTCTTCGTCAACTTCTTTCTCAACCGGTGTGAGTGGCCTTTTGGGAGTAGTGGATTTTGGAGAGGAATTTTTGGTGGTTTTAGCAGTTGATTCTGGAGTAACCGCTGTTATGGTGGCTGACTTTGTGGTGGATTTAGGAGTACATTGGTTGCTTTTGTGGTGGGAGCTTTTGTACTTTGTGCCTTTTTAGAGTTCTTCCGGATCAAGGATTCCTCCTCCTCTTCATCAACCTCTTCCTCCAAAACATCTTTTACCACTGACTCGATCACTTTGCACCCCATCTTCTTCGACTTCTTAGTTTCAATCTCAGGAGACTCACTAACCTCTTTCTCAGCTAAGCTGGTGCTTCTTCTTTTTGACATGATGAGACTGAATTTTTCTCTATTTTGAGCAGTTAAGAAACAAAATAGAAAACATGAATGTTGTTTCTACTGGAACACTGCAAGAGGGGGGGGGGGTGAATTGCTGTGTGGATCTCAAATGCGGAATTTAAACTATTTTGAGCGAATTAAAGAGTATGAGAGATATTTCTATGAGAAAAACTTCCTTTTCCCAAAGGAAGAAAACTCCACTTCTATTCTAGGCCTGTAAAACTTTTACAACCTAAATTCTCTAATTACACTCGTCAGTTCCTGTAGGAACTTGATTCTTAATTCTCACTCTTTATCTCTCGTTTCTCTTTCTCTTTTTCTCCACTCTTCTCTAGTTCTCACACTTCTCCTTTCCTCAAAGATTACAACTCAATTCAGACTCTAATACATTGAAAGAACTTGTAAACTGGACTGGAACATCAATCTTAAGACTTTGACTCGTATGAATGCTCAAATGTGTTCTCTGATGTTCTGCGCTTCTTCTTTTGAATTTCTTGGAGTATTTATAGAGTGATTCAGCCTTGTAAAACTTCAGCCTTCAACCACGTTCTTTGATCGCCCATAATCTCCATGACTTCTTCCATCATCGCACGTATGTAGACCAGGAGAATAGGATTTTGATTTGACTAATTTACCATTTATTCTTTTTCCATGATTACATGATTTTATTCCTACAATCATGGACTCCTAACAATATTTGACTTATTAAAAACCCTAGATGCGTTTTATTCTTCAGCAAAATCAGTCAAATACTTATCTCCTAATATTAAGGAAAATATTATTATTATTCCATAAATTAACCTAGACATATTTATGGGATAGATTCGTTATTACTTCTAGATATGATGTTCCAACCAATCTTGAGACTCCAATGTATTTACAAAAGCCCTAGAAAATTATTCTTATAATCTTCTTGGAAATTCTCTTCTCTGCATCAAGATACTTTATTGAAATGCCTTGACGTTGTCCGCCTGTTCTTGTAGGAACAAATCTATTCTCATGGCTTGTTCCTGTAGGAACTGTGTTGTTTAGGAACTTCACTTCTATCTTCTGTATTCCTTTGCAAGATTCTGCCCAGGAACTGCTCCTTGAACTTGTCACGTTCCTAGCTCCAAGTTCCTTACACTTTGAACCTGTGAAATCTCATAGTAACTCAAAGTATATATTAGTTAAGTTTGATTGTGTTTAGTCATCATCAAAACTTTACTTTCAATTCATGGGTCAACAATTTCTTCCTTTTTGATGATGACAAATCAAGCCAAGCAAACTTAGAGAGAAAAATGAAAACAGTAAGAACATGAAAATAATAAAAACAAAAAAACATAAAGAACATATTTTTGATTTTTGAGTTTTTGATTTTTATGGATTTTTTGTTTTTTTTGTTTTTTATTTTGAAAAGATAAAGTATGTTCACTAAACTAAGAATAAACTAGGATTATATACTTAGAATTTGCAGGTTGTTAATAGAGTGAGAGTGAGTTAGGATTCAAACGTGATTTTATCTTGCAATTGTTTTACCTCTCTCTTTCCTCTTTTGGCATCATCAAAACTCATAACTATGTTCCTTTTGGAACTTCCACTACTATAGGAATGGACTATTGCGACGCTCAAAATTAGGTTCATGCGACGCAAAAAAGCGCCGGAAGATCCTTTACCGACGCTTGCAAAAGTGCCGCACAAGTGGATGCCGCAAGGACCTGCAGCGGCGCAATTTGACAACGTCGGTACAGCATACTAAAAGCGCCGCGACTTTTACCTGATGCTTTAGCATCTTTTAGAGGCACTTCTTAGAGGCACTTATAAGCGCCGCCATAGTATAGTAGGTTCATAGCTTATTAGCCTAATGCGATACTTGAAAGCGCCGCAATAACTATAATGTTTCACTATTACACAATCTATAAAGGCGCTATTAAGCGTCGCAAGAGGCAAGGTGCCGCACTTTTTGACCCCATATATCCATCGCACTTTTAGCGTCGCAATTGTGCATATGTCATTTCAACTTGTTATTTTTCTATTAAGAAATCTAACAGCAGCAGAATTTGTATAGAGAAGGATTCAACACACCAAAAAGAAACTAAAAATCAAACTCAATAAATTGTTATGAATAACAAACATTGAAATATTTTCAAGTACCTAAAACCATTCCAAAAAGCTATTGCTTAAATCTATACATTAAAACATTATTCATGCCACATAAATCAGTCCATGTAGAAGTTCAATGATACTTTGAATGACGCCCATATGTGATTATGAATTTGCCTCCGTGAGATATCTTTTGAGTTGCAAGCATAACCTATATCAATTGAAAATTTCCATTGTTAGGCCTACATAAATGACATAAAACAAAGGTATCAAATTTATTTGCAACATCAATCTAAACTTTGGCCAAGAGCATAAAAATCAAACTTAAAACCATGGATCAGAAAGTACTTTTCCCAAAACATCAGATAATTAGTCACAAATTTGTTTGTTTGACAATCAACACAAAGTAATAAATTATGAATTTTCAATAGAAATTTCGGCAGAGTCTCCTTTGTAAATTGGATGAACCATCCCAAAACGGGACTATTTATAGCCTGTAACCTGTTTCAAACATATCCAAGAACGAACCAACAATCCAATCATGAATCTAGGGAATCACCCAAACAACCATTGTTTTTCCGGTATCCACAATTATAAGGAATCAAGTAACAAAGAACAAATCAATTAGAACTGATACACAGTTGCTTGTGTCAAGTCAAGCCAAAAAATTCAAATACCACCATTATTTTTAGAGAGGAAGCAACGGTTCATCTCATAACCACAACCAAATAAATTGATACGAGAAGTATATAAGAGGAATTGTATTTACCTAGTTAGGATCAGAATTTTCATGCTCTTCCTCCGATTCGAACTCATCAGAATCAGATGTGCTAACATTATATTCAGATTCATCTGAGAAGGTAATGTTATGATCTTCCAGCTTTCTCTTCACTTTAATAATAGTTTTGCCTTGCCTTCTCACAAGATTTGTCAATCTTTCGACCTTCCCCTTTAATTGGGGAAAATAATGCATCAATGCTACTTCATCCTCAGTGGACATGTTTAGATTAGTGCATGACCGGGGTATAGAAGGCTCTCCTACGTCTGATGGCTTAACACCTAATCCTAAACCACGAACACGGCCAAATTGATCTTTTCCCAACACTTGTGAAACTGGATCATCATCTAAGTTTTCTTTGTCCCCTTGCTCTGTTATAATTTTCTTGATCTGATTCTACAAAGCATAAACAATTATGTGATTAGCAATTGCAAAATGGAACATAAATTTTGAAAATAAGAAATTCAGAAGAAAAAAAAAACAGACCGTTATATCTGCTTTTGATTCATGCTTGTGGCATTTTATATAAGTTTGAGTTCGTGATGGGCTCTTGTTCAATCTTTTTTTCTAAGCATTCAAAAAAAATACAAATCACAAGCAAAAAATAAGGATGACAAGTCAAAATTAAGTAATCAAAACATGTCCAATANAATTAAGTAATCAAAACATGTCCAATTTACAAGGATGTAAACATCTATCATACCAACTCTTCACGAACACGAGCATGACTCTTAGTACCAGTGGTATGAATCGGCTTTACTTTAGCCTTGCTATGTGATTCTTTACTACGCTTGCTTCTTTTCTGTGAAATTAGTGCAAGAGATTTACAGTCAATTGGAATTATTTAGCACCAATAGCAGTTTTGATAATAATAAAAAGAACATAACCCTGCACAAATTTACCTTTCCTTCCTATGACCTCCAGAAATTAACAAGGCTAACCCATTGATCATATAGAACATCAGGATCTGGGCAATTATCATACAGGGTGTTGACGTCAGTATCAACATCATATACATGAAATCAAACAAAAACCAAACAAAAATCACCAAACCAGCCCCAAAACACTCAAAAAACAAGCCCAATGAACAAGGCCCAGGCAAACAGCAAAACCATCCTACATCACACAAAGACAGTAGACAAACAAAGCCAAAAGGATCAACACTAGAACACAGCAAACAGCAATAGCAGCAAGCAGCAAGCCAGCCACAGCAGTAGAACAGCACCCAGCAAGCAAGCCACCACAACAGCAAACTTGCAACATAGCCACAACAGCCTGCTCACCAAAAGCATTTAAGCAGGCAGGCCAGCCACAACAGCAGATCAGCAACACAAACAGCAACACTTCACTCATCTTGTTGCTGCACCTGTGTCTGTTGCTGTTGCTGCAGTTGTGTCTGTTGCTGTTGTTGCTGCAGCTGTGTTTGAATATGAACCTGATGCTGTAGGGGTTGTTGTGGCTGTGATTGTGACTGTTGGTACTGGTGCAACTGCTGAAGATAAAGCAGGTACTGTTGCTGCTGAGCTTGCTGGTACTGATACNGCTGGTACTGATAGGATTGTTGTTGCTGCTGCTGAAGATAGACACAGTACAAAAACAACACCCTAGCCTGCACAGAACCCAGCAACACAGCTTGCACAGCAGCACAACCTGCACAGCAAGTATGCCAAACACAGCAGTACCTGCATCCTTCCCAGCACCCCTGCAACAGTACCACAACTACCACCAACTTCACCTACACACCTTAATTTTGAAGCAGCACTTTATGTTTCTGAATCAATGAGTCACGAACGCACCATTTTATCTTTCTGAGGAGTAAGGAGCAGTCCTAGACACCTTGCATTTATAAGGGACTGACAGTGGTGCTTAAAAATGTCTTTTTGTTTTGTAATCATTTTGTGTTCATTTTACACTCTACCGGGCTGCCAGAATACAACAATAATTTGTTATTTTTGTATACTAAGTATTATGTTATACCTCACAAATAATGACAGCTTGTCACAACTAATTTGTGGCAGAGGTAATGTATTATTTTATATTTATCGGGGAGAAGTGACTCTGAGTAGTCTGAAGGTTAGGAATTTAGTGGCTACCCTGGTACAAACATGCTGTACTCATACAGTCATACTACATCTATTACACTAGGTCTTGAATGTTAAAGTAAATAAAACTTGGTGTGAATGAATCCTTTCTTTTCTTTACTTTTAAACTTTGTTGGCCACTAACATTGTAACTTCTTGCCTGACTTGGCTATTGAATTAGCTTCGGTAATTTAAACAAGTTTATATACCAATAGTAATTCTTGATAGTCTTGGTTCTTTCCCTTGATTTACAGCATCCTGCCTACCCAAGAACCACCCTCACACCCTCCTTACACAACCAGCCAAGCCTACCATAGCAAACCAGCCTCAGCTCACCAACAACAACTGAAATCAGTAACACAACAAAACGATTTCACCTCCAACACCAATTCCATCAAACCTCCCAGTTGAAACATCACCATTCAAACAACCTAACACTCATTCTCAAACAAAGAATTACACCCCTAATCTCCAAAACAAAACGATTTCACCCAAATTAAGGCATAACAATGAAAAATTAGGGGAAACTCAATTAAACAATCATAATCAAATTAATCAAAACATTCACAAAAAATATGAATATGAAGAAGAAAACTTACTAACAAGAGCTTGACGATAAGCTTGATAAACTTCACGAATTAAAATCCAGAAACTTCATGAACTAAAACCCCAGAACCTACTTCACGAATTAATCACGAATTCTTGCTGCCTGCCATTAATTACATTCACAAATTCAAATTATTTACCAATTAATATAACAATACATTAGAAATTAAATACAATATTATGCGAAAAAAATTTAAAGATTAAATTTGACAAAGATACCTCGATTGAGAGAAGCGATTAGATTAGGATTTTGATTAGGATTTTGATAGAATTCGAATTTTGCCTAATTAGACCACGAATTACAAATGTCTGGAAGAGCTCTATTGCAATTTCACGTAGAATTGGAGGAATATAGAGATTGAGAGAGGGATTTTGATTAGGTTTTTGTTTTGATTAGGATTTCGGTTGAGAGATGGAAGAACTGCTGCAGCGCTGCGTAGAAGAAGTGGGATTTTCTTTTTTCTTTTTTTTTTTTTTGATAATGGAAGTGGGAATTTGGATTTTATTAAAAAGTAAGTGGCGGGTTTATTTTGTCCTTTACCAACGCTTATCTGCAGCGCTTTTGTTATGCGCTTCTACATTGAGCGTATTTTAATTAAATTAGCACTTTTATGGGGTTGCGCGTCTAATTAAGCGCCTCAATAGGCTTGTTTTGTACTAGTGTTCTCATCACAGCACCATAATTTCATATATAGTGGTAGAGACTCCTCTTATGGAAATTTAATATGTATCTCATTTAGCAATCGAGCACTATTAGCCATCAAGATGCATCTAAAGAATCAGAAATAGTAGTATGACAGATATGTTCCCAAAAATAAAAGAAAGCGAGAAAAAGATCCGCTACCCATAACTAATAATAATATTATTGAAAGAAAAGAAAGAAAAGAACGAAAACAAAGAAAAAATAACAACTGAAGAAAATAAAAATCCAAGCCAAAGTATTACACCATATTGAAAATAAGTTCAAACAAGGAAAATGCAACTAAGAAGGAGTGGGACGTAAAAGGCTTAAGAGGCAGGGACAATGTTAAGAGGAACAGGGTCATCTGAGCTTTCTTTAGGAAATGAGGTAGGGGCTGTGTCCATAGGAACTGAAGTGCTAGGAACGTCTTCTTCTGGTGCTTCTTCTTCAACTTGAGTTCCTCCTTCACCTTCAGCAGAAGCAGTTCCAGCAGGAGCAGATGGAGTTCCTTTCCCATTTTTTAGCTCTGCAAGGCATCCCATGATTTCTGCATGCTTCTTGTCATAAGATAACATAAAGGAACTCAAGGCCTGTGTCAGCATGAAGACTTGACCTTCAACATCCTGCGGTTTCTCCTGTAGTTCGTTAAGGAGTTGTTCTAACTGCTCTATCTTCCCAGGAACTAGAACCTCAAACTCAGTAGTTTTAATACCCTCAGCATCAAGATCAATGGTAGAAGGCTCACTATCAGACTTGTTAAAAGTCTCCCACTCTTCTTCACTTTTGATCTTTCTTCTTCCTCCCTCTTACTTTTCTCCTCTAACCGCAAAATCCCAGTATACCACTGAGTTTGTCCACGTAAAACACCCAAATTTAGTCCATTCATGAAAGAAACATGAATGTACTGCTCCTTCTTCATACCAACCTTCCCATACCCCTCTAATGGAACATCAAAGCTTTTGAAAATTTTTGATAGCAAAGTTCCATAACCAACTTTCAATCCACTTGGAACAGTGTGATCCAAGTGAGAAATCATCAAGATTGGGAAGTTTACTTGAACATTAAACAAAAAGCAATAAATAACCGCACAATCCAACAAATTAGCTTTATTTTTCTTTTGTGTTCGTGGGAACACAGTTCTCCTATCAACATTAAACATTAGCTTTCCAAGGGGTGAAAGAGAATTATGATCGATTTTACTCACTCCCTTCTTCCCTCGTAATTCCGTCAAGTTCTCATCCTTACCCACCTTCCCAATCTTCAAATTATACCTCCCCTTAAAGTAATTATCATAGCCCTCATTCGGAACCTCAAACAACTTAGCCAAATAATCAGCACCAAACGAAATCTCAACATCATTCACGGAACTAGTAATAGTTCCTTTAGCAAATCCATAGTTTTCACATAATTCTTGGATTGCTTTAAGATATGTATCATCAATCCCGTGTTCACTTAGCAATTTTATCCACCCCTTATTATCTACAATATCTAACAATTCCACATAACCTATCGAACTACACCAATCTAAATCTAAAAACAAACCCAGAACATACTTACTTGCTTCTACCTCCAGCGATTTTACAGTGTCATCCCCAACATCGATGTCTTCATCCTCATCCGTGGGTTCGACTTTGTCCCTTTTTCGATTTTCTCAGTCACGGAGAAGCTGCGTTTGGTTTCAGATTTTCCGGGGAGTTTTTCGGCCGGTCGCTGTGTGGATTTGGTTGTGGGGGTTTTAATTTCGGTTTCAAGTGAAGATGAGTGTTGAGTATCCATGGTTAATGAAGATTTTGAAGGTTTAAAGTTTTGGGGTTTTGAAGAGTGAGAAAGTGAAAAGTAAATAAAGGAGAGAGAGAGTTTTTACGGTTGAGAGTTAAAGTGAGGTGTGAATAGTGGGTTGATTAGATGTGTATTTAAGGGAAAAGTAGTGCATGGATTTAGGATGGTGAATTTGGTATCTTTTAGTAACTTCCTTCTAGATGCATCCCCCCTATTTACTTGCAATTGGTTGCAAGATTTTGTTCATGGAATTTAAGATTAAAAAAATTAAATATGTACAACTTATAGGGTAGGAATTTGAAACAATTATAAAAAGAAATTAATTTCTGGAAACAAAAATTAATTTGGGGAAAAATAAAACTAAAAGGAAATGTATATTACGTGAAAAGAGAGAACATATTGCGCACCATCTAATTTAATCATCTCAGACAAGCAATCATGACATTAAGGATAATATTGATAGACATTTGCGAGTTATATTAAAGTTCCTGCGGGAACATGCTTTCGCACAAGATTTGTGATGAAAAATGCACATAGGAACTTCGTTACAAGTAATGACATACCTGGAGGAACTTCATAGCTTTCATTGCAATTTTATCAACTCGAGTTCCATCCTCATCTTCTCATATCTTTCTCTATTCAATGGCTTTGTTAAGATGTCTGCAATTTGATTTGACAAAATTCAAGTTTTATCAAACCTTTTTCTACATTGTCCTTGAGAAAATGATGACGAATATGAATGTGTTTGGCACGTGAGTGTTGAACTGGATGTTTACAAATACATTTAGCACTAGTATTATCATAGTAAATAGGAATGCAATTATAGATAATACCAAAGTCCCTTAGTTGTTGTTTTATCCAGAGCACTTGGGAACAACATGCAGCAGCAGCTGCATATTCTGCTTCAACAGTGGATAAAGCAACAGTGTTTTGCTTCTTGGAACTCCAAGAAACTAAACATGTTCCAAGGAACTGAATCATACCTGATGTGTTTTTTCTATTTACCAAGTCACCTGCAAAGTTTGCATCAGCAAATCCTGTTAACTCAAATATGTCACAGTGAGGATAGTATAAGGATAAATCATCAGTTCCTTTCAAATATCTCAATATCCTCTTGACAGCTGTTAAGTGTGATTCCTTTGGATTTGCTTGGAACCTAGCACAAACACCAACACTGTAATCAATATCTAGTCTACTAGTAGTTAGGTACAGTAAGGAGCCTATCATGCTTCTATATAACTTTTGATCCACACTTGTTCCACTGGGATCCTCATCCAATATGGAGTTAGTTCCCATAGGAGTATGGTTTGATTTTGATGTTTCCATGGCATATTTCTTGAGGAGTTCCTTAATGTACTTCTGTTGGTTAATGTAAGTTCCTTTCTCACTTTGCTTGATTTGCAAGACAAGAAAGAAATTTAACTGACCCATTCTGCTCATTTCAAATTCCCTGCTCATAAGATTAGTAAATTCTTGACACAAGGATTCGTTAGTAGCCCAAAATATTATATCATCAACATAAACTTGAACAATGAGAAAATCAGTTCTTTTGGATTTTATAAGCAAAGTTTTATCAACTTTTCCTCTTTTAAGACCATTTTCTAAAAGAAAATTTGACAACCTCTCATACCATCCTCTAGGAGCTTGTTTCAACCCATAAAGAGCCTTATCAAGCTTATAGACATGATTTGGAAATTTAGGATTTTCGAAACCAGGAGGTTGTTCCAAAAAAACATCTTCATTAAGAAAACAATTTAAGAAAGCACATTTAACATCCATTTGATACAATTTAAAACCCATAAAAGAGGCAACAACAATTAAGATTCTAATAGCTTCTAACCTGGCAACTAGAGCAAATTTTTCTTCAAAATCAATTCCTTCTTGTTGATTATAACCTTTAACTACTAACCTGGCCTTGTTCCTGATGACTGTGCCGTACTCATCTAGCTTGTTCTTGAACACCCATTTTAGTCCAATTACTTTCTAGTGTTCCGCTTGAGGCACAAGGTGCCAAACCTTGTCCCTTTCAAATTGATTTAACTCATCTTACATTGCTTGGATCCAATCAACATCCTCGAGTGCTTCTACATGATTCCGAGGTTCCATGATGGACAAGAAAGCATTAAAGGCACAATAGTTCCTTACTTGAGATCTGGTCTGAGTTCCTTTCGTAATATCACTAATAATTAGATCAATTGGATGAGACTTCTAGTGTTTCCAAGGTTTAGGCTGGAAGTCTCTGATAGGAACTACTGTCTCTCCTGTTTCTTCAGGAACTTCTTCTAGATCCGTGGTGGTTCCTTCATGTTCATCGTTGTATGGAACTTCATATTCACTGTTCCTTGAGGAAGTGCCTCATTCTGCCTTTCAATGTGGAGCTAATCTTCAGGAACTCTTGCTTGTTCCTTGTTGGATGTTAAATCTTCTTCATCTGGATCTCTTCTAATCAGCCCTATTTCGATGTCCTCATGTTCCTGCAAAACGTTATTATCTAAACTATTGCTAGTTTCATCAAAAATAATATGTACACTTTCCTCGACATTTAATGTTCTCTTGTTGTAAACTCTATAAGCCTTACTATCAAGTGCATACCCTAGCAACACATCTTTATCACTCCTTTCATCAAATTTCCCTAAGTTCTTTTTACCATTATTATGGACAAAATAATTACAACCAAATGTTCTACGGTGAGACACATTAGGTTTTTGTCCTCTAAACAATTCATAGGGAGTTTTGTTAGTGATGGGTCTAATCATGACTCTATTTATAATACAATACGCTGTATTCACTGCTTCTACCCAGAAGTTTGTTGGAAGTCCGCTTGCTATGAGCATCGTTCTTGCCATGTCCTCTAAGGTTCTATTTTTCCTCTCCACAACACCATTTTGTTGTGGTGTTTTTGGAGCTGAAAAATTGTGATCCATACCATGTTACCTGCAAAACTCATCAAACATGTAATTTTCAAATTCCTTTCCATGGTCAGATCTCAAATGTATAAGTTGATAACCACTATATTTTTAAACCTTCTTAGCAAAGCAAGTAAATCATCAAATGTTTCATCTTTGCTATGAAGGAACATAGTCCATGTATATCTAGAGTAATCATCAACAATAACCAAGATATATAGCTTACCACTCCTACTTTGGACTCTCATAGGCCCACACCAATCCATATAGATGATTTCCAATGGTTTTGTGGTGCTCACGAACTTTTTGTTTGAAAGAACTTCTAACATGTTTGCCTCTAGCACATGCACCACACATTTTATCACATAGGAACTTAAGATTAGGTAATCCAATAACAAGTTCCTTAGATCTAAGTTTATCAAGTAAGTGGAGGCTAGCATGTCCGACATGTTTATGCCAAAGTAGAGGATCATCCTCAATCACACTTAAACAAGAGAATGTACTCTTAGGAACTTCATGTAAATCAACGATATAGGTGTTCCCTTTGCGTTTTCCCTCAAGTACAACTTGATTAGTGTGATTGTTGATGATTTGACAATGCTCATTAGTAAAACAAACAGAATTCCCTTTATCACAGAATTGGGAGAGGCTAAGTAAGTTATGTTTAAGACCATCAACAAGAAAAACATTATCTATTGCATGGGAACTTAAATTACCAACCTTACCTAAGGCAACTATGTTACCTTTTTTACTATCACCAAACGTCATAGTTCCCCCTGAGTAGGCTGCCAGTGAGAGAAATTTAGATTTGTCACCTGTCATGTGCTTAGAACAACCGCTGTCGAGGTACCACGTGTTGTTCCCCCTCACTAGCTAGCACCTGTTATACAGGTTAGATGTTAGGTGTAGGAACCCAGGTTTCCTTTGATTCCTTTGTAGACACATTATCATTTAATTTTTCAATCCATGTCTGTTTTACGTGTCTAGCATTTACATCTAAACGGGAGTTCCGTTTGGAACACTGCCTTTTAGATGACCCGTGTTCCCACAGAACGTACACACTTTGCTACTTGGGAGTTCCACATATTTATTAAGTTTTCCCACTTTCCTTTTATAATTAAATCCAAGACCTTCAGTCCTTTTTGTTTGGGCATTCAGAATCTATGTTGGAACTTTATGTTGACCATCATTTTTACTTCTTAAATTCATGAGTTCCATTTTAACATCATCAAATTCCTTCATAAGTTCCTTGATGACTGAATCATTTAGTGTTCCTTCAGTGGAACTCTCATTTAGATTTGTCAACTTGTAGCAATTTAGTTCAATAGTGACTTGACTAAGTTCCTTTTGAAGTTTTTCAACTTTTACCTTTAAATTCGTATTTTCATCTAATAAGTCGAAAATTCTTTTCTCAGTTTCAGTTCTATTTAACCTTAGCCAATCACTATGTTCCGTACGAGTCTTAAGAGCCTTTTCACATTCGTTTTTTACTCGTAATACATTAGTCTAGTTTTTGTGAAATTTCAGTACTAGATCTATTCATTCATATTTGGAGAAAGCATCAAGAAGGTCAGAATTTGGATATACCTCATCAGCGAGTTTCTTGTGGACCTCGTTCCCATCAATTCTTGCCATCAAACATAAGTTGGAAACTTCTTCGTCAGGTTGTTCCTCTTCATCTTTTCGCTTTTAGAATCTCCCCAGGC
The DNA here is from genome assembly GCA_016808085.1 of Suaeda aralocaspica. Lineage (NCBI taxonomy): Eukaryota > Viridiplantae > Streptophyta > Magnoliopsida > Caryophyllales > Amaranthaceae > Suaeda > Suaeda aralocaspica. The sequence continues at coordinate 680,202 of PYUH01000361.1, read as the reverse complement.
TGCTACCATTGCTTTCCTTACATCATTCTTGGAATAAGAAGGTTTGTAGCATTTTTCTTTGACTTGTTCCTTCTTCTCCTTGACATACTCCTTGCCCTTGGACTTCCCCTTTCCAGTATCCCATAGGGGACAATCTTTGATGAAGTGTTCTGAGGATCCACACTTATGGCACACGAATTCCATTTTGTTGTTCGTGAATTTTCTACCCGTGTTCCTATAGGAACTTCGATTCTTGTTGAGAGCCCTTTTGAATCTCCTGACCAGCAACTCTGCCTCATCATCATCTTCTTCTGATTCGTCACTTTCAACTCTCAAGGCCAGCCCTTTGCTTCTAGAACTCTCACCAGTTCCTCCAAGATGCAATTCATGGGTCAGCAAGGAACCAGCAAGTTGTTCAATATTGAACTTCGTGAAATCCTTTGTTTCCATCAGTGCAGTAACCTTGGCTCTCCATCTTTAATCTTGTGGTAGACTCCTCAACACTAGGTGTTCAATATTGAACTTCGTGAATTCCTTTGTTTCCATCAGTGCAGTAACCTTGGATCTCCATCTTTCATCTTGTGGTAGACTCCTCAGCACTTTCCTAACCTGTTCATCAGTAGGTATATCTTTTCCAAGAGACAAAAGGTCATTGGTGATGTTAGTAAAACTTGTAAGCATATCTTGTACTGACTCTCTAGGTAACATTTCAACACGTTCATATTTAGACATGAACAAATCAATTTTAGATCGTTTTACTTCACTAGTTCCTTCATGAGTTATTTGTAATAAATCCCATATTTGTTTAGCGGTTTTACACCCCATGACACGATTGTGTTCATGTGGTCCAATACCACAATGTAGAAATTTGATAGCACGAGCATTGATTTCCATTTTTTCAAGATCTTGTTTTTCGTATTCAGAAATCAATTTAGGAACTACTTCATTGTTTGTGTTAGTTTTTGTTACCTCATAGTCGCCTACTTCAATTACACGCCAAACCTGGTAATTTTAAGCCTTGATGAAGATTTCCATTCGATTCCTCCAGTACGTGTAGAATTTCCCATCAAACATAGGTGGTCCTTGAGTTGAGTAACCTTCATCAAATTTCTCGTGAGTGTTCATCTTCAGGATCCCTCTTCAAGGTTTCTTGTATTTCCCGAATTCCGACTCTGATACGAACTGTTGTTTCTACTAGAACACTGCAAGAGGGGGGTTGAATTGCTGTGTGGATCTCAAATGCGAAATTTAAACTATCTTGAGTGAATTAAAGAGTATGAGAGATATTTCTACGAGAAAAACTTCCTTGGCCGAAAGGAAGAAACCTCCACTTCTATTCTAGGCCTGTAAAACTTTTACAACCTAAATTCTCTAATTACACTCGTCAGTTCCTGTAGGAACTTGATTCTCAATTCTCACTCTTTATCTCTCGTTTCTCTTTCTCTTTCTCTCAACTCTTCTCTAGTTCTCATACTTCTCCTTTTTCACAGATTACAACTTAATTCAAACTCTAATACATTGAATGAACTTGTAAACTAGACTGGAACATCAATCTTAAGACTTAGACTCTTATGAATGCTTAAGTGTGTTCTCTAATGTTCTGCGCTTCTTCTTCTTAATTTCTTGGAGTATTTATAGAGTGATTCGGCCTTGTAAACTTCAGCCTTCAACCACGTTCTTGGATCGCCCATAATCTCCATGACTTCTTCCATCATCCCACGTATGTAGACCAGGAGAATAGGATTTTGATTTGACTAATTTACCGTTTATTCTTTTCCATGATCACACGATTTTATTCCTACAATCATGGACTCCTAACAATATTTGACTTGTTAAAAACCCTAGATGCGTTTTATTCTTCAGCAAAATCAGTCAAATATTTATCTCCTAATATTAAGGAAAATGTTATTATTATTCCATAAATTAACCTAGACCTATTTGGGGGATAGATTCGTTATTACTTCTAGATATGATGTTCCAACCAATCTTGAGACTCCAATGTATTTACAAAAGCCCTAGAAAATCATTCTTATAATCTTCTTGGAAATTCTCTTCTTTGCATCAAGATACTTCATTGAAATGCCTTGACGTTGTCAGGAACAGATCTATTGTCGTGGCTTGTTCCTGTAGGAATTGTGTTACTCAGGAGCTTCACTTCTATTTTCTGTGTTACTTTGCAAGATTATGCCCACAAACTTCTCCTTGAACTTGTCACATTCCTAGCTCCAAATTCCTTGCACTTTGAACCTGTGAAATCTCATAGGAACTCAAAGTATATATTAGTTAAGTTTGTGTTTAGTCATCATCAAAACTTTACTTTCAATTCATGGGTCAACAGTGAACAATTTTAGTTTCAAGATTTCGAGAGAGAAAAGGAGAGTTGAGGGAATTTAGGGTCTGTGTGAGAAAATATAATCGAAGAAAGAAAAAGAACAGAAAATATTTGATCAAGAAAATAAAATTAAAATATGGAAAGTATGATCACTTGCAAAATATTTATAAGAAGGCAAAAATGAAAACAATTATGTTCAAAGATTTGAAAGATATCTGTTCTACCAAAATTGCAGTTCCCATAAATGCAATCGTTACATCATTTATTTCCAATAACTTGACATTCTGAAAGTAAACAAAATGATTAAAATAACTACCTCAAGAATCTGGTTTCCAAGTGGTCCGCAAATGATCAGTGCCAACTTACTGTTTTCAAGACTTATGCTAAGGTACTTGAGTACTGGATTGATCAGTTCAGCATCGCATAAGAACTTTGTGATCCCTGAAAAGCAAAAGAAAAAAATGCAAACGAAAAAGAAAAGAATGTATACATATTGACATCATTTGACTAGCCGAAAGGACAAGTCAAGACCTAAGAGCTCATTGTCTAATTTTAATCATACCCAATGAGGTACGAAGCTTGATGAACACTTCTCTGCTCAAAGGTTTTGTAAAAATGTCAGCTAGTTGATCTTCTGACCTGCAAAACTCAAATTCCACATTATCTTTTTCAACATTGTCCCTTAGAAAATGATGCCTAATATTAATATGTTTGGTTTTAGAATGCTGGACAAGATTTTTTGAAATATTGATTGCACTTGTGTTATCACATAAAATGGGAACACTTCCGAGATAGACTCCAAAATCCTTTAGTTGTGACATTATCCACGGGAGCTGAGCATAACAAAAAGCAGCTGCAATGTACTCAAGCTCGGTTGTAGATAAAGCCACAGAATTTTGTTTCTTAGATCCCCATGAGATGAGACAAGAACCTAAGAAGTGGGCCATTATAGAAGTTCTCTTCTAGTCCACAATTCAACCAGCAAAGCCAGCATCTGTGCATCCAATCAGGCTCATGCTGCTCCCTTTTGGAAACCACAAACATAGATTCACTAGTAGAAAAATTGGATTTTACTGTGCCACATTTGCTGCGGTTCTTTGAGATTTGTAAAGAACCGCAGCAAATAGTTGTTGATGATACAAAAGTAAAATTATTTTCTGCGGTTGATTATTTGCTGCGGTTATAACCGCATCAAATGAGTCAAGCCAACACAATTGGTCGAAGCCCAGCCCAAAGGAAGGGGCTATAAATACAAAAGCCCTCCAAAAAATCACTCATTCTTTCGTTCCTTCTAACCCTATATCCCTCTTATCTCCCTAACTCGTATTCTCTTCTCTCTCATCTCCCTCTTCTGAGCTTCCCTGTTCCTCGAAAAATCTATCTCTTCATTTTTTCCTCTCGATCTCTTTCTCCTACAACTATTAAGGTAAAATCCACCTCTTTTCTCTCCTTCTTCTTGTTTAAATTTTCAGTATGAATTTTTATTTTGTGTTATACGATGGTTTTGGAGACGATTTGTGGTGCTGATTTACGGTGGCGATTTTGGTGTTGATTTACGGTGCTCAGCTTCAACCTCTATTAGTTGTCCTCCTTGTTCTTGTAACTGCAATTCTTCACCTCTCATCACAATTCCCGAAGGTATTTTCTTTAGATCTGAAACTTTCGCACTCCTTTTCCAATTTCCTTTTATTTTTCGTATTATTTTGTTGTAATTAGGCTTTGATTTCTGTGATTTGGTTTGTATTTTAGGTTTGCGATGTCCTAATTTTAAGCTTTGTTGAATTCGAATTGTAAATTATGGAAGTAAATGAATTTGATTTATGTGATTTGGTTTGTATTTTTTCGATTTTGTTATTCTTTTTGGTGTTGATTTTGTTGCTTGAGGAGGCTGGCTTGGAGAGCTGGGCCTTCGATGTTCTTGGTTGGGGGTTTTGTTATTCTTTTTGGTATGCAATATTTTTGGTGTTGATTTTGATGTTACTGCATTTTTTAAAACTTTTGTTTATCATTTGTTACATATCTGTTTAAAAATTTTCCCCAGTGTGATGTAGTAAAACTTTTGCTTACAGTTGATTTTATTTCGAGTTGTTTATTTCGAGTTTTTTTGTGAAATGTTGTTATTTTATTTGTGGTATGAATATTTGTGAAATTTTTTAGGTTTTGTTCCTCAGATCTACTGTGTTTTGTGACATTGTTAATCTGACATATAAACATTTAATTGATAAATCAAACCAAAATTAGCAAATTAATCATCTCATAATGATTTAAAAAAAAATGAGTAATTACCTTTCCATCTTCAGGAAGAGCAAGAGCAGTAGCAAGAAGACAGTAGCAAGAAGAGAGTATCAAATTCCTTAATTTTTTAAAACAAACCCCATTAATTCATCGACTTTTTTAAATAAACCCATTTTAATTTTAATCATATAAATCAAATTGATAAAAAAAAATAAAAAATGTACCATGGATGTTTAGCAGTGATATCTCTGAGTTCTTTCACGGGTTCAGGCTCTCTTGGGTACACACTAGTCTCAAGAATATACTACATAATAATATGAAAGTAAATCATTAGAAAAGTAAAATAAAAATCGTACATATTTTTGATCAAATTATAAGATTTAGAATAGTATAAAATATAATTATATACCAAATAAAGAGCATCACTTTGAAAGAGACTTTTATGTCCAACTTCAGAATGTCACAGTTTAATTTGGTTAGTCCAGCTTGCTCTGAATTCAGTTATGCTTGCTGCTGTGTGGTTGCATAGATGCTGATTTTGAGGAGGCTGTGTTTAGTTGTCACTATTTGGCTGTTTTTAGTGGTGTAGTTCAAGTCTGCAGGAGACTGTTTGCCTGGAGCATTATTTGTAGTTTTGGCTGAGTTGTATTCTGGTCAACATTCTTGGCTGATGTTTTTTACGCTTGTAGAGTTGGGTGTAGTGTTAGTTTCACTTGCTGCTGATTGGTGAGGAGGTTGCAGATGTGAGTTGTTGGGGTTGTGCGCAGAATATTCTTGTATGCACAGTCAGTTTGTGACACATCTTTCAACTTAGATTAGTTTATATTTTGGTTTGGTTAGCTATTGGTTGGCTTGGTTTTTATCTTTGTTGTTTGATTTATGAATTTGTGATTGATTTTTCTGGGTTTTATTTATACGATTGTGTTCTTAATTGGGTTTGTTGAATTTATATGATTGTGTTCTTAATTGGATTTGTTGAATTGGGTTGAATTAGATCAAACTTTATGAATTCGATTATTAAATTAATTTAGCATGATTAAATGTAGCAAATATGTTTTTGCATGCAATTTGATATTGCATAATTTGATTTAGTTGAATGATAGAATGATTTGATTTAATTGTCGATGGCCTATGTTAATTACTATTATAATTATGTGAGTGAATGTGTGATTGAGTACAAGTGAGACAGTGAGTGAGTCAGTGACAGTGGGAATTGTTGAATGATGATCGAGTCCCTTATAGTCCGACAATTGTTTCAGACAATTGAGTCCTTTCTCATAAGATACTAACTAATCCCTTATGGTGATCTAGGGTTCTTACTTGATTCCCTTATGGTGAGACAATTGAGTCTCTGATGGTGATAAAAAATAAGTACTTTTTCATAAGACACTAACTATCTCCAAATGATGAAGGGACTCAAGTGATGACCATGGTTGTTTGAGTTGCTCCAAGTTGTTGATTGTCAACTACTTGTTGTAGTAGCCAAATTAAACAACTATGGTCAACATCATTGAGGTTTGAGTTGCTCCAGGCTTAAAAACCTGTTGAAGTAGCCTAACTCGAATGGTGGGTGATCGTAACCACTTCCTTGATGGAGATTATGTATATAAACATAAACATATATATTATGTTTACAAATGAGTTGAGTTGCTTCCGTTACTGCCACTTTTGAGTTGAGCCCTTCCTGCCAACAGTGCTGCTGCCGCTGCTGTCACTTATCTGCATAATGCTCTTTGAAGTGTTTTTTGTAATATAATTGTAATTGAGGTTGAAAATATTAATTATTATGAATGTATAATATTTGAGATTGATGTTATTATTCTAATGCTGCTGTAATGGTTTTATTACAACTATTGTACATATACAAACATTCTGGCTACAATTTAGCATAAAAAAGAAAAAAAATGTTTTTTCTTTTTATTTTTTTGGGTCGTTATCTAGAAAACCGCAGCAAATAAAGCTTTTTTTTTGGTGGCAAATCCCACTAATTGTTGCGGTTCTTTGTGGCCACCTTTTTGCAGCGGTTTTGCCTACAACCGCAGCAAAGATTCCATTTTTTTGCTGCGGTTCAACCGCAGAAAATAATTGGTTGGTTTATTGCTGCTGCTCCAAGTGCTGCGGTTAAAAACCGCAGCAAATACCCCTAAAAAAACCGCAGCAAAAGTGGATTTTTGTACTAGTGATTATCAGTACCATTGAGATATCTTAGAATCATTTTCACAGCCTTATGTGAAATTCTTTATGGTTGCTTTGAAATCTTGCACACAACCCTACTGAAAACACTATATATGGCCTACTTGCTGTTAAGTAAGGCAATGAGCCAATTATACCTTTGTACAGTTTACCCTCAACATCCTTTCCCTTCTTATCAAGGCTCAATTTTAAAGAAGTTGGAATAGGTGTTTCAGGATGTGCTGTCTTGCAGGCCATATATCATCAGCAGCTCTTTGATATACTTCTACTCATGGATCATGATTCCATCCTTGGTTTTCTTGATTTGAAACCCTAGGAAGAACCCAAGTTCTCCCATCATACTCATCTCAAAATCACTTTTCATCAAATCTGCAAACTCATTACACAAATTAGGATTAGTAGCTCTGAACAAAATATCGTCAACATATATCTGAGCCACTAACAGATAAGTTCCCTTTCTGTTAAGAATAGTGTCTTGTCAACCGAACCTCTCTTATAACCCTTTTCTGAAAGAAAACTGAAAAGTCTCTCATACCATGCTCTAGGAGCTTGTTTGAGACCATAAAGAGCTTTGTCCAATTTAAAACATGGTTTGGAAGTCACTATCCTCAAATCTAGGGGTTTGTTCCACATAAACATATTATTTCAAATAGCCATTAAGAAAAGTTGTCTTAACGTCTATTTGAAAGAGTTTGAAGTTCATATGGGCAGAAAATGCAATATAAATCCTGATTGCTTCAAGCTTGGCTACTGGAGCAAACGTTACATCATAATCAATTCCTTCTTGTTGATTAAACCCTTGAACCACTAGCTTAGCTTTATTTCCGACTATAATACTCGACTCGCCCAATTTGTTCCTAAACACCTGTTTAATTCCAATAACATACATGTTTTTCTTCATGGGTTCAAGATGCCAAAGTTGATTTCTCTCTAACTGATTGAGTTCGTCTTGCATGGCTAGAACCCAAACTAGATCCATTAAAGCAACCTTATAGTTAGTCTATTCAACATTTCAAAGAAAGGAATAGAAAGCACAAAAGTTTTTTAAAGTAGAATTACTTGTCTGCACCGCTTGTTAATGTCACTAATGATAAGATCAGTGCGATGAGAGGATTTATGCTTAAAAGATTTGTTCATATTAAAGTTTACATTTTGCCTCCTAGTGTTGAACTAGTTCCTGTATTGGTTCCCCCTATATCATTGCTGCTTTGAACAGGTGAACCAGTTTCCATAGTTGTCTCAGCTGCATCACCTTCATGTGGATGAGCATCAGAGTCACTATCTCCTTTCCTTAACTCTTTAGCTACCCGATTCTACGGTGGACCAGACTCTTCGTCTCTAGGGGATTTGTCTGGTGAGTCTGGTTCAACACCTTCTCCTTCCCTATCTCTTGTAAAGGTCAGCATAACAATCTCGAACTCATTAGCATTATCAACCTGCACATGCTTGCTGAACATGTTAGTTTCATCAAATAAGACAGAGATACTTTCTTCAACACATAAGCTCCTTTAGTTGAAAATTTTGTATGTCTTGCTGTGTGAAGAGTATCCAACGAAAACAGCCTCATCACTCCTAGGATCAAGTTTATCCAAACTTGATTTACCATTGTTGTGTACAAACCACTTGCACCCAAAAACACGTAAATGTGCAATGTTTGGTCTTTTCTGTAAAGGTCTCAACATTACCCTATTCAAAATATAGCACACATTAGTCAGAGCTTCAGCCCAAAACTTTCGAGGTAAACCACTATGTAGAAGCATTGTTCTTGTCGTTTCTTCTAGGGTGCAATTTTTCCTCTCAACCACTCCATTTTGCTGTGGAGTTCTGGGAGATGCAAAATTGTGAGATACACCATGATGATTACAGTAGGTTACAAAGCTGATACTGTCACATTCATAACCATGATCATCCCGGGTAGAGAGCAGTTGATGATTAATCTTATTTTGGACATGTTTTACCAACATTTCAAATTCTTCAAAAGTTTCATTTTTAAATTTCAGAAAGATTATCCAAGTATAATGAGAGTAATCATCAACTAACACAAACACATAACTATGACCATTTGGATCTTGCACACGCATGGGCCCACATAAATCCATGTGCATATGTTTGAATGGTTTAGTGGCGCTTCCAACCTTCTTTGGCTGAATAGAGGACTTGACATGCTTACATTTAGCACACTCATGACAAATATGATCTGCAGCAAACTTAATGTTAGGTAAACCTTTAACTAAGTCCTGAGATCATATTTTATTTAGCAAAGAAAAACTTACATGTCCAAGTCTTTTATGCCCCACATCCATGGTCATCCTCTACAACACTGAGACAAGTGGCTCTTGTGTTAGGATTCCGACTCAAGAATGTTATGTAAACATTATTGTGTCGAAACCCCTTAGAGACTAGTTCCTTTGTTTCAATGTTGATGTTGTATATTCGTAGTACACTAGGAACATACAAGGGCTAAGCCAAGTTATTTTAAGGATAAGTATGACTAAAACAAAACTATTTCTTAGATAAAGAGACACCAAAAAAACTTAGATTGGGTTTCCTAAGAACACGACTCAACTCTAGTCACGAAAGTTGAATAAGCAAAGGAAGATTTTTGATTTCTAATCCAAGAAATCTAACGTTTTTAATCCAAGAAACAAGATAAACACTCAAAGTGATTTTCGGTTCAAACTTCTATGTTTATATTCATTAATTCAAAAGGTATTTATAGGGTTACAAAATGCTTGCTGAGTACGAAGAATTTTAGAAAAATAAAAATACAATAAACTCTACTAAATGCGCATTTGATCAAGTCTGATTCCCAATGTTAACGTCTTAAAATTTTCTTCGTTTTCTTTGAATTTTCTTGAGTTATAATGATATTCAATGACAGCCTTAATGTCCCTTTTAATTGTACGTGTTGACTCTATTCAGAACTCCTTCAAATTCGAATTAAAAAGGCTGAATTAAAACTTTCCTAAACAAGCTCAATTTACCCTTTGGAAAGGGCGTGTTTTCAGGTGGTTTTCCTTTGATGTGGGCAGCTTCAATTCATGCTTTAATTGGCTTGTCTCTTGCTGATTGTTGACCCCCAATGTTTCTCCTTGAATGCTGTAGCTCCCACTTTAACTTTCCTTTTGAATTTGAACTTCAATTGAGCAGATTCCCCTACAATGTCGCCATCCGGATTTCTGCTTGTTTGAATTCTTATTATTTCTTAACTTAATAAAACTAACTCACTAATATTCAATGCTAGTTGACACAACTAACAGAGAATTACACTCTTACTAAAAATAACAATTAAAAACGTCACACTTAAAGTTTTATTACAAACAAAATAAAAATACTCAGCTAAAAATGTAACAAGGAACAATTTGGACCGTCCCTTATCTAACATGTCTTGTGAATGGCACGTAAATAGGACCCCTTGTGCCACGTTCTTGATGAGTTGCTCATCCATGATCATGTTGCTAGGCTTGGCTACATCATTCCCCTCCGCTCGAGAAGAGTTTGTCCTCAAGCTTGGTAGCTCTTCAAACTCATCATAATTAAGAGACAAATCTGTCACATTGTAAGTACTTGATACTCCATAATCACCTGGCAATTCAAATTTGTAAGAATTATCATTCACCTTCTCAATAATCTCAAATAGACCATCACTTCTTGGAATAATTTTAGAACGCCTCTTGGTTGGAAAACGTTCCTTACTCAAGAGAATCCAGACTAAATCTCAAGGCTTGAAAAGAATTTCTTTGCGTTTTGGATCCACATAAGCTTTCACCTTTACATTTGCTTGTTCTACTTTGTTTCAAACTTGCTCATGGATGGACTTGTTTGATTTTACTTGTTATTCTCTTTCGTGGCTGTATTTGTGACCCAATGGAATAGGAGTAAGATCAATAGGAGTGGAAGGATTGAACCCATAAACAACTTCAAATAGACTCATTCCTTTGGTCTTGCTTGGAATTCTGTTGTAAGCAAACTCCGCATGTGACAGTAACATAGCTTCCCATTGTTTAGGACTTTTATTTGCCAAAGACCTTAACAAAGTGCCCAAAGTTCTATTAGCAACTTCTGTTTGACCATCAATTTGACGGTTACTAAAAGTACTAAACTTTAATCGTGTGCACATCTTCTTCCTAAGTGTAAGCCAAAAATAACTTAAGAACTTTGTATCACAATCACTAACCATTGATTTAGGGACTGCATGCAACCTTACAACTTATTGAAAATATAACTTAGCAATATGAGAATCATATGTAGTATTACAAGTAATAAAATGTGCCATGTTAGAAAAATGATCCACAACTACCATAATTGAATCTTTTTTATGTTTTGTGAGAGGAAGTCCCACAGCAATATCGAGACTAATATATTCCCATGGTTCTTGAGGGATGGGCAAAAGTAAGAGATAACCTTGTGGAATTGTATGACCTTTTTGACTAACAATGTACCTTTTGATGATGAACTCATCATCTCTTGCTAACTGTGGCAATAAAAAATATTCTTAAGCAAGTTGGATAGTCTTCTCAATTCCAAAGTGACCCGCCATCCCAACTTCATGAAACTCCTTGATGAGTGATTTCCATAAGCTAGATTTAGGGAGACATAAACAATTACCCTTGAAAAGAAAGCCATCTAAAATGTAATAATCTATGAATGGTTGATTATAACACTTTAGAAATAGTTCACCAAAATCCGTATCCCTTAATTTGTAGCTCTATTTCACTTCTTAAATCCCAATGACCCTTGCCTTGAACGAATTCAAAAGAATGTACCTTCTAGATAAAGCATCCGCACCTTTTTTCATGTGACCCTTTTGATGTTTGATGACAAATTGAAAAGCTTGGAGATACTCTACCCATTTTGCATGGCGTAGATGTAGCTTGTGTTGGCTTTGTAGGTACTTGAGTGCCTCATGATCTGAATGCAAAATGAACTCTTTAGCAATAAAATAATGTCTCCAATGGTCTAATGCACGAACAAGAGCGAAGAATACTTTGTCATAGGTTGAATACTTTCGTTGGGCTTCATTTAGCTTCGCACTAAAATAGGCTAGAGGACGCCCATTGTAATACCCAACATTTTCGCGTATTTTAAGAGAGTATTTTTGTGCTTTATTCGTATAATTTTAATATTTTTATTGAAAAAAAAATAAATATGTTCAATGGGAATTTTAAATAAAAGAAAATTGATAATAATAAAATAAATAATAAGTTTTGGTTAAAAGTAATTCTTTGTGTTCATAAATATTATTTTTTATGTTTAAAAATATTTTTAAAAAGGCTTCTAAAAATAAAATTTTCAAAAGGTTTCCTAATTTATTTTGATGCAAGGGCCCAAAGGTAATTTCCACTTGTTAGGATTAGTATGGGTTTTTCCAAATCCTACTTTGGGGCCTATAAATACCCCTTAAAACCAAAATTTTCTGATTTTCTTGCCCATACTAGTCATTAGGATTTCAAAAATTAAGAGAGAAGAGAAAAAAAAGGGGCTTGTGATTTCGTAAAAAAAAAACTGCAGTTCGTGTAGTTCGAAAATTTTTTTTGGGGGTGTCTTGGGATCCGTGCTAGCCGGACCCAACCGCTGCCACCGCCGCCGCCGTTACTACCACAGCCGGTTGCCACCACCTCCCCTCCGACATATTTTTCGAACTTCTAGCTTATAAAAAAAATTTCTCCTTCTTTCTTTTTGATTCAATCTTGCAAATTCATGTTCATACTTATTTTTAATCATGTTTTTATGAGTTTTGATCATGTTTTAATGAAGTATGATTTGTTTGAAGGCATGAATTAAAATTGTTGTTCATGAAATTGTAGATTAGGGTTTATAAATTATGCAAATAATGAATTTTCATGAGTTTTATGATTCAAACTTCAATATTATGATCATGAATTATTGTTGTGTGAAATTATGATAATTTTATGAAGTTTAGATTGATTTTTTAAAGGATTTGAAAATAAAATAAAAATTGCTGCCCGAAATTTATAATCATAAAATTCAATGGAATAAATATTTTGATCATGTTTTGGGTTATGAAAAATTGCTCCAAAGTGTATATTGGTTTCATAATTATGTTGGTTGATTTTAGAAGGGTTTTATCATGAAATTTTGATGTTTTTATAGGTTTTTCAAGACTTTAATGGTAGTAAATAAATCTGAAATTTTTATAAAAACAAGTTAAATTAAGTTTTAAGTGTTCATATTATGGTAGTATGATCACATATGAATTCTATGATGTTACATATAATTTTAGTATGTTTTATGAAGTTTAAAATTGATTTTAAGCATGTTTAGCATGCTGCCCAGAATTTAAAAAGTGAATAATTAGGCTTTTAAAGTGTGTAATTAGCATAAATTGATCATATAAATTAAGTAATACATTTTATGATTGATTTATGTTGTTTTCAAAGCTTTTCAAAGAGTTTTAGTAATTTTATATTGTTGTCCACTTTTCTAAAGTGGCATAAAAAATTGTACTAAGGTTTTATAACGCATAAATAAGTCCCGAAAACTAAGTAGTCATGCAATAGAAAAGAAAAGTGAAGTATGGAATTGAATAGAGACCACATAATGAAGTTTTGGACAAAGTTTCCAATATAAGTTAGTTATATTTGTTGTAGAATTTAGTCAACAAGGTTTGAATTTAGTTTCGGTTTCTCCCTATGTAGGAGAATTCGAATTAGTCCACTCCTAGAAGTTGTGGCGGAGCACCGTTACTTTACAAGGTACGTAAGTACTAAAGACAAACACAGGAGTTAGAATGCATGCTTGAACAATTCTTGATTACATGAAATCTTGTATGCTTGTTATGAATCATGAATTTATGTGCATGACAAGTTTTTAGTAGCATGTTCTTAAAGTATGTTGGCATTCCATGTTAAGTAGAAAGTTAAAATTTATATAAGCTTGAATATGAATGTTATGATCAGTTTAATTTAGTCAATAGTTTATTGATCATGGAAGAAAGTTATTTTTATGTTGGTTAGTTACTTAATCAACAAGAAAGGTAGTTGTGAATTTCTATTCACATGATTAAAAGAAGGTATGAGCAATTATTTTAGACATAATGCCACTCACAATTTAATGTGTGGTCAAGAAGAAAGTAAGTAATTAGCCACTCACAGTTAATGTGTGCTAAAGGAAGTTCAGTTTAATTAAAGGACACACATGAGATTAATTTTGAATCACCTTAAGTTGGAGATAATTAATTTGGCTTACTTGATTTGATGCATGTCTTTATGTGATGTTGCATGAGAGTCATAACATTGCTAAACCTGTTATATCACGTAAAGTGTAAGAGAACTTGCATCAAAACTCTTGGAACGTATATACCTTGAGTATGAACAATGGGGGGAGTCGTATGAAATAGTGATCTATGACTTCTAATTGGAGTACAAGACATTATACTCTTTTCTATTTTTAATGCGCTGGAAATCCGTCACTTTATGTGACATAGTAATAACTTGTTGGAGTTGCTCCCAAGATTGGTGCCCAAAAGGGAGATGATTCGTAAGGAGGAAACCTGTTCGATGCAGGATCCATAAGTTTAAATATTATAATTAATTTAACTGAGTACGTCCATGTGCAGGAGAAAGGTTGTCAAAGTTGAGTTGAGTGCATGTTTTATTTCTTATTGTTGTTGCATAGTCTTTAGTAGTTATGTACTTAGCTTTGCTGACTGTTTGTTTTGTGTGCATCGCTATGTCTTGGACTTGGCCCTATAATGACCCACTTGTGGTGAGTATTTGTTTAGTAAAAGAAAAGCTGCAGGTACAAGTGGGCATAAGTCATTTCATGATGGAATGGAGTGAGAACACTTGTTGTGTTTTCGTAGCTTTATTATATTTTGTTGCTTGTGAAGAGTATTTTGATGTTGATTTATTTCTAAAGACTTTTAGTTTTGGTTTTTAAGGGCCATTGATATGGTTCCGAAGTGTAACAAGTTTAAAGTTGATTTTTATTTTGAGATTGTTTTAAAGTTTCGTTTTAAATTGTTTTGGTTTTAAGACTTCCACTGAAGTACTTTGATAAATGCCTTAGCCGTTATCACGGTGGCGATAATACTTTGGTTTTTCCATATTTAGAAGTTTTAATAAATATAATCCTTAATAATTTTAACATGTTTTCTGGAAAACATGTTAACTAGGAAGTTAGGAAATTCCAGGGTGTTACACCCATTTTGTGACAAAATAGCACCAATTCCAAATCCACTAGCATCACATTCAATCTCAAAAACTTCATTAAAATTAGGTAAAGCAAGAATAGGAGCATTAGTTAGTTGTTTCTTTAGCTCTTCAAAAGCCTTTTATGCCTTATCATTCCATAAGAGAACTAAAGTTTCGCATAAATTTCCTATAAAAAGATGTTAACCCATGAAAGCTTCTTACTTGTTGCATAGATTGTGGTTGTTGGCCATTCTCTAATTGCCTCAAATTTTTTTTCATCTACCTCAATGCCTTGTGATGACACTCTGAACCCCAAGAAGATAACTTGATTAGTGAAGAAACGATACTTCTCAAGATTACCATACAATTTCTTCTTACCAAGAGCTTCAAAAACTTCTTTTAAGTGCTCATGATGAGGCTAAAGTAAACCAAACCACTCTAACTATATATATAGCTAGAAAAGTAGGGATCGAATCCACAGGGAAGCAATTAAACCTATTAGTTTAAAAGAGTTAGACTATGTAAAGGGCCTTTGAGTGTGAATTGTGACCAAGAAATTAACTAAAACTAGAACTGAATCGATTAAGGAAATGAATTAATAACTTAACCTAGGACATCGGCTCACCGCAGATTAACAAATGAATTGGAAACAATTAATTAATAAGATTATCAATTCCCTTGAATTAAGGTCCAGTAATTATCTCGAATCTAGTCTCCTTCAAAACTCCTCTAAAGGCTCTCGCTTAGTTAGACTCGTTTCACCTATTGGCCTTATGACCTAATTGTGGTAAACTTACCTCTCGGCATCGATTTCAACAATATCAAACTAACAATTAAACCTGACCAGTATTTAACTGAAAGCAATAACAATTTACTACAGGAATTCGAGAACAAAAATTGTCAAACTAACAATTGTGCACAAAACATCAACAATCAATCCATGGATCCCCTAGTCCTAGAAAAGGAACTACTCACTCATAATTGAAAGAAAAAAAAACTATATCAATGAAAGAAATTAAAGTCCTAGACATGATTAAACTAAACAAACCAACAATAATCAGGAATTTAAACCTAAGCATAAAACTAATAAAACTAAGAGCATAAATTGAAACTTATAATAAACATTAATGAAGAACAAGAATTGAGATTGAATAAAAACCTGAATCTTATTGATTGAATGATTGACAAGAATTCCACACTGAGAGAGAAATTAAGAGTAAACTACGTTTTGTAAAGTGTAAAAGCATCCCTGACAAAATTAGAAGACTAAACATTAATTACTAAGCCTAAAACGGAGCAAAATCACGCGGAAAACCCCCCTTGGAGCCACTCGCACGGAGGGGTCCGGGCGTGCAGCCCTCACCCGGGCGGTCAGACTCGATCCGGACGGGCAACGTTGTCTTGGCTCGTTTCTTGGTTTTTGCTCGTTCTTCCTTACTTACTTCTTTAATTCTTCATTTAGCACTTCTTATCTTCAGTTAAGCTTCCCAAATGACTTCAACTCATCACTAACTTTTTCAAGTGCTTCAAAAGGCTCGGAAAACAACGATAAATCATCGATTCCTGTAAAATCTAATAAAAAGCACAGCAAACACTCGAAATAGCAAAAGTTAGTAGAAATGGCTCAAAAGACCCATATTAGAGCTAAAAATCAATCGGGATCGGGGGTAAAATACATATCAAATATCAAAATCGGGATCGGGGGTCATAGATCGGGTACATGGCAAAACGGTGGTCTTGCTCAAAAGTAGTGAACCGATCCATGAACTGCTGCTGCTGTATCTAAAAGTTGTGGAACTGGTTCTGCAGCTGGTTCATCTGTACCTGCCATGGGGCAGGGTCCATAGGTGGTTGCTTTGGGGGCTGTTGGGGCGGCGGCTGGGGCACGAACTGCGGGGAATGACTCGGCCTGCCATGTCCCGAGGTACCTGTAGAAGAACCTGCACCACGGCCATCCAAAGGCAGAAGATAGGATTGCTGATCAGGCAGCAATCCGGTCAGTGAACCATTAGGGAGGGTAACAGAAACTCCCCTGGATGGTCCTATGTACCATCTTATGCGCCCCCCATCCCTCAAGTTTAGCCAATCACATTGGCTGAGGTAGGGAACATCCAAGTAGCGGGACCCCACAGCAAGGGTCCTACCTTACTCAAAGTTGGCCTTGTAGTATCTGCCAACAAATGTCAGAAGGCCACCAAAAAAATATTGTTCATGGTTGGTTGGCCAAATCGATTTGTACCTGCATAAGTCTTACATTGAGTATGTAACTGCATAGCAAACAGAATTGGAAGATGAAGACGGTAAGGAAATGAATTTTTAACTAAGTGCCTCCCTAGGCACCACATCTCTTTGGTATGAACCACGTGCTGTTCATACCAACCATATATCGTCCCTGCAAGAAAATGTTGAGTAATCCAAGCAGAGGGATGGTGGATCAGGTTAGCCTTGGCATGTTGCCAGTTAGTCAGATGCACACCTATCAGAGAAAACCACCAAGCAACATCATTGAAGCCCTTTCTGCGTCTAGCAAGCCCCCAACTGGCTAAATCAAATATGGCCCAAAAATCTTCGATCGCTTCATAACGATCGACATTAAACATTCTAAAACTGACACCTCTAACAGGTGCCTTGGGGTTAGGCTGGTGAATTTCAAAACTCGACATAAACTCGTAAGTTATGTCGGGATAAGTTGGTGCATCCATATGAAAAAACCTGTGCATACCCATAGATCTAAACAACTCCTCAGTTTCATCATGAACTCATAAAGCAAGTAATAATTGATGATCTATAAAACGGGTAGGGGTAACATGTCGTAATTTAAGTTTTTGAAACCGTACCTTTTGCTCCTGTGAACCAAAAGCTACTAACCCGTATGTAGAGTCACGTCCAAACCTTGTGCTTCGTTCCTTGAGCTTGCTCCGACCCGTTGTCTCTTTGGTGCCATTGGATAGTAGTGAAAGTTATGAGGAATTAAAGGGTATGAGATGAAAGTGGTTTTAAGTGAGATTTGTGGTGGGATCTAAAAGAGGGTGGAAAAAGATTAAGTTTGGTGAAAATTTGAGTGAATTTGGGTGAGTAATGAGGGAATTATAGTAGAGAGAAGTTAGAGAATAATGGAGTTTGATTTGTGAAGAGAGAAAGAGGAGATAAGGAAATGAGAGGTGAGAGAAGAAGGAAGGAGGAAGGAGGAAGGAGGAAGAAGGAAGGAGGAAGAAGAAAGAAAGAAAGAAAGAAAGAAGAACGAAGGAAAGAAAAAAAAGAAAAAATAAAACGTCTGTGGGGCTGCCGCCTGGGCCGCGGGCAGCGCGCCCGGATTGGGTTGCTCGCCTGGAGGGGTCTAGGCGTAGGGCTCTTTGGGAGATTTTTTTGAGTTTTTGCAAAAAAAACTAAGTCTTCAAAAAGCTGCCACGCGCCCGAGTCGAGTGCTGCTCGCCCGGAGGGCGGCATTCCGCCTCGGTGCCTTTTTTTGCAGTTTTTTCAAAAAAAAAATTCTAAGTGTTGAAAAACAAGCTGCGCGCCAGGACCGAGAGCTATACGCCCGGAGCTGTGCTATTCACCCGGACCCAACCGAGTAGACGGCATTGCTTGCATTTTTTTCCTTTTTTCACCTAAATTGACTAGTAATCACACCCAAAACACTAGGAAAATTTCATTAGTACCTCACCCTCTACTCGCCAAAACTAAGAAAAGAGCTAGAGTCCCTACTAAACTATAAAAATGAAAACGAATAAGCTACAAAAAACTAAACTAACTACGGGTTGCCTCCCGCAAAGCGCTTGTTTAAGGTCATTAGTTTGAACATATTACCTCATAGCTCATAGGGGGTGTAGGTCTCAGAGATTGATTTCCTCAACCAGGGCAACAACATCACCTTCATAGTAGTGCTTGAGGCGGTGTCCATTAACCTTAAATCGCCCCTCTTTCTCGTTCTGAACCTCTACAGATCCGTACTTGCTCACCATGGTAATAATGAAAGGACCGCTCCACCTAGACCTCAACTTTCCGGGAAAAAGCTTTAATCTAGAATTGAATACCAAGACCTTGTCACCTGCTACGAACTCCTTCCTTGTAATTCCCTTATCATGCCATTTCTTAGTCTTCTCCTTATAGATCTTAGCATTATCATAGGCTCCAATCGAAACTCGTCTTGGACATTTAATTGAAGTAACCGCTTCTCACATGCAAGCTTGGCATCCATGTTGAGCTCCTTTACTGCCCAGTAGGCCTTGTACTCTAACTCAACCGACAAATGGCACGCTTTCCCATACACTAACCAATAAGGAGATGTACTAATAGGTGTCTTGAAGGCCGTTCTATATGCCCATAATACATCATGCAGCTTGCTACTCCAATCATTCCTTGACTTTGCAACCGTTTACTCCAAGATAGCCTTGCTTTCTCAATTTGAGACTTCCACCTAACCACTGGTTTGTGTATGATATGCTAATCCTGTTCTGTGGTAAACACCATACTGCCCACTATGCTTTGTATTCTAACTCAACTGGCAAATGACAAGCTTTCCCATACACTAACCGATAAGGAGATGTACCGATAGGTGTTTTGAAGGCCGTTTTATATGCCCATAATGCATCTTGCAGCTTGCTACTCCAATCTTTCCTTGACTTTGCAACAGTTTTCTCCAGGATAGCCTTGATTTCTCGATTTGAAACTTCCACCTGACCACTGGTTTGGGGATGGTATGCTAATCCTGTTCTGTGGTAAACACCGTACTTCTCCAGCAGCTTATCCAACCTTTTCTCATGGAAATGCTTTCCCCCATCACTAATGACAGCTCTAGGGACTCCGAACCTAGGAACGATAACCTGCTTAAACAACCTCAAAACAATGTTAGAATCTCAATGGGGGGTAGCAAGAGCTTCCACCCATTTAGAAACATAATCCACAACAACTAATATGAAACGGCTTCCATCAGATGATGGAAAGGGGCACATATAATCAATGCCCCAAACATTAGAAATCTCAACTTCCAATATACTTGTTTGAGGCATTTCGTGCCTTTGCGAAATATTACCTGTTCGTTGGCACGAATCACAAGACATAATGAAGGATCCAGCATCCTGTAGGATAGTGGGCCAATAAATACCCGATTCGAGGACCTTAAAAATCGTCTTAGAATGTCCAGCATGACCTACATATGGTGATGAATGGCAATGGCGAAGTATACTATAGACTTCCCATTCCGGAACACATTTCCTGTATAGACCATCTGCACATTCACGAAATAGGTTAGGATCATCCCAAAAGTATAGCTTAACATCATGTAAAAACTTCTTTTTCTGCTGGTAAGTCAAATCAGAAGGTAAGACACCTCCAACAACATTATTAGCAAAGTTAGCAAACCAAGGAGAATTTACACAAACTGCAAACAGATGTTCATCAGGAAAGGAATCATCGATGGGGATAGAGATCTCCCCATCATCATACCGTATCCTCGATAAGTGGTCAACTACCACATTCTCTACTCCCTTCTTATCACGAATCTCGAGATCAAACTCTTGAAGCAGTAAAATCCACCGAATGAGCCTCAGTTTTGCTTCCTTCTTCCCAAGTCGATACTTAAGAGCTGCATGATCAGTGTAAGCAATAACTTTCGAACCTACAAGATAAGCATGAAATTTATCTAATGCATAAACAGTAGCAAGCAACTCTTTTTCCATGGTGGCATAGTTGACTTGAGCTTCATCCAAGGTCTTAGTAGCTTAATAAATAACATGTAGGACCTTATCCCTCCTTTGACCTAAAACTGCACCAACTACAAAATCACTAGCATCACACATTATCTCAAAAGGTAAATTCCAATCGGGAGATTGTATAATATGTGTCGAAATTAATTCATTTTTGATCATATTAAAGGACTCAAGACATTCATTAGCCAATTTAAAATCAGCATCTTTTAAAAGCAATTGAGTTAGTGGTTTCGCAATCTTAGAGAAATCCTTAATAAATCTGCGATAAAAACCGGCATGACCCAAAAAACTTCTTACCCCTTTAACATTCACCGGAGGTGGCAATTGCTCAATTACCTATATTTTCGTCTTATCCACCTCAATATCACGCTCGGACACCAAATGTCCTAATACTACTCCTTCATTGACCGTGAAATAGCATTTTTCTTAATTTAAGACCAAATTTAACTGCTCACACCTCTCGAGAACTTTAGTCAAGTTAGTTAAACAACAATCAAAATCAGAACCATAGACTATAAAATCATCCATGAAGACTTCCATAATAGACTCTATGAACTCGGAAAACATGCTCATCATGCAACGTTGGAAAGTAGCTGGTGCATTACATAACCAAAAGGCATTCTACGATATGCAAAAGTACCATAAGGACATGTAAAGTCGGTTTTCTCTCTAAAATCAGGATGGATGGGAATCTGAAAGAAACCCGAATATCCATCAAGGTAACAGAAATACTTATTCTTAGCTAACCTTTCCAACATTTGATCAATAAAAGGGACGGGGAAATGATCCTTTTTAGTTGCAACATTCAATTTTCTATAATCAATACACATTCTCCATCCTGTAACAACTCTAGTAGGAACCAATTCATTCCTATCATTACGAACAACAGTTGTTCCCCCTTTCTTAGGGACTACCTGTACGGGACTTACCCACTGGGAATTAGGCAGCGAGTAAATGATACCTGCACCTAGAAGTTTAAGAACTTCTTTCTTCACCACCTCCTGCATGTTGGGATTCAAACAACGTTGACCCTGTATACAAGGTTTATGACCTTCCTCTAAATGAATTCTATGCATACAAAAATCAGGACTAATACCAGTCAAATCATCAATAGTGTAACCAATAGCCTTCTTATGAGACTTAAGCATAGACAAAAGCTTATCGAGTTGACTATCAGTAAGAGAAGCACTAACAATGACTGGATACAACTCCTTATCATCTAGAAAAGCATATTTCAAGTTAGATGGGAGGGGTTTCATCTCAGGTTTGGTTACCTCCTTGACATAAAAAACCTCTTGAGGTAACTCAACAAATCTCCGGCTCTCCTCCGGATTAAATTCCTCACCAGTAAGATCATGGACCAAATTATTTGCATCATTTGTACCTTCACCTGCACAAACATCAAGACAATCAACGACCTCCAGAAGATTCTTTGTAGTAGATCGAGGCATATCATCAATAACAATCTCATCAATGACATCAATAACATAGCATGACTGTACCATCATAGGACTCTTAAGACCAGTGTTAAGATTGAATGTTACTTTATCATCCCCTACAGAAAGAGTCAAACTACCGTTTTTGACATCAATAACAGCACCTGCAGTGTGTAAGAATGGTTTACCAAGTATAATCGGGAAATGAGCATCCTCATCCATGTCTAACACAACAAAATCAACAGGAATAAAGAATTTCCCTACTCTCACCGGAACATCCTCTAAAATAACTTAAGGGTACTTCACTGTCCTATCTGAAGCACCCATATCATGCTTTTTTCAAATCGGCAAAGGTATGACACTAACACTGGCCCCTAAATCACATAAAGCTTTATCAACAAATAATGGGCCAATGTTACCAGGAATAGAAAAACTTCGCAGGTCTTTCAGCTTAGGTGGTGACTTGTTTTGCAATATGGCACTGCACTCCTCCGTAAGTGCTACGGTCTCCACCACATTCAACTCACGTTTCCTGCACAAAATATCTTTCAAAAATTTAGTGTAAGTAGGAATTTGAGTTATCAAATCAATAAAAGGAACAGTAACCTGCAAATTCTTGACAATATGTAAAAATTTACTGAACTGATTATCATTCTTACTCCTGGTCACCCTGTTCGGAAAGGGCAACCTAACCTGTGACCTCGGGATCGTATCAATCGATGTTTCATCTACCTTCTCCTTAGGTGCTTCACCCTCCTTATCTAGAACTATCTCTAAATCTTCACCCACCACATCAATGGTTTTCTTAGCTCCACCTGCAACATCAGAATTAACATCATCAGTAGGCATTTTCAGACCCGCATAAGCAGTTTCACTCCTCAAAGTGATGGCATTGACATGGTCCCTCGGGGGATTCCGTGGTGCCTGTGATACTGGAGGTGTAGGTTATGATGGAAGGTGGCCCGGTTGCCTTTGAGCAGTTGATTGTGGAATCTGAGCTATCTGAGTCTCCAGGTGCTTGTTGTGAGCCTGCATTGCCTCCTTATTTTTCTGCATCTGCAGCATCATATTCTTCAGCTCTAAAATTTCACCACTAGGTTGACCCGGCAATGGTGGTGCTGATAGTGGTGGCCTACTGAAACCTGGTGGGTGTGGTGGTACATATTTCTGCATCAGTTGGTGCGCCTGCTGAGGTGGTGTTGTTTGCTGAGGATTCTGCACATTGCTATTGTTCTTTTAGGAAATGTATGGATGATCCTTCCAGCCCGGATTATATGTATTGGAAAATGGATTGTTCTTGTAGGCTTGAAAGGCACACACTTGCTCTACTGAACTGGTACATGACTGTGAACTATGACCGAATGAACCACATGAATCCCAGAAAGGGTTAGTGCATCCCGAAAGTGCAGCTACAGGTGATGGTGGGGGAGCTGTAGTACCAATCTTATCAAGCTTCTGAATTATTGCATTGATCTGTGCAGCTAAACTCTCATACTTGTCATCAACTACATGTTTTCCACCCTTCCTGAAATGCCCTCTAAGGTTACCAAACTGTGAATTATGAGTAGCAATTTGATCAATCAGTTCATATGCAGCATTGACCTCATGGTTCATGAATCGACCATTAGCAGTAGAATCTAACAAAGCATTAATCTCATTTACCAAACCATTGTAGAATGATTGAACTAAAAATCATTTCTCAAGCTCATAATGAGGACACATTCTCAATAACTCCTTGAACCGTTCCCCAGCATCATAAAGTGACTCATATGTTTCTTAATTGAAATTAGTAATTTGACTCCTCAGTAAAGCAGTTCTCTGTGGTGGATAGTACTTCCTCTGAAAAGCAAGAGCTAAGTCCCGCCAACAAGTAATTGTAGCCATATTAAGATCATTCAACCAGGTTCTAGCTTTGTCCTTCAATGAAAATGGGAACATTCTCCTCCTAATATACTCCTTAGAAACATTCATTTGCTTGATAGTATCACAATGTTGGAAGAAATTTTGTAAATGTAAATTCGGATCCTGCTTCAATGTCCCTAAAAACTGATTTCGTTCAACCATATTCACAATAGTCGGTTTATGTTCAAAATTAGCAGCATCGGTATCAGGTAATGAATAACCTCCAGCCATAGACTCCGTACTAGGCATGGAATAGTCTCTCAATGAACGGGCCGCAGGTGGCGGTGGTGGAGGTGGTGGTCCTCTACCCTGTCCTTCTCCTTCGGCAGCCATTTCGACCTCTAAATGCCCTTTAAACAGCGGGTTGAAGGTGAAATTGAAAAATTGAGACAAATCAGAAATAGTTTCCTCCACAGATCGAGAAAGAAATATTCAGCGTCTACTACGTCTCAACCGCTTCAGAAATACTTGCTCGGGCTCAGGAAAAATAAAAATATCAGGCTCGTGGTAGTTTTGCATAAACCTATAGACCTGCACAAAATGGAAACTCTGAGCAAAGATAAGAAACTGCCCCAAAGAACAAAAAAGTTCTTTGAGACTAAGAAAAATAAAAAGAAAACAGTATAAACCTGACTAACAGAATTAAAAATTGCCTCACCGACAACGACGCCAAAATTTGATGAGGCTATCGCACACCTATCAAAAATAAACCAAACCACTCTCACTAATATAGTTGGGGAAGTAGGGATCGAATCCATAGGGAAGCAATTAAACCTATTAGTTCTAAAAAGTTTAGACTGTGAAAAGGGGCTTTAAGTGTGACTTTTGACCAAGAAATTAACTAAAATTAGAACTGAATCGATTAAGGGAATGAATTATTGACTAAACCTAGGACATTGGCTCACCACAGATTAACAAATGAATTGCATACAATCAACTAATTAGATTATCAATTTCCTTGAATTAAGGTCCACTAATTCTCTCGAATCTATTCTCCTTCAAAACTCGTCTAAAGGCTCTCGCTTACTTAGACTCGTTTCGCCTATTGTCCTTATGATCTAATTGTGGTAATCTTACCTCTCGGCATCGTTTTCAACAATATCAAACTAACAAGTAAACCTGGCCAGTATTTAAGTGAAAGCAATAACAATTGACAACAGGAATTCGAGAACAAAAATAGTCAAACTAACAATTGTGCACATAACATCAACAATCAATCGATGGATCCCATAGTTCTAGAAAAGGAACTACTCACCCATAATTGAAAGAACAAAAAATTAATCAATGAAAGAAATTAAAGTCCTAGACATGATTAAACTAAACAAGCAATAATCAGGAATTTAAATCTAAGCATAAAACTAATAAAACTAAGAGCATAAATTAAAACTAATAATAAACATTAATGAAGAAACAGAATTGAGATTGAATAAAACCTGAATATTATTGATTGAATGATTGACAAAAATTCCACACTTAGAGAGAAATTAAGAGTAAACTAGGGTTTGTAATGTGTAAATAGCGTCCTTGATAAAATTAGAAGACTAAACATTAAGGACTAAGCCTAAGACGGAGCAAAATCACGCAGAAAACCCCCCTTGGAGCCACCCGCCCAGTGGTGTCCGGGCGTGCAGCCCTCATCCGGGCGGTCAGACTCAATCCGGGTGGGCAGCCTTGTCTTGGCTCGTTTCTCGGTTTTTACTCATTCTTCCTTAATTACTTCTTTAATTCTTCATTTAGCACTTCTAATCTTCAGTTAAACTTCCCTAATGACTTCAACCCTTCACTAACTTCTTCAATTGCTTCAAAAGGCTCGGAAAATAACGATAAATCATCGATTCCTCTAAAATCTAATAAAAAGCACAACAAACACTCGAAATAGCCAAAGTTAGTAGAAATGGCTCAAAAGAGCCGTGTTAGAGCTAAAAATCAATCGGGATCGAGGGTAAAATACATATCAAATATCAACTTATCAGCTCACCATGCTCGTTTTCTCCCTTTCTATACACCAAAATGTTATCAAACCACAAAAAAACATATTTGCCCATGAAAGGCTTCATAACTTGATTCATTAAACGCATAAAAATAGAGGGTGCGTTTGATAAACCGAAGGGAATGATTAGCTATTCATATAAGTCTTCTTTTGTTTTGAAGGAAGTTTTCCACTCATCATCTTCATAGATACGAATTTGGTTGTATCCACTTAGATCAATTTTAGAGAACACATTGGAACCATAGAGATCATCCAACAAGTCATTCAACATAGGAATTTGAAATTGATATTTGATGGTGATTTTGTTAATGGCCCTACTATCAACACACATACACCATTCTCCATTATTTTTAGGTACAATTAACGTGGGGCATGCACAAGGACTCAATGACTCTCTAATAAGACCTTTATACAACAATTCATCAACTTGCATTTTAATCTCTTCACTCTCTTTAGGATTAGCTCTATAAGCCGGTTTATTTGGCAATATAGACCCAAGAATAAGATCAATTTTGTACTGAATATCACGTTTTGGAGGTAATCCATGAGGAATATATTGTAAAAAAATGTGATTATAAGATTCAAGCAAAGGTTTAAGCAATGGGTAGTCATTTTGTGAGTGATCTTTTGTTTCTTCAAGTCTAAAAAGAAAAAATTGTTTCTGAGATTTATATTCATGCATTTCAGACTTAATTAGAGTACTAAGGGATGTTATTTGCGTTTGAATAGTTTTATGTGTGATGTGAATTTTCGTATGCATCTAAAAACTCACAAAGGCAAAGACTAAACCCACGAATTTCTAAAGGCTAAGCCACCAAAAATCTTGAATTTACGTTGATTAACTAGTCTTTGATTAAAGCCTAAGCACCCCCACTACTTAATCCACGCACTAGAATAGAAAGGAATTACCCACCAACTCCCAAATTTTCAGAATTTTGTTTTCAAGTAATCAAATAAAACTTTTATTCAACTCTCAAAACTGATTTTTTTACAGCCTAAGGTTGAGACTATTTATAGGGATAATCATCAACAATATCCTAGCTAAAGAAGATCAAGATACACGCACAAAACAAAGATAAACATACTCCTAATGACAACTCAAGGTAAGATTGCCACATCATCACTGCATCTTGATCTTATCTTGAAACTCTAACAAACTTTATCCAATCAAGATTCTATCCTAAAAAACTTCCTTAATAACTAATAAACAAGATAATTAGTAAATTACAACCAAAAATACATAAAAAAAATCTAATGACCCAAATCTTCACAAAATCTCGCCCAAGTAGCTTGCTTCAATTTTGCGCAATTTTCAAGATTTGCACCAAATCTTTAAGATCCAGTCTTTTAATCAAGAAACCTTCAAGAAGTCATCTCCCATTTTTTTAAGGTTGTAACTGATGATCAAGACTCCACAAGAAATAAAAGACTCAATGCCTAAAATGAGAAAAAAGCCTATCAAGTGAAGTAGGAGAAAACTCACAGGCAAAACCAATTTATTCCCCTTATTAACCATATACTTCTCTTGATTTGCGTGCCTACCTAGATATGTGTGACCATGCACACGCAAATCCCAACCTTAGATGAAACCATTAGACTTGAGTCTCCATAAGCAATTAATTCTCCCATGGTTGCACCTTTCTATGTAGCTTCAATCAAACCTTCGAAGTTGTGATCAATATTTGTATCATCCTCCCCTTCTTCAAAAGTGTTTATCCTCAAACCTCGAGGTTTATCATCAGAAACATAAGGAGTCAAATCACCAATGTTAAATTTATCATGGACCCCATATTGACCTGACAATTCTAATTGATAAGCATTGTCACCAATCTACTTCAAAACCTTGAATGGACCACCACACCTAGGCATGAGTTTGTTCTTGCGTTTGTTAGGAAATCTTTCCTTTCTTAGGTGTAGCCAAACCAAGTCTCCTTCCTTGAATGTATGTTGATGGCAATGCTTATTTGCATGAGTCTTGTATTGATCGTTTACCTTCTGACTTCTAGCTCTCACTTGTGCATGGAGCTTTTGCATGTACTCAATCTTTCCCAATGCATTTTTGTGCACCAACTCACGCTTTGGAATTTCAACATGATCAGTAGGTAGCTTTGGATTTGTCCCATATACGACCTCAAATGGCGAGTGTTTTGTAGCAAATGTAGGTGACCTAATGTAGGCAAACTCTGCATGTGCAAGCTTCAAATCCCAATCCTTTTGTGTCTTGCTTACCAAACCACGCAACAATACTCCAAGAGTTCTATTTGTGACTTCTGTTTGCCCATGAGTTTGAAGATGACATGTTGTACGAAAGAGAAATTTCGTGCCAACTAGATGCCATAGAGACTTCCAAAAATAACTCATGAACTTTGTATCTCTATCACTTACAATTGTCTTAGGAATTCCATGAAGTCTCACTATGTCTCTGGAATACAAATCTGCAACATTCATAGCATCTTCAGTTTTATGGCAAGGTGTGAAGTATGCCATCTTCGAAAATCTATCCACCACAACCATGATAGAATCCTTGCTTCTTATAGTTCTAGGCAATCCCATAATGAAATCCATGGTATGGGGACATCTTCCCTAGGACCTTCAAGAACAGGCAAAGGTGTGTAGTGACCTTGATTAAAAGAAGCTTTCGCCAATCGACAAATAGGCCAATAGAAGTGTTCTTGTAACATGTTTTGAGTTTTAGTAATGCCAAAATTCCCTAATAACCCTCCACCATGCGCATCTCTAACAAACAGTTCTCTAATTGAACAGTTAGGTACACACAATTGATTACCCTTGAGTAAGAACCCATCATGCATAACAAAAGATCCAACAACACCGTTGTCCATTTGTTGCAATATTGGACCGAAACTATCATCATGCTCATAGTATGTTTTGATCATCTCTAGAACAAGTACCTTGCAATTCAAAACATTCATAAGAGCATACCTACATGAGAGAGCATCTGCAACAACATTAGACTTGAGTTCTTTGTACTTTGATGAAAAGTGAAAGGATTGTAGGAACTCCACCAAGTTGGCATGTTTAGGATTCCACTTTTGTTGGCCATTAATGTGATTCAATGATTCATGATCAGAATGTAGAATGAAGTGGTGAGGTCTCTGCTAATGACTCAAATGATCAAGAGCTCTAACAGTAGCATAAAAATGTTTATCATAAGTAGAACAGTTCAACCTTGCTCCATTCAATTTCTCACTAAAATAAGCAATAGGCCTCTTCCCTTGAACCAATACTTCTCCAATACCCACATTACTTGCATCAGATTCAACTTCAAAAGGTCCTGTAAAGTCAGGAAATGCAAGAATAGTCGTGTTGCATAGCATCTCGTTGATCCTCTCAAAAGCTTTTTGCGCCTCTTCAGTCCACTGAAAAGGCTTGTCCTTCTTTATGCACTCGGTCATAGGAGCTACAGTAGATGATAAATTCTTCACAAATCTCCTATAAAACGACGGTTAACCATGAAAAGCACAAACCTCAGTGACATTAGTTGGAGTAGGCCAAGTTCTAATTGCTTCAACCTTTGTTTGATCCATAGAAACTCCATCTTTCGAGACCACATACCCCAAAAATGTGACACTAGGAACTATGAAATAGCATTTATCGAGCTTCCCATAAAGTCTTTGTTGCTTTAAATTTTCGAACACACTCCTTAGATGCTGTAGATGATCCTCATTGGTTTTACTATAAACCAAGATATCATCTAAGTAAACAACAATAAACTTTCCAAGGTATGGCTTAAATACTTCATTCATGAGTCTTATGAAGGTACTAGGTTCATTGGTAAGACCAAAAGGCATGACCAACCATTCATAAAGCCCCAACATAGTCTTGAAAGTTGTTTTCCACTCATCACCTTTTTTCATGCGAATTTGATGATACCCACTCCTAAGATCAATTAACACATTAGAGTCATACAATTCGTCAAGTAAATCATCTAAACTTGGAATAGGGAATCTATATTTGATGGTGATGTAGGAATCTATATTTTATGGTGATGTTGTTAACTGCTCTTGAATCATTACACATTCTCCAAGTTCCATCTTTCGTAGGAACACTCAAAGTAGGAAACGCACAAGGACGCATACTTTCTCTTACATATCCACGTTCCATTAGCTCCTCAATTTTCCTTTAAATCTCCTATGTTTCTTCAGGATTACATCTATAAGCTGGTTTGTTTGGAATTAGAGCCCCAGGAACAAGATCTATTTGATGCTCAATGCCCCTCATAGTTGTTAATCCTTGTGGTAGATCATCCGAAAACACATTTTCAAATTCACGCAACAAAGGCTTCAAAATCTGTGGGATGGATGAGGAACCTACCTGTACTTCCTTATCCATGAGAACAAAGACTTGATTACAAGGACTCAAATCCCTCTCCACCTCCCTAGAACTCGTAAAAAACGCACCTTTTTTGTTCTCCATATTCTCTTGTTTCTTAACATTCACAACCCTCAATGGATTCAATGCAATAGGTTTGCCATGGACATGGTTCTTGATGACATAGACATTAGTTCTACCATCATATTGATCAAATCTATCATATTTCCAAGGTCTTCCAACTAAAATATGGCACGCATCCATACGGCAAACATCACATAGCACACTGGTCTTCAAATTGCGTAATTTTGAATGATATTAAAGCTTGTTTGATTACCTTAACATTAATAGTATTGGTTAGGCAATGAAGCTTGTATGAATGAAGATTATTATGTGTAGGATAGTTGAGCTTCTGAATCAACAAATTAGACACCAAATTCTTGCAACTACTACTATCAATAATCACATCACAAAGTTTACCCTGAACTACACAGCTTATCATGAAGATTTTATCTTTTTGGCTCTCTTCTAATGGCGTGGGCTTAGTTTGCAAAGCCCTCCTCAACACTAGAGCTTTACCATGTGTCTTAGGATCAACTTCCTCCATATCATTACTACTCTTATCCTCTTGCTCAATGTCATCTTGCTCCCCTTCTCCAATGATTACGTCTAGATAGGCTTCTTCAATTTCTCTTGCCTCTCTAATTGTGATGACCCTTGAACCAGGACGATTTCATTGCACATGCCCATACCCTTGGCACTTGAAACGCTTTCTCTTGTCATCAGGAATTGATGAGAATTTAGTAGGAGTAATAGCCCTAGGCTTATCTTCACTCTCCACCCTAGGTTTAGTGTTTTGCGTGAACACCACCTCCTTTTCTTTCTTAGACTCATTACTGTTGAACAAAGTTTTAGACTTTTTCTTGTATCCTTGCCTTTCGACCCATAAGGCTACCTTAAAAATATCATCAAAAGTATAATAAGGTTGCAATTCCACCTTTTCCTTGACAGACTCATCAAGTCCTGAAACGAATCTAGCCACCCTGTGATCCTCTTTCTCTTTAATGTCACATATGATTACCATCTTTTCGAATTCATTGATGTATTCCTCAACACTTTTAGGGTGTGTTTGGTATCTTTAGAGAAGTAGGTAGGTAATGAAATCGGAAAGAGATACCTTTACTATATGTTTGATAGATGGTTTAGGAAAGGGAAACAAATAACTAAGGGAAACCAATACCATTACTTTGTTACCCCCCTCTAACTTGTGGAAACAATTTACATTTCCAGACTTCCGCTTCTCTCTCTTCTCTACTGTTTTCTCATCCTTTCTATCTCCGTGTCCATTAACATTGATTCCTCCAAAATCCTCTTCAGTCTTCAATCTCATCAAAACATCAGAGTAATTTGAATTCTAATTTCTTTTTTTTTTATTTATTATTTTTTTATGATGTAATTTTATGATTTTTGTGATTTATTGATGTTAGGTTATTGAATTGAGGCATATTAGATATGTACTTTTTTTTCGGGTATGAAATATGTTCAATTCTCTTCCCTTTTCCTTTCAACTCATCGTTTTTTTAAATCTCTTTAATTCCTTTCCTATTTGATTGTTGACTCCTTACCAAATAGAAAGTAATAGTAAGGGTTAGTATTACCATTTCTCCCTTGAACCAAATCCTCTCCATTTCATTTACAAAACCCACACCAAATATACCCTTAGAGTTTTGTTTCAAAGCATGCATCTTTTGGAAGTTATTTTGTTCATATTCATGAGGAACAAATCGTTTCCTCAGTCCCTTCTTCAATTTGCGCCAAGAGGTGATTTTAGATCCACCCTCTTTCTTCTCTTCCTTGCAAGCCCTTATACCAAAGACTAGCATAAGATGTTAGCTTTAATTCAGCCACTTTGAAAGCCTTAGAGTCATCATACTCCTTGTAAGTGAACACTCTTTCGGTCCTCCTTAAACAATCAAGAAAAACTTCAGCGTGTAAACTTCCATTTGAACTCAGGAACGTCCAATTTTAGGTTTCGATCATCCTCCCTTTGTTTATCTTATCTTTTGTGTCTCTTCCTATCATCTTCATCACTTGAAGTTGAGTATATGTCCTTCTTAGGTTTTCGTGTGCCCCTAGTAGAATCATCATCCCTAAAACTTGAACTAGATTCATCAAACTCATTGGATTTTTCCGAGCTTTTAGCCTTGGATCCAACGAACTACAAGAGTTCTTATAGCATGTGGTGCAATTCTTTAATTTCATTATCCCTTTGAATTTCCCTATTTGTTCAAAAGGAGTCCCCTTTTTATTATTTATCGATTGTCCGTCCTCCATGATTAGTTTCCTTGAGTATAGATCGATTTCATCTCTCAACGAGAGCACCAAAGTTGATTTAAATTTTTGTATGAATTTAAAAACTCACAAAGGTAAATGATGAGGCTGTCGCACACCTATTAAAAATAAAACAAACTACACTAACTAATATTGCTAGGGAAGTAGGGATCGAATCCACAGGGAAGCAATTAAACCTATTAGTTCTAAAAAGTTTAAACAGTGCAAAGGGCCTTTGAATATTGAATTAAGACTCAAAAGTTAACTAAAACTAGAAATGAGTTGATTAAGGGAATGAATTTATGACTAAGCCTAGGATATCAGTTCACCGCAGATTAATAAATGAATTGCATATAATTAATTAACAGAATATCAATTTCCTTAAATTAAGGTCCACTAATTCTCTCGAATCTAGTCCCCTTCAAAACTCCTCTAATGGCTCTTGCTCACTTAGACTCGTTTTGTCTATTGTCCCTATGATCTAATTATGGTAATCTTACCTCTCGACATCGATTTCAACAATATCAAACTAACAATTAAACCTGGCCAGTATTAATCTGAAAGCAATAAAAGTTGACAACTGGAATTCAAGAACATTAATAACCAAACTAACAATTATGAACAAAGCATCAAAATCAATCCATGGATCCCCTAGTCCTAGAAACGGAACTACTCACGCATAATAGAAACTAATGGAACCAATTTAATAATAAGAACTAGAGCTAAAAACATGACTACAACAATTAAACTAATTAACATGAACAAAATAACTCAAAAGCATGAACTAGGACAAAAAAAGGATCTAAAATTAAAATACTACTAACAATTATAATTAATAAAAATAATTAAACTAGTAAGCGATTGTATTGAATGAATGATTAAGTTTTGACAAAAGTGAGTTCTAGAAAGAAACTAAATGAAAAACCCTAGAAGAAAAATAATATGTGCTCTCCTCTGTTCCAAAAGACCTAAAACAAAAGCTATTTATATGAAAGGTACAGGGCCCGAGCTAAAAAGGTGAAAAAAGGGCTCTGGACAAACCGCCCGACCAACCGGGCAAAATCCGCCCGATCGGGCACACGAAGCGAGTGACTTTGGCCTTCAAAGCAATCCGCCCGATTGCCCGGGCGAAATTCGCCCGATCGGGCGCGATCAGTGTATTCGTCCCATCCTCTTAAAAAATGCTAAGTAAATTCCGCCCGACCGCCCGGGCGAAATGACTTTTTTGCCTAAATAAAGTCAGCTCGTCTTTTAGCTACTCCAGGCTTCATCATAGCTTCCTTAGTACTTACATTCTAACCCATGGCTTCTAGTATCCAGTTTTAACTCATATGATTGCCTCGGAATCAATGCAAAGACACCGAAATCCTATAAAAAGTCGCTAACAAGCACTAACAACTCCATACAACCAAATGTTAGCAAAAATAGCTCCGAAGAGCATAGGTTAGAGTCAAAATAAACTAGAAAAAGGGGGTAAAACCAAAGAATAAAATACACCTATTAGTAAAGTCTAAACTCACGATTTTTAAAGGCTAAGCCAACAAAATTCTTGAATTTAGGCATCACCACTAGTAGAAAAATTGGATTTTTCTACTCCACATTTGCTGCGGTTCTATGAGATTTTTAAAGAAGCGCAGCAAATAGTTGTAGATGATACACATGTAAAATTATTTGCTGCGGTTAATCTTTTTGCTGCGGTCGTTTTTTTATTTGTTGCGTTTATAACCGCAACAAATAATTAATTCAAAACAAATAGTCAAAAGCCCAGCCCAAACGGAGTGGGTTTAAATACCATAAACCCACCAAAAAATTTTATTCTTTTCTCCCTCCTAACCCTAACCCTATCCCTCTTCCATTTCTCTCACTCGTCTACTCTTCTCTCTAATCCCCCTCTTCTCTCTTCTCTCTTCTCTCGTCTCCTCTTCTCTCTAATCTCCCTCTTCTCTATTCTCTCGTCTCCTCTTCTCTCTTCTCTCGTCTCCTTTTCTCACCAACAAATAGGCAGACTTTGGAAGGCTTGAAATAGAGCTAGCTGATGTTTAAATGGCTAAAATTACTGGTTCTCTTCTTATGACTATTCAAATTGTTGTTCATATTGAAACTCTTACTACTCTTGGTGCTGAAGTTCGTTGGTGCTCTTGTAACATCTTCTCTACTCATGTTTGTCAATTGATTTCAACTTTTATTCGATTTTTTCGCTGTTTTTAGATCTCAGATCTTAGATCTGTTGATTTTTTTGAAATTGAGGAATGAAATTGTTGTAGATCTTAGGTTTAACGGAGTTAAAATTCGCTGATTTTTTTTGTTAAAATTACAGAAATCTGATTCACGAAATGCAGTTGAATATGTTATGGATCTCAGTTTACAAACGGTTTTGGTGATTTCTAGGGGTTTTTGGAGGCGAATTTTGGTGGTGATTTGTAGGGGTTTTTGGATGTGATTTTTAGTGGTTTCGATTTGAGTTATGTTTCGATTTGTGGTTTTTGTTTTTTGGTTTAGATTTTGTTGTTATTTTTCCTTTTATTTTGGTAGTTTTTTTTTTGTTGTCGATTTGTTTTTATTGTCATTTTGTTGTTGTTTTTGGTATTGATTTTGTTGTTGTTGTTTATTGTTTCGATTTTCCTTTTATTTTGGTACTCATTTTTTTGTCGATTTTTTTGTTGTTTTGGTGTTGTTTTTGTTGCTTTTTGGCTTTGATTTTGTTTTACTGAGTGAATTAGTGTGAGTGTGAGTGAGTGGGTAAGTGGGTGAGTAAGGGACTAACTGTGATTGTGAGTGTGTGACTGTTGGTGTGACTGTGAGGGACTGACTGTGTGCGACTATGACTGAGTGTGTGTGTGTGTGTGTGTGTGTGTGTGTGTGAGATTTTTACTAATGGTGATAGTGTGACTGAGTGAGTGAGTGAATGAGGGAGGGTGGGACTAAATGTGTGGTTTAAGGTGTTTGTTTTTGGTTTGGGTTTTTGTGGTTGTGGTAGTGGTTGTAGGTGTGAGTGGAGGAGAGTGGTTGTCTTAGCTATTGAAAAGGTTGAATATTTAAAGACTTTAGTAAATTTGATTTAAAATTGGTTTTAATGCAATTTTATGAATTTGATTGAACTTGGTTTTATGTATGGCATGAAAGTTGGTTCATTTCATTTTAGTTGATAGTTTTTCATTTGAGAAGTGGCTTTTGCTCATGATTTTGTGGCTTCTTTTGTATTGACATGATCCTATGATGCGTGCATTTGTATGTGATTAATCATTAATGAAATATGATTTATCACTTTATAATTTGGTGCAATGGTTGTTTGTACCATCATCGCGGAAGTTTTACTTGAAATTACACCATTCTGTCGTGGATTTTAATTCCTTGGTTTTGTTATTGTTGATGTTGTTTAGGATCCACATATGACTGACCTTGTCAAGGAACGATTTCCGGATACAGAGCGCCTAGTGGTAATTTCTTAAGTTAACATGAGTTTGTTTATATAGCCATGTCTTGATCTAGATAGCTAAGGCGAGGGGAGGGCCAGGGGTGCTCTTAGTCACCTTAATTTCTTTGGAGGCCATGAACTTACATTCCCTAATCCTCTATTCAGTGCAGGTTCTACAAGAGGACTTCACAAAGTGTCATATACATTCTCATATGTTATATTTATTGGAAAGTAAAAATTTGGGACGTACCAAGACAAGGAAGTCTAAAGTAAGTTCTTTACGCAGATTGTGATTGTTTTTTCATCTTGTGTTCTTGTCATTTCACTTGTTAAAATAAATGTTTTGAAACTAAGTGAACCTTGTAGTTACTTGTGAGAGCTGTTGTTATCATTTTATAAGATCTTAATGTCTAGCTATAAGCCCCTTCTGTTGCTGAAGTTTGAGTTATTAATTGTTATCATGGATTTTAGAATCATATTTAGGATGTGTTGATCAGGCAGTCTTACCCTTATATCTTCTAATTCGCTGGTTATGACCTTGTTGTCTTTCGTTTAGATCTACGAACACCTGAACTCTAGAAAGCCTTTTATACAGCTGCTGTATGTGACTCCAGAATTGACTTTCTGTTTTTTCTTTGGTTGACCCAAAACCAATGTTGTATGTTGTATGCTGTATGTGCAAAAATATATGTTCACTCAAAAGAAATGACTTTCTGTTTATTCTTTGGTTGAAATTTTTTGAGTCTGTCTATCTGTTTGATTGATGGTGTGAGTGACTGAGATCTTTCTTGTTGTTGTTGCTGTGTTGTTGTTGTGAGTGGGTGAGTGTGAGTGACTGAGAGAGTGTGTGTGAGTGGGTGAGTGTGTGAGTGACTAATTAACATGAACAAAATTGTTACATCAAGTCTAATATAATAGACTTTGTAAAGTGATTAGTAATTAGTACTAATATCCATGTAAATGAATAAAACTGAACTAATATGGAAGCAGTTGACCTTAAGCTTTTTTTCCCTTGCATTCTATATTCCTTTGTTGCAGCTGCATTGTCTTCAAGTATTGGATTTTGAGTTGCGTTTCTGTTTTGTTGCTTTTTGATGTTTGAACAGTCACCTACTAGTATATTATGCCTTTTCGTCAAACATGATTTCCTTTCTACTTTGAGGCTAAAATTAGCAATTTAGCACCATGCATTGAAACAAAATTGTTAATTAATTATGTGTCTTTTGTTACAGTATTATGCATTTCAAATTTTAACATATGTGCCATGTATATGTTTTTTGGTCCTATAATTTGATACTTTGTTATTGGTAATTTTAGGTTTAATGTGGGCAAAGTGAAATTTTTGGAATTGGGTTTTCGTAGTTGTGTTTATAATAGTTTTTATAGCAGAATTAACTAAAAACGGGCTACAAATAGCTTTTTTATGGTTGATTTAAATGATGTTGGATTAAATTGATGTATCATTGTATGGTGATCCCCCATCTGTTTACTAATTTAGTGAATAATTGGAGAATCAAATTTATTTTGAAGTTTGTTGTCTAGAATTAGTTTGGTTTGATCACGTTTCTTGCTTGTAGTTGGGCTTATTGGATGAAATTGTTCATTGGTATACAAAAATGTTGTTTTTTTGCACTTAATCTTTTTGTATTTGCTGAAAAATCACTCTTCATTGCATATCTTTTTGCTCGAGACTTGCTTCGGTGTTTTCTTCTGTATTGGCATTTGAAAGTGTATTGTTTACTTTAACAAAATTGGGTATTTGGATTTATCTAATTGATATATGCTCTGTTCTTTACAGGTTTGGCATTTCAGGCGGCTCATTCTAGAGTCACATAATGCTAATTTGCATGAGGAACTGGATTTTGTTGAAAGTATTGCAAAGAAGATTTCAAAGAACTACCAGATATGGTAGGTGACCTCTCAGTTTAACTCTTAATAGAGAGATAGTCCTTGTTTCATGTGGTTTGCTTTGCTGTTGATATCCACCATTATCCATGTTATTGAAATTGCTTGACTAAAAGTCTATAAACCGGAACTTTTGGTCTCCTATCGCACTTTTGAGTGCTTAAACCAGCACTTTTTGTCTCCTATCACACTTCTGACTGTTTTAACCCTATTGAGGTTAAAATTTGAGTTGCTGCCGTTGTTGTCACTTATCTACATAATGCACTTTGAAGCATGTTTGGTAATATAATTGTATTTGAGATTGATGTTATTATTCTAATGCTGCTGTAATGTTGCTATTACAACTATTGTACATATACAAACATACTGGCTACAATTTAGCATTAAAAAGCAAAAAAAAATTTTTTTTTGGGGTGGTCATTTGCTGCGGTTTCACAAAGAACCCGCAACAAATAGTAGGATTTCCCACAAATTCCCCCCCCCCCCTTTTGCTGCAGTTTTGCCTACAACCACAGCAAAAAGTCCATTTTTTTTGCTGCAGTTGAACCGCAGCAAATAATGAGCTGGTTTATTGCTGCTCCTCCAAGTGCTGTGGTTAAAAACCGCAGCAAATACCCCTCAAAGCCACTACTTAATCTGTTTTGTTTTCAAGTAATC
This sequence comes from Suaeda aralocaspica, assembly GCA_016808085.1. Taxonomy (NCBI): domain Eukaryota; kingdom Viridiplantae; phylum Streptophyta; class Magnoliopsida; order Caryophyllales; family Amaranthaceae; genus Suaeda; species Suaeda aralocaspica. The sequence goes on along the minus strand of PYUH01000361.1, from coordinate 641,634 downwards.
ACCCTTTTCTCGATTAGGCAACAAAATTTTCAGAATTTTGAAAATTAAATCAAAGTTTTGTTGTTAACAAAACAGTAGTGGCCAACAAAACAGTCACTTTTTTTACTAAAAAATTCTAGTAGTGGCTTTGTTTTCTAGCCAAAATCTTCACCCTTTAGAAGTTTGGGGTGATTTGACTAAAATTTTGCTGGCAACAAAACAGTAGTGGCTTAAATTCTGAAAATTTAAACTCTTGTGGATTAAGTAATCACCCTCAAAGCCACTACTTAATCCAGGCACAAGAGTCTAAAGGCATCACCCACCAACTCTCAAATTTTCAGAATTTTGTTTGCAAGTAAACAAATAAAACTTTTATTCAACTCTCTAATCTGATTTTTTTACAACCTAATATTGACACTATTTATAGGCATAATCATTAACAAAATCCTAGCAAAAAAAGATCAAAATACACTAACAAAACAAAGGTAAACATACTCCTAATGACAACTCAAGATAAGATTGCCACAAACTCTATCTAATCAAGATTCTATCCTAACAAACTTCCTAATTAAATAATAAACAAGATAATCAGAAAATTACAACCAAAAATACAAAACAAAAATCTAAGGACCCAAATCATCACAAAAATCGTTAAAATTTCGCCCAAGAAGCTTGCTTTAATTTTGCGCAATTTTCAAGATTTGCTTCAAGTCTGCAAGAAACCTTTCAAGATCCAATCTTTTAATCAAGAAAACTTCAAGAAGTCATTTTCCATGTTTTTAAGGTTGTAAATGATGATCAAGAATCCACAAGAACCGAAAGGCTGAATGCCTAAAATGAGAAAAACCCTATCAAGTGAAGTGGGAGAAAACTCATAGGTAAAACCAACTTATTCCCCTTATCAACCATATCTTTCCCTTCATTTGGATGCCCACCTAGATATGTGTGACCATGCACACGCAAATCCCAACCTTAGATGCACCCATTAGACTTAAGTCTCCATAAGCAATTAAACCACCCACAGTTGCACCTTTCTTTGTAGCTTCAATCAAACCTTCGAAGTTGTGATCAATATTTGTATCAATGTGGTTCATTTTTCACGATTAAAGGAGTAAGAACAATATTTTTACCGTCTTTGTTAAAAGCATAAGTACTTTTATATCCATCATGAAAGGCTCTCCTATCAAAAAACATACCAAACAAAATATGACAAGCATCCATTGGAATCACATCACACAACAATTCTTCTTCATAAGTACGACCAATACTAAATGAAATTAAGACGTTTTGACTCACTTGAACCCCCTTCCCTTGATTTAACCATTTAATAACATAAGGACTAGAATAAGTAGTTCTTTTTAAGTTTAACTTATCTGCAACTACTTGTGATGCCACGTTAGTATAACTACCACTATCAATTATCAAAGTATATACCTTACCACCGATGGTACAACGAGTGTGAAAGATTGACTCATGTTGCAAATTCTCCTCTTCAAATGCCATGCTACTCAAGGTCCTCCTAACCACCACGCACTTCCCTTGATCCGGTCCAAGAAAGGCCTTGTCCTCCTCTTCTTCGTGGACTCCTTCCTCTCCATGATACTCCATGCCATACTCATCATACTCAACCAAAGTAACAACCTTTTTATTTGGACAATCAATAGCAATATGCCCAATACCTTGACATCTAAAACACTTTCTAGGAGTAAACTTAGAATTTTTGTTTTGTGAAAAATTTGTGTTTGGTTTTGTGTTTGGTGTGGGGGTTATCAAAGTTAGTGTTTGTGATTTTGGAAAAGAATAATTTGTAATAAAGGGACGTGAGGTTTCACCTTTACCTTTGGTATTTTGTTGTTGTTCAACCTTGTGGGCTAAGCTCACAAGCTCTTCTAAAGTAGCATAAGCATGCAACTCAACCACATTAGCCACCTTTGGATTCAAGCCCCCCAAAAAGCGCACCAATGTTTGAGGCTCATCTTCCTCAACTCTGTACTTCATAACATAGGACTCAAACTCTCTAGCATAGTCCTTAACAGAGTGAGTTCCTTGCTCAAGATGATAGAACTTACGAAAGTTCTCTTGAACATAGTAAGTAGGAAGAAATTTTTGTTTCAAAAGTTTTTTTATTTTCTCCAAAATTTTCCCCTGAGTTTCGCCTTGACTTGATCTCTTAGAACATATGTTTGCCCACTAAGTGGTGGCATACTTTTTAATTTTCAAAGCCACAATTTTAACTTTCTTACTTCCAGGTATTTGTTTGTAATCAAACACCCTCTCAACCGTTCTAATTAAGCCCAACAAATTCATCTGCATCAAGTTTGACATCATATTCAGGGGTGTTAAGTCTGATGTCATTATTTGGCCTATGACTCCTTCTAGGACATGAAGTTTCCTCATCCTTTGTACCCTCTTCATCACTACTTTCAGGATCAGTGAAAGATGGAGATCATTCTCTTTAACGCTGCAATTTGAGAGTCAAATCTCTCATTTGATCTTGCAAGTACTCTATTTGTTTTTCACGTGCCTCTCTTTCTTGCTCTATTTTAGCAACATATTCTTGCCAATTTGGAGGGGGAGTATTAGAATTTGAAGTGATAAATTTGTGAAAACAAAAAGAAATGTGTATAATGAACAAATTGTGCACCCCCCTTCTAGCGCCAAATGTAATATATTTATAGTACACTAGGAACATATAAGGGTTAAGACAAATTATTTTAAGGATAAGTATGACTAAAACCAAACTATTTCTTAGATAAAGACACGCCAATAAGACATATATTGGGTTTCCTAAGAACACAACTCAACTCCAATCACGAAAGTTGAATAAGAAACGGAAGAATTTTGATTTCTAATCCAAGAAATCTAACGTTTTTATTCCAAGAAACAAGACAAACACTCAAAGTGATTTTTTATTCAAACTTCTATATTTTATTCATTCACTTTAGAAAGGTATATATAGGGGTACAAAATGTTCATCGATTACAAAGAATTTCAGAAAAATAAAAATACAATAAACTCTAGCTACTAAATGCGCATTTGTTCAAGTCTAATTGTCATTGTTAATGTCTTCTAAATTTTCTTGGTCTTCTTTGAGTCATCTAGAGCTAAAATGATATTCAATGACAGGCTTAATGTCCTATTTAATTGCTGGTGTTGATTCCATTCAGAACTCCTTCAAGTTCAAATTAAAAAGGCTAAATTAAAACTTTCCAAAACAAGTTCAATTTACACGTTGGAAAGGGCGTGTTTTCAGGCGGTTTTCCTTTAATCTAGGCAGCTCCAATTCCTACTTTAATTGGCTTGTCTCTTGCTGATTATGGACCCCCAACGTCTCTCCGTGAATGCTGTAAATCCCACTTTAGCTTTCCTTTTGAATTCGAACTTCAATTGAGCAGATTCCCCTACAATGTCGCCATCCGGATTGCTGCTTGTTTGAATTCTGATTATTTCTTAACTCAATAACTCTAAATCACTAATCTTCAATGCTAGTTGATTCAACTAACAAAGAATCAAACTCTCACTGAAAATAACAATTAAAAACGTCACACTTAATGTTTTATTACAAACAAAATAAAAATACTAAGCTAAAAATGTGACAAGGAACAATTTGGACCGTCCCTTATCTAAGATATCTCGTGAATGACGCATATATTGGACCCCTTGTGCCACATTCTTGATGAGTTTCTCATCCGCGATCATGTTTCTAGTCTTGGCTACATCAGTTGACTATGGGACAAATATTGATTTCAAATTCAACATGGTTTCCTTTGTCACATAGCTGAGAAAATGCTCAAGAGGCTATGTTTCAAACCTTCAATAAAATATACATTATCAATCACTTGAGAAAGTGTCTTACCAACCTTACCTATACCTTTGAGCAAGCATGTGCTATTGTCTCCAAAGGTGACACTTCTTCCTTCATAGGCTACGAGTGAAAGAAATTGACTTTTATCGCCTGACATGTGTCTTATGCAACCAATGTCCAAATACTAATATGGCTTTCCTTTCACTCTAACCTGCACAAAAAAAAAAAAAAAGATCAAGGTTAAGTTTTTGGAACCCAGATTTTCCTTGGTTCCTTGTCTTTAGGAACCGGTTTGATTTAGTCCTTTCTAACCCAGATTTGTTTCACATTGGTCTTCCTTGTTTTACCATGTTTTCCATTTTTAGACCAATCACCTGTGTGACTCTTCTTATTATGGACATTTTGGACATGAGACTGATTTTTGTTATCATGTTTTTGCTTTGTCCAACAAGTCTCAATTACTTGTGCATTCTTATCACAATAGGTGCACACACGCATATCCTATGCAAACACGTACTTACCTCTCTTAAATTCAGAAATCCAAGTCTCATCTCTTCCCAACTTTTGAGGTTGTTGGGAAATACTTCCAAAATACCATAGTCCAAACCTCAAAGGACTACCAGATTGTGAGGTCAGGATTTTTAGAGTACTCTGGGCATCGAGCAACGGTTCATCTTTCTTAGGCAGTCACTGAAATCCTGCTCCTTGGATTCTAGTTTCTTAAGCAGATCTTCATTATACTCTTTAGCAATGGCAAGGTCCAATTTTTCCCTATGAAGTTCATCCTTAAGATTTGAAACATTTCAGGATCTGGTTCAGAAGTGGTTTCAATGTTCTTGCCTTTCTTTAGTTGGAATATTTCGGCTTGAAGATAACTGATTTTAGCTTCATTTTCCAACTATAAAGACTCAATATCAACACCTTGATTACCTGAAGCAACTTTAGTGTTGATATTTTTCTTCAACTCAGATATTTCATCTTATAAATCACAGATCTTACTCTCATATTCCAAACATAAGCCATCGCCATTAACACTAGGACCACCTGTGCTAGTAAGAGAAGCTTTCAGATCTACATACTCTTTGAACAATTCTTCCACATCATCAATCATATAGTTATGAGCTAAAATCAAATCAGAATATTATAGAGTAACGACTTTCTGTTTAAGTAATTCGAAATTTATACCTTCGACTTCAGCCTCCTTAAGCTTACTAAAACCTCTTTCATTATCTTGACAAAAACCTGTTTTTCAAAAATTTGATTGAGGTTTTAGCATCTCAAGTTCTATATTCTTCTGATCCAAACATATTTCAAGCTCTGAAATTTTCTCTTTCAGTTCTGTACAAATAAGTTCAAGCTCGGCAAAACGACATTCACAAAGGTCTAAATTTCCAGTTACTTCTGTTAGTTTGTTTTTGTTAGCCTTATATGCAGCATTACCTTTAACATTTTGTTCAATAGCATATTCTATAAAACCTAGTAACTCATATCTATCACAACAGGTCATTTGTTCTTGCATATTAAAAACAGTTTCCTGTTCTTCATCGGAAGAGCTGCTTCCTGCAATGTGACAAATGTGTCCCTTCTTTCCTCAACTTGACTGCATCTGGTACACTTCTCCAAATAGTGCAGTCACACAAACAAGAGCCTTATCCTCCTCGCTTTCACCACCTTAGTCAGAATCACCCCAGGTAGCAAGCATGGCTCTCTTTGTCATCATTCTCTCCTTTTATCCTCCCTTGTCAGTTTTCATGCTGGACAATCCTTGATCATTTGTCCAGCTGCACAACATTTGAATCAACTAGTGCTGGAACAAGTCATCTTTGTGTTACCTTTGTTCTTCCAAGACTTACCCTTATATTGAGATCTAAGACTCCTCTCAAATCTTCTTGCCATGAGACCTATCTCATCCAGATCTTCATTTTCTTCTCCCTTCAAAGCCATCCCTCGACTTTTGGTTGTACTTTCCTCCTTTGAGTCCACTAACATCTCGTAAGTCATCAATGACCCAATAACCTATTCTACGAGCAAGGTGGATAGATCCTTGGCCTCCTTAATTGCAGTCACCATAGGCAGCCATTTACATGTCAAGTGTCACAAGATTTTCCTAACCAGATCTTCACTTGTGAAGCTTTTGCCAACAGATTTCAGTTCATTAATAATTGACATAAAGCGAGTAAACATATCTCTTATATTTTCATCTCGGTTCATATCAATAGTATCATATTTAGACATAAGCATATCAACTTTAGATTTCCCGACTTCACTAGTGCCTTCAGACGCTAACTCTAGGGTTTCCCACATTTTCGTATCAGTAGAGCATGCTAAGATACGGCTTACCTCATTGTCAACAATGCCTTATTGAAGAAGTGACATGGCCTTGGGGTTCTTCTCGAGTGTCTTTAGATCTGTGCTATTATACTCACTCTCCTTCTTCTCTGTGCCATCAGTGTTGTTGGCCACCTTCTTTGGACCATTCCTAATTATCATCCAGCACTCATAGTCAGCGCTAATGATAAAGTTCTGCATGCAAATCTTCCACCACGGATAATTTGTTCTATTGAACTTGGGGAGCCTTGATTCTCCATTTCCGTTCATCATCTCTTGAGTACTCATCTTTTCTTCCTTCTCTAGGTGTTACCCTTTCAAGAAGTTAGGCTCTGATACCAATTAAAGGTGCAAGTGACACTCAAGAGGCGGGGGGTGAATTGAGTGTTCTAAGATTGTTGTAAATTTTTCGGTTGATTGTGAGACCAATTAAGAACTTGTTCTCAGGCAGCGGAAATAAAATGGAATAAAAATAAACAACACCAAGATTTAACGAGGTTCAACTTCTAATAAGTCTAAGTCCTCCACTCACTAACTCTTTTTATTTATCAACTCAAAATAACAAAAAGAATTACACACAATCACTTATGCACCTATGCACAAGATGATTCCCCAAATTCCATCTATGGAAGTTAGACTCAAACTCCAACTATGAAGGTTCAAATGAAGATGATCCATGATCAACTTCCCCAACAGACTGAACTCAGAAAATGGTCAAATGACAACACTTTGTCTCTCAATAATAATTAGTTTAGACGCTTAGAAAAAGAGAGTAATTGAAGACCTAAATATGATATTAGGGTTTATGCTAGGTTAAGGACCTAAATGCTAGGTTTATAAGGGTTTTTACAATCTATTTGTACTTCAATTTTTTCGTGCAAAATGTGTCCCCGTTATATGCAAGCTCATCGCCTTAAGTACGCCTTTGGCTTATATGTTATAGAATATTGCAAGCGAATATTTTTCTTGGGAATATAACAATAATTCCAGAGATAATAGTCTCACTGATATTATTTGAGATCAAATAAAATCAGTGCAATATAATGTAACTTACTTGCCATACTTATGATTATCTCACTTGCATAACAAACCAAGCATCCGTGTATTTTGAAATCCAATGTGCGCAGAAAGAAAACTTTCCCAAAATACAAAGGTCTGAAGTAAACTCGAGAGGACTGGTTCCTGACTGTTCCCAGATTGTTCCAGTCAGCCAAGTTTACTTGTAGTTGTGTATGAAAAGCAACTGAGGTTCCTTGTCATCCACAACTAGCTCATCTGTCTAATCTCAACATTTATAATGCATTTACAAACTTTCATACCACTTACAAGCATAAAACACTTTTAGAACCTTATACTATCATCATACTTACAATCTATGCATTAAAATAATTTTTCATGCCTAATAACATGTTCATAATATTATTACTTATAATTTTCATGCTTTTAAAAGTTTGACAGCAATATTAAACTACTTTAATACCTTTAGAAACAAAACTAAACTTCATAAAATCATCATAAACTAATACTACAACAATCTATGGTCATAATATGAATGTTCAGAGTATTAAAATCAAAAAACCAATAATTTTCGTAACTTTATAAACCCTAATATTATAATTTCATGAACAACTTGTAGACATGAATTTTAATTTCTAAAATGTGATCATAACCTATAAAACATGATTAAAACGATAAAACATGATTAAACATCATTATAAAACATGATTTACACAAGATAAAATTGAAATCAAAAACAGAAGAAAAAGTTTATTTTTCATAGGTAGTTCGAAAAATACCAAAGAGGGGGAAGAGGTGGCCGGTGAGACTACTAGCGGTGCAGGTGGCGGGACGGCAAGCGGAGGGGAGCCGACTTGTGAGGAGATCAGCGAGTGAGGGTGGCCGGTGAAGGAAGGAGCAAAGAAGTTTTTTTCCCTCTTGTTCGTCCGCCCCCCTTTTTTCTGTCTCTTTTTTATTTTTTGAGATCCTTAGCGCAAATCCTAATTTTTATTCCGGAATTTATGGTTTAGTAGGGTAATGATGGGTCCAAATTAGGTTTTGGTGAAACTACAAAAATACTCTTAATGTTTGAATTTACTTTTGTGCCCTCAATTTAAAAACAATTTAGGAAATTTTGAAAATTCTAAATTTAGAAACTCCTTAATATATTTTAATAAAATTTAAATTAACATAAAAAATAACTCATAAACTTTATAAAACATAACAATATTTTTTAAGTCTCAATTAATTAAACTTTTCTTTCTTTAATTTATTTATTTCACTTAATTTTTCAATAAAACACTAAAAATAGTCAAATAAAATATGAAATTAAATTCTTAAAATACGTGAAAATATTGGGTACTAAAGTCTACCCCCCTTAAAAGAATTTTCATCCTAAAACTTTGTGTAAATTATTGTATGGAACTTAGATAGAGATTGCATTTCTAACAAAACTTTTCATTTTTATCCTTAGTTGTTGTAGACTTTAGACACTTACTTAGTCATTTCCTTGACAAATTTAGGAAACAAATATGAAATTTCCATAAAACTTTGCGAAAATACGTAAAAACTTGCAAAATTTAAGGAAAAAACGGGTGAAATTCTATCGCACTTTACCCCTCTTAAGAATAGAGTTACGTCCTTGTAACTCTACTAATCTAAAATAACTCTGGATAATTTTCCCTTATCATATCCTCAGCTTCCCACGTTGCTTCTTCAGTTTCTTGGTTAGACCACAACACCTCTACTATTTTGACACTTTTCCTACGAGTATTACAAACCTTACTATCAAGTATTTTGATTGGCTTCTCTTCATAACTTAAGCGTTGGTCTAACTCTATCGTTTCAGGTTGCAACACATGTGACTTATCTAGCACATACTTTGTCAATTGAGACACATGAAAAACATTATGACCCTCGCTCAAATCCATTGTTAACGCTAATTTATGTGCGACCTTTTTAATCCTTCGTAAGATCTCATAAGGTCCAATGTACTTCGGGCTCAACTTTTCTTTCTTCCCAAACCTCATCACACCTTTCATTGGTGATGCTTTTATAACACCTTGTCACCAACTTCAAACACGATTTCTTGACGCTTTTGTTCCGCATAGGATTTCTACCTATCATGTGCAGCTTGAATCTTTTCTTGTGTCACTCTTACTTTATTGGTAGTTTCTTCAATCAACTGAGGTCGTGGAATTACTATCTCACTTATGTCGCTCTAACATAAGGGACTTCTGCACTACCTTCCATACATTGCCTCAAAAGGTGCCATGCCAATACTTGCATTGTAGCTATTGTTGTACGAGAACTTGATCTAATCCAAGCAATCCTCCCAATTCCCTTGAAAATCCATTATACAAGCTCCAAACATGTCCTCTAATGTTTGCATGGTTCGCTCTGTTTGACCATCAGTTCCTAGATGGAACGTTGTACTCATTTTCAATGTTGTACCGAAGTTCTCCTGGACACTTTTCCAGAATTTAAAAAGATACCAAGAATCCCTATCTGACATGATATCTTTTGGAATTCCATGTAGTCTCACAAGATGCTTTGTGTAAGCCTTTGCAAGTTGTTCCATCTTCCAAGTCTCCTTCATCGGCATAAACACCGCTGTTTTAGTAATGTAATCCATATGGTATCATTTTGATTCCTTGACTTTAGCAAGCAGGTTACAAAATCCATTGATATACAATCCCACTTCTATCCTGGGATTTCAAGTGGTTGAACCTCTTCTTATTGCCTTTTATGCTCAAATTTTACCTTTTGAAAAGTAAGACACATACACACGAATTCGGCTACTTCCCTCTTCATTCCAAGCGACCGATACATCTTCTTCAAATCCTTATGCAGTTTATCACCTCTGAAGTGAATTGAGTATAGTGTATTTTCACCTTCCTCCATAATCTTCCTTTTCAATTCCTCGCATTTCTGCGGTATTGAAAGGGACAGTCGCATACCTATCATGAATAACCTACAACTCCAACTAGTATAGACAGGGAAATAGGGGTCGAATACACAGGGAAACAACGAAATTCTACTAACTCTAAAAAGCTATTTTGCAGTAAAGGGCCTTTGAATTGGTTTCTAGCTAAAGGACTTATTACTACTATACAATAAATCAAGCACAAAAATATATCAATAATTAAACCTAGGACATCGGTTCACCATGAATCAATCGAACAATGAACTTACTAACAATTAACTAATGGATTTATGACTTCTTGAATAAAGGCTGACTAATTATCTCAATTTAGAATCCTTCAAAACTCTTGTAATTGCTCTCGCTCACTTAGACTCGTTTTGTCTATTATCCTTGACATCTAATTGTGGTAATCTTACCTCTCGCTATCGATTTCGACAATATCAAACTAACAATCAAATCTAGCCAGTATTTAATTGAAAGCAATAGCAACGGACAATAGGAATTCAAAAATAACACACATCACATTAACTAATCATAAATCAACACAAAGAAACAAATCCATGGATCCCCTACCCCAAGAAAATAAACTATTCACATATAATTAAAACTATATAAAGCAAATTAATATTAATAACTAAAATTGGAAACATGATTAAAGTAAATAAACTAATTAACATAAACTAAATAAACAAAGAACATAAATTCTAGGGCATCAAACAAGATCTATGAATAATTAACTAAAACTAAACTACTACTAATAACTATAAACTAAAAACATAAATCAAATAAAAACTAAGGAAGAAGTTGAATGAAACCTGGAATAACGACAGTATTGAATGACTGAATAATTGAGCTCACAAAGTAAAATTCTAAAGAGGGAACTGAATGAAAAATAGGCTCTAATAATAATGTGCAGTATTGTAATATGTCAAAAGCCTAAAAGCATTAGCTATTCGTACAAAAACTTCAGATCCCAAGCTAAAAAGGGGAAAAAGTCCAACTGGATGAACTGCCCCACCAACCGGGAGTAATCTGCCTGATTGGGCTTACGGAGCGAGTGAATTTTTCCTTGGAAAAAATCTGCCCGACCGCCAGGGTGAAATTTGCCCGACCGCCCTGGCGAAATTCGCCTGATCGGCCGCGATTAGTGTTTTTTCCCCATGTCATATGAAAATTCTAAGTAAATTCTGCCCAACTGACCGGGTGGATTCTGCCTGAGTGCCCGGGCGAATCTACTTCTTCTCCATGAAGAGAACAGTTCCTCTTTTACACATCCAAGCTATATGATAGCTCCCAATATACTTCAACACTGACCCATTGCTTCTAATATGTAGGTGTAGCTCATATAATTGCCTCGGAATCAATGCAAAAACATTGAAATCCTACAAAATGTCATTAAAAGCACAAACAACTCCATACAACCAAATATTAGCCGAAATAGTTCCGATCATCCAAGGTTAGAGTCAAAATAAACCGGGAAAGGGGGTAAAGTACATGAATAAAATAAACTTATCAAACTCCCCCAAGCCAAACCCTTGCTTGTCCTCAAGCAAGCAAATCAAACCGAACAATGACTTCACCCCAAAAACCTTATAAAACCCAATCAACACAAGCAATTCTGAGCATGTAATTTCCTGTACCAACATCTTCAACTCCCTTGATCGTCATCCACATAAATAAATATAATAGAGCAAACCATGCAAGAAATAGAGATCCATAGCTAGAGCCTCACAAGATGTCACTTTGCACATTTATGTTGAGCATAAAAACAATGTAGCTCACCCTCACCTCCCAACCAAACTCAACATGTAATGCAATGAAAAAGTGTTTAAAGGGTATTCACTCAACCTAATGCAAAAGTCAACTCGAAATGCAAGTAATACTCCCTAGCCTTGGCAATTGACTCACTTCACAAGAACTAAAACACCTGCACATGCCGATCATAAAGGTCTTTATTAAGCTTGTAACGTGGCTAGGGTGATGGGTAGGATAAATTTGGGATAATGTGGTGGAAAATGCGGGCTATACGCATATGAAATTGAAGAATATTAACAACAAGTCCAGCAGCCAACTCCATAAAACCAAATTTTATACGAGATTCACATCACACCATAAAACTTTTAATCCAACAACACTTCCTATTTTCACAAGCTTACTTTCCTCTTTTCACTTCTTATGATTTCAACATTTTTCAATTTTTTTTTTCATTTTCATTATTTTTTTTTCCTTTTCTTTCCTTTTCGACTTTCAAAATTTTCTAAAGTTTAGGCTCACGACTCTTAATGACATGTCTTTTCTAAAATAACATAACATACATATCTGGGCTAAATATAAGATATGAACTTTTCAATTTTTCATTGCATAAACTAACCCAGAAATTGGTATGCACAGCCTTATTGTGAAACCTATCATCGAACTTTAAACATTTATACCAATATTTTCTTTTCCAACATCGTCCAAAACTTCCATCAAATGCACAACAACAACAAAAATCTCCCTTAAGCAAAGCTTGGGCATATATAAAGTTATGAAGCACGGCCAAAAAGTGTTGTAATTAAGCTAAAATGCAAAGGAAGGGTTAAAAGCTCAAAACAGGGATCAAGGGAAAATTTATGATGGAATGCCTAAAATCTGAAAGCTCCTAAAAGAAATGAATGCCTTTTATCATTCGCGACATGAAACATACCAAAGCCATGTTACTAGAGTCAAAAGCCAAAACAAGGATCATACAAGCATCAGGAACTAAGCACACAAGAGAAGAAATGAGCATTTAATATAGTGTATGCAGCTTAATTCCTCCCGTTATCTAGTTAAAGCCTCTACTCTACACATGGCCATATTGCAAGATATCAAACTATTTCAGATAACATCAAGTTCAAGTCCAATTTGGCAGTTCCTTAAATATAGCTCATCACATGCCCAAATGAATCAAAAATATTTATTAGAAAATGCGGGGCACATGGAAGTTATTATTCAATCATTCAACAATACACAAATAAAAATCAAGTTCAATCATTCAATTCATTCAAGCAAGTAACTAGAAAGCAATAAAAACTAAGCTATGAAAGCATTACATTCGTTTTGGTCATATGTAAACTCCTACTTCTAACAATTAGTACAAGACATATGACTATTTTAAGAAAGCAGTAAACGCTATACTATAAAGCAATAAAAATCTATACTAAGAAAGCTATTAAACATACCTCCCCCAAGCGGGACTCAGCAATGTCCTCGGTGCTTGAAGGGAGCAAAGGCATCATCTCCTCAATCTGATTCCTCTAGGAACTCAACAGTATCAACCTCCTCCTCCTCCTTCTCCTCCTCATCCTCAGTAGCAGAACCCATCCTACCGGGGCCCTCTCCAGCAGCTCCATATCCCCTCTGTGGGTAAGTGTACCAGGATGGATGGGGGCCAGCAGCAGAGACCCCTACCTGATGAGCAAAGTGGTAATAAATAGGGTGCATAGCAAGACGATGATCCTGTTGGAAATTATCAAACCACTGGATAAACTGGTTTTGCTGGATCTGGAATTGACCGAACTAGTTTTAGAGACAGTCAATTGAGGCCCTCATGTTGCCTCTCTAGAAATAGGGGACATTGTCCCCTAGTAACCCTGCTTCCCCCTTTATTGGGGGCTAAGAATGGGACGGTTCTCCTTGCTCCCGTTTACTGTAGGTGCGGGTACCGTACTCTGGAATGGACTCATGCCCATTCAGGGGCATGAGATAGGAATCCTGGTCAGGAAGGAACCCTGTATACACGAGGTTGGGAAGGAGCGAAAATTCGGGCATGGGAGACCCAGCATACCAACGTAACTTGTTCTGGGTAGCCAAGTCCACCCAGTCAGAGGGACTCAAATAAGCAAAGTCTAACATAATAGAACCCTGAACTTTGGTTCTATTTAGGGTAGGAATGCCATGGTACAGGGCAATCCTCGAAATTTGGCCACCGAAGATGATGTTGTTAGACTCCGCTTGCCCATACTGATCGGTGCCAGGGAAGGTGTTGCTTTGTTTTAGGACCTGGAGGATGAGGTGATGGGTGATGTTGATTTGGTATGGAAATTGGGTTTTGACCAAATGTTGCTCAAGGATGGCAACTTCGATTTTAAACGCATTGTTTGGCTCCTTTTGGCTAAAAATAGTCCATCCCATTAATCGTTGAGTGATTCGGATAGAGGTCGTTACATTTGACTAGCATGAGCATGCTGCCAATTGTTCAGAATATCCCCTGTTAAAGCATACCACAATGTGGCACCATTGTAACCCTCAGGGGGCTTCATGGTGCCTTCAGAGCTTTACCCAAAAATTTTACCAAAATTATCATCATTTTGTTCCCAACTACGGTAACCCAAACGGTAACTAATTGCTCTAATAGGTCTAGAGGTGTTAGGACGAATCACAGACAAACTCGACAAAAAGTCATAGGTTAAATCACCATCAGTAGGAGCATGCAAGTTGTAAAAGTAACCCATACCCATGTTTGTAAACAATTTTCTAAACAAAATTTCAACTCCTAACCTCCTCAACATAGTATGATCTAAGAAATGGGTTGGAACTACGTACAACTCTACTAGTTAAATGCGTCAACTTCCACTTTTTCTCCTAGATTTCAAATATGATATCGGGGAACCTGGGGTCACATGGAATTTGTGGAGGTGGTGGTTGTTGTTGCCCATGGCCCCAGTGTTGTGATGACCTTGTTCTCTTGGAAGACATGGTGAGCGTTATGGATTTTTTTTGGGGTTTTTGTGAGAATGGGAAAAAGGTGGTGAAAGTGATTTTTAAGTAGTGGATCTAAAAGAGGAGAGAAAAAGAAAGAATTTGGAGAAAGTTTTATGTGATTTGGAGAAGGAATGAGTGAGTTATGAGTGATTGAAAGTATGAGTTATCTTGAGTGGTTACACTAGTACAAAAAATGCATTTTGTTGCGGTTTTTTCTCGGTTATTTGCTGCGGTTTTGAACCGCAGCACTTATAGCAGCAGCAAATGATGAAATTTTATTTGCTGCGGTTATTCAGGTAACCGCAGCAAATAACACACCAGAAATTGGAGGGAAACAGCATTATTTGCTGCGGTTCTTTGTAAAACCGCAGCAAATAATGTTGTTTCCCACCAAAAAAAATACTCATTTGCTGCGGTTCTTTGTGAATAACCGCAGCAAATAAGCAACCAAAAAAATAAATTTTTTTTTTCATTTTAAAGCAAAATTAGAAGCTGAAATGTTATACATACATAGAATCAATTATTTTCAATTAAATTACACTTCTATCACAAAAAAATACACTTCTATCAAAAAATACATTTGAAATTTAACTTAAACAATATTGGTGATGGATTTGTTGGTGAGTGATTGGAGAAGTAAAGCATCCATTACNAGCATTCATATATTCATCATTCAACCAACATCACAACAATAGCCACAAGAACACAACCGCAGCCAGAACAACATAGCAATAGACTATATATATTTATGTTTATATACATAATCTCCATCAGGGAAGTGGTTACGATCACCCACCATTCGAGTTAGGCTTCTTCAACAGGTTTTTAAGCCTGGAGCAACTCAAACCTCAATTATGTTGACCATGGTCATCACTTGAGTCTCTTCATCATTTGGAAATAATTAGTGTCTTATGAAAAAGGACTCATTTTTTATCAAGCAATTGTCGGTCTATAAGGGACTCGATCATCATTCAACAATTGCATCACCATAAGAGATGCAATTGTCTGACCATAAGGGAATCAAGTAAGAAGCAACACATCAGACCACAAATCAATAAACATGAGTCATAAGCTCAATCTCATCGAAATATTTCATTCAAGCATCCATTAACATACTCATTAAACCATTCTTTCATAGATTTCAAAATCTAATTCATTCATTCAAGCATTACATCCAAACAATGAAGAATATCAGGTAGAGTAGTGGATGATTGTCAACTTAAATGAAAGGTTGGCTAACCATATTGATAAAAAGAACAACACTTACTCAACTCTCTATCTGTCTCATTCTCACTCAATCACTCACTTATTCTCTCGCTGTGCCTCTCTCACAGAGACTATTATTCTCTGTCACTTACTCTCTCACGCTTACTCAACTCACTCAGTCACTCTCTCACTAACACTCTTTCACTCATAGTCAGTCACTATTTCACACTTACTCAGTCACTCACACTCTCATTCACATTCACTCACTCACACAGTCATAAACCATATACTCAGTCACTCACAAACAAATAAGACCAGACCTTAACCACAACAATAGTAAACCACAACCAAACAAAAAGGCAGCTTGAGGATGTGAGAAAATGGCAACCTAATAAGTCTCTTTAGAAATTATTTGGGGAGGCCACTAAGTGTGCTGTTGAAGTGTACAAGGCTTGAATAAAGCTTGAACAAGTTACACTCCGAAAGACCATGAAGAAGTCCAAAAAACAAAAACAAAAAAAAGTCACAAAACAACTATGATTTGAAGCATGGTTTTTTAACTAATTGTTTGTAACGCCATTGCGAGAAAAGAAGATATTCACGGATAGGAGACAAGTGCAAATATATGATCACCAATTTGAATTTCATGATAGCAGTGTAATGAATTAACATCATACCAATGTTACCCACTAACTACATTAGGGAAGATTCAATTTTCACAAGTTAATTAGTAAAAGCAAATCTTGAATCACTTTCCATATAATGTGTGGCAACACATGCTATTTGCATTTCTTGATATTCTTATATGCAAGTGACTTCCCATGTCAACATCAATATTATACCAATGCCTCTAACAACCCCCAAGGTAAAGTAGGGAAGTCAGGATGGAGGGCTAATCTATGACCAATAGACCTCTGTAGTTGTCAAGAATATGCTACTTTATAATAAAAATGGAAAAACAGGAGTAAATTTATTCGCCACTATAGTTTACTTAATTATAATAAAAAACTGCTGAATAGTGAAATGTGAATGGCTTCACTAGAAATGAGTAATAACCATGTCTTGTTCAACAGGGTTGATTCCATCAGTTAGATGTAGAATGAGCAACTGATCCTTCCCTTGTACTTCTAAAAATATCAAAATGTGAAGTAGGGAAACTAAACAAAAGATGTTGATATTATCTAAAAATTTGTTCTGCCGTTCATTGTTAAAAAACAATTTTACACTTTCACAAATACATTATGTTGATGACGAAAGCAAAACAATTAGATATATCGTAGAATATCAAATGGCATCAAATTTGAAATTTGACTTATTTCTATGAAGTCTGATAACTTATATGAATTATATTTGAAATAACATAATAGTGAAATGTTTGTAACGCTATTGCGAGAAAATAGTTTGGTAATTTATGGTGGCCAAACAATCTTCAAGCAGGCAAACACCATCCAAATGTGATACTACATTGATACGTTATGCTCGTTACAAGGCCAAACAAACTACAACATACATAATTCGAGGAGAATAGAAGCATAATTTCAGTAAATGAAGCTTGTTACAAGACCTAAACTTCAAAGCATTGTAATCAAGGCAGCAACAACAAATACTTCATATAAGAGAACGCAGAGTTGGTTTCAAATCAAGAGAAAGCCACAAGGACCCAAATAACCAACATCCCAGCCATAGACAAACAAGTCAATTCTATATTCAACCAAACAGAAGCACAAAAGTTGCAACAGAAGAAATGGGACTCAAATAAAATTGGCTATTAAACTGTAAAAACAAGATTCAAAATTGGTGATCCAACATTTCCTAAACACGAATTGAGAATAAAATCCTCAAAATACATAAACTAAGATAAAGTCTTGCTTTATAAACAACAACAATTAAAACAACAACAATTAGAACAAAAAGGAACAACAACAATAGAGCAACAACAGTCCAAACAACAACAACACAGAACAAATCAACAACAAATCAGTCCTCACACACACACTCAGAACAAATCAACAACTAACCTCAAAAGATAGATCTTGAAGAAAAATTGCCCAAGCCTCGAAATCGCCTCAAAGTTGTCTAAAATTACTCGAAACTTGCTTCAAAATTGTATAAAACAAATCAAAATAAATAAATCAATTTCAAACCAACAACAACAAGAAATAAAAACAAAAACAATCGAAAACAAAAAAAAATTACAATCGAAATAAAAAAAAACAAAACAAAAAAGACAAAAAAAAATTAAAGGACGTAGTACCTTCAAATGGGGAGGACGAATGACAATGAGAATGAGAGAGGTAATAGGCGAGAATGAGAGAGGGAGTTAGGGTTAGAGAGATTGTGAGATCACAAGTTGAGAGGGAGTAGGGGAAAGAGGCGAGAATGAGAGGGAAAGAGGCGAGTTAGGGTTTAGTGCAAAAATGGAGGGTTTTTGTATTTATAGCCCTTCGTTTGGGCTGGGCTTGAACGTTTTTTTTTGGGTTGAGTTATTTGCTGCGGCTATAACCGCAGCAAATGAAAAAAAATAACCGCAGCAAATAAATCAACCGCAGCAAATAATTTTTATTGTGTATCATCAACAACTATTTGTTGTGGTTCTTTAAAAATCTCAAAGAACCGCAGCAAATGTGGCGCAGCAAAATCCAATTTTTCTACTAGTGTTTAGGAGTTTCAGAGGATTTGCAAAAAATTGATTTGAGGTTGAAGATGAATGAGGGAAGAGAGAGAAGGAGAGGAAGATAAGGGGTGGGGTGTTCGGGTGGTTCACCGGATTAGGGGGTGTTCCGCCCGATTGGAATCTGTTCTCGCCCGACTTGGGCGAAATTTACATAGGCCAAAATTTTTGAACTTCCTCCAAAAACGCCATTCGCACCCGATCGGGCGCCCAAGTGCTCGGGGGAGTTGCTCGTCATGTGTGCCCGATCGGGTGGTTTTTGCCCGGGTGCTCGAGGGAAATTTTCTTGTCATGGATTGTGGTCATCTTCACTCGTCCCGTGCGCCTGATCGGGCTGATAACGCCCGACTGCTCAGGCGGACCCGAGGTAATAGGGATGCTTGATTTCTTTACTAATTTCTTCCTTCGCACATGTTCCGAAACTTAACTTGACTAAAATCATTAGCACCCTCACTCTCACTTACCAGCACCTAAAATAACTTGGTTGACCTATGAATTACTACTAAGAAAAACAAAATAAACTGAAAAGTAAACTAAACTACTTGCATGTTAGCTACCGCAAAGCGCGTCTTTAAGGTCATTGGCTTGACCATGTTACCTCATAGCTCATAGCGGGTGGGGGTTTTGGAAGGTAACTTCCTCAACTAATCCAACAACATCGTGTTCATACTAATGCTTGAGGCATTGACCGTTAACCTTGAATCGTTCTCCTATGTCATTTTGAACCTCAACAAATCCATATCTGCTCACCATCGTAACTATAAAGGGTCCGCTCAAAAACTATGTCTAACTCTAAGTTAGAACAAAACAAGCTTATATCATAACATAAAATCACTTTCTCCTTTTGTTTCACAAAAGAAATTTCCATTCTATTAGATCGAATAATTCACTTAATTTTGATTTTTTACACAACCATCCAAATATAATAAAGCACATAATAAAAAAAATGTCCCTCGATTTTGCTCTACTTAAGACATCATTTCAAAAGAAAATTGGCTCACTTATTCCTTTATAATGTTTCTTAAATGCTTAGCTCCCTAAAAGTTCTTTATGGCTTATTGCCACTTATTCACAAAGAAAAATAATAATCTAAAATGTCCAACATCCTAAACATCACCAATCACTAGTATAAAAAACGTGATTTGCTGCGGTTTTAAACCGCAGCAATTATGGTAGCAGCAAATAGGGAAATGTTTATTTGCTGCGCTTGAGAACCGTAGCAAATAAGTTTCCAAAAAAGTAATTTTTTTTTTAATTTTACAAGCTAAAATGAAACATTAAGCAATACATATACATAATACTGATTATTATCGATCAAATTTAAGTTATCTCAAGTACAATTGACTTGAGAAAAATACACTAAAGCTGTAAACATTAAAGCAACAACAAGAAGCAGCAGCTGCTCACAACAACAAGGAGTAGCAAGAAGAAGCAGCATCAGCAAGAAGAAGCAATAAGAAGAAGATGCAGCTAACACGCAGCAGACAGACGAGGAAACAACAAGCAGTAGCAGCTACAACACTAGCCATACTCAACTCTGAAACTCAAAACAACAAAACCAATAATAGCAGTAGAATAATAACACAATTCACTCTAACATAATTAACCAATGCTTTCAAACATACACTTACATTCACTCATAATTCATTCACACTCAGCCACACTCAGTGTGTCAATCTCACTAATACTCAGCCATACTCACACTCACACTGATCCACACTCATTGACACAAACAAAAACATAAACTCTGACTCAGTCCCTCACTCACTCACACACACTCTCAATTGCACACTTAGTCCCTCAGTTATACTCATAACTACTCACTCACTTAGCTAAACTTTGAAACACATTCAATGACACACATTCACTAAAACCAGCTTGATTCACTCAAACACACACTCTCCTATAATCCAGAAACCAAACCCAAAGTCACAACCGCAAAACTAACACCTGAAACTATATTTAATCACAAAAGTCCACAAAGAAAAAAAAATAAAAGCAAAATCAAAACAAAATAACAATAACAAAATCAAAACCAAAACCAAAAAACAACAATAATAAAAAAGATAATATCGAAACTAACCACTAAGTTTATTTTCTTCAGGGTCAGGTTCATTTTCTTCTTCTTCAGAATTAGCCACTAAGTTTACATATGGTGGGATCACTAGATTTGGATTCTCTATCTCATAACATGAAATATCCTTCGCCTCATAGGCTTGAGAATTCGAAGTAGCTACATTTTCACTCGTTCCATCATTCTCTTGATCACTTGGGACTAGTGTGGGTAGGGTCTCCTCACCTGCATTTGGCTTAGAAACTCTTGCTCTTTCTTTGCAATGTAATTTTCCAAGTACCTCCAATCACAACCCCATTGACCATTTTGATCCTTATACTTAGTGTAGTTAGCAAGTCTTCCAATGAAATAAAAGTCACTAAACTTCGCCATGATCTCCAAATAAGGTGGACAATTTTGCAAGCAATTAGCAATTAAAGAACACATGCGATTGGGTTGCTCCCACTGTGGTAACTTTAGTACTGAACTCATGTATGAACAATAGAAACGAATCTTCCATACATACTGAGGTGGACTCTCATATTCCTTCTTCTCCAAATTTCCCATATGAGTTTCCTTACTAGGCATATTATCCACCATCCTGCAATGACACTTAAAATTAATGGGCCATCTTTCCCATACAACAAAACCAAACTACACAATTCCACAACGAAAATGTTTGGTGGCTCTCATACAATTTCTTCTACACATAACTATGCACATAAGCAACTCTTTAAAACATATTCTTAAATGCATGAAGGTAAAGAAATAAAGTCTATCGTACATTCCCAAACTTCCTACCCAAACTCAGCACATGATATGAAAGCAATAACACATAATACATACCTGAATTCCTTGCATGCCTGTATATGTAAATGACTTTAAAACTTTTTGTTTTTCAAAACTTTTTGTTTTTGGAAATTACTATATTTAGAAAATTTTCCATTTTCAGTAACTTTTTAAAATAAGAAATTCGTTTTCCCAAATATAAATCTTAGGGTACCCCAAAAAAAATTTATTTTATTTCGAAAACTAAGCTCTAGTTACCGCTTTGTAACACCTTGAAATTTCCTAACTTCCTCCTTTAGATTTTCCGGAAATATGATATAAAATTAATAAAGAATAATAATTATTAAAGCTCCTAATTAAGTAGGAAAAACCAAAGTATTACCGCCACCGTGATAACGGCTAAGGCTTTTATCAAAGTACTACAACAGAAGTCTTCAAAAACAAAACCATATCAAAATAAAATTTCAAAATTAAACTTGAAATAATCTCAAAACAAACCAATGTCAAAACCAAAAAGAAAACCAAATTAATTCTTTATGACACTTCGGAACCATCTTGATGGCCCTGTAGACACCCAAAATTTATTAAACTGTCAAAATTAAAATAAATTAATTATTTTAGTGAAATATAATAAATATTTGCTCGATTTAAGTAATTTAGCCCTTTAAATTAAATATCCAAATTAATTAAATAATTTGAGTCATAATTAAATTATTTGGGCCGATTATATTATTAGCCCAAATAAAATGTCTACTGGGCCAAATGAGACTACAAGACTTCCAAGTCATTAAAAAAGTCCAAGCCCACATCTCCAGGTCCAAGATGGAGGTCAAAATCTCATATAAATACCCATCATCAGCTCAAAGGAAAGGGGAGGAATTCAATGAAAAAATAAAAGTCAATCAAAGACATTCCAAAGAATTTACAAAACTCTCTTTGTTAGCAATCAATAAGCACTACAAAATTGTGCCGATTTTTCAGGGATACTCAAACACATTCAAAGTGACATTGAAGCTGGTCAACCCTCACTCAAATTTGCTTGACAATAGCAGGTGTCATCTTTGGTTGACATCGACAGGTGTCACCTGTGGTTGACGTCAGCAACTATTAGATTTGGTTGACGTCGACAAGTGTCATCCTAGGAGTGGAACAGAATCAGAAGACTTAGTTTATTTTCTATAAACTGTTTACCGAGATTGTACCCATATCCAAATTATTAATAAAATATAATTGGTTTACTTAATTGCTTGTCGTTGACTTTGACTTGAAATTTAGTAGCAACAAATTTCTGGCACGCTCGGTGGGACAATCTCTGCTTCTCATCTCTGTTCTTCAAACACTTAAAAAAAATTAAAAAATGTCTTCCAACAAGAGCATTTCAA
Organism: Suaeda aralocaspica; assembly: GCA_016808085.1. Taxonomy (NCBI): domain Eukaryota; kingdom Viridiplantae; phylum Streptophyta; class Magnoliopsida; order Caryophyllales; family Amaranthaceae; genus Suaeda; species Suaeda aralocaspica. The sequence goes on along the minus strand of PYUH01000361.1, from coordinate 618,774 downwards.
TGTCTGCTGAGAAAAAGAAGTCTGTCAATACTCGACGACAACCAGCAAGCCTCGTTGAAGTCATTGGAAATCCTGATCGTGGCATATTCACCAGGGGAATGAAAAGAGTTGCAGTCACGTCTGCTGCAGCAAGTCTGCGTGCAGCCGCGGTACCTACCAAAGTACGCAATAATAGCGTTGTTGAGGCTACTTTGGAGGCACTTAACGCATCTTATAGGGCGCGTGAGTCTCCTATCTTTGGTTCAAACTCTACCACTGAACATACAAGTTCAAGTTCCATTGCTGGACAGAAACGATTGTCATTGACTTCTTTCAAGTCGCCAAGACAAATTGACATTGACAAGGAAGAAGACTTAGTCGTTCAAAAAAGTTCCCTTCACAACCCAAACATAGAGGTTGAATCTGAAACTGATAGTAGTTCTCCTCTATCATCTCCTTTCAGGCCTTTTGTGCTCAAGGAATCAGGTGAATCATCACAGCTGGACACTGCCTCTGTCTTGGTGATTCATGAAAACAAAACCATGGAGGAACAACTTACCGACATAAATGCTCTCATTAGCAAGTTGATAAAAGATGGAGAGGAAAAGGATGCTGAAATTAAGAAGCAAAACGAGCAAATTGCTAAACTGATAAAGAAGATTGGGAAGCAAATTGTTGAATAGTCTGAAAGTGACGAGGACGACTCTGAATCTGAGGATAAATCAGACAATGAGAAGGACAAAGCTAGTGATCCCAAGAATGCTTTAGTTACGCCTCGACAAATTAAAGGAGGATCATCGTTATGTGAAGCCTTATACCAAGAGGATTGATAAGTTGCGCATGGCAGCCGGTTATCATCCACCGAAGTTCATTCAATTTGATGGTAAGGGCAACCCTAAGCAATATGTCGCACACTTCTTTGAGACCTGTAACAACGCTGGTACTACTAATGACTTGTTTTCCAAAGAANGTCAAACAATTCGTTCGTTCTCTCAAGGGTATTGCCTTTGATTGGTATACTGATCTTTCCCCCCAATCAATTGATAGTTGGGAGCAAATGGAGGGAGAATTCTTGAATCGGTTTTATAGTACCAGGCGTGTTGTCAGCATGGTTGAGTTGACTGACACTACACAGTGGAAGGATGAACCTCTCATTGACTTCATTAGTCGATGGCGTGCTCTAAGTCTTGAGTGCAAGGACAGACTGACTGAAACTTCTGCGGTAGAGATGTGTATCAATGGAATGGATTGGGATTTGCGGTACATTCTTGGTGGAATAATGCCAAAGACATTCCAGGAGTTAGCAACACGGGCCCATGACATGGAGCTTACCATTGCTAGCAAAAATAAAAGTAAAGAAAAATCTGAGACGAAGGAAAAGAAAGAGTTCAGAAAGGGTGATAAACCTTCCAAAAGCTCTACAAAAGAGTCCATGGTGATCACTACCGCTTCTTCTCCTATCAAAATCTCAGGAAAGGCTAAGGAGGAGAAGAAGTCTTCTTACCCAAGAGTTTACAGAGGTGAAAAGCCAACCTTGAAAGAGTTGCAAGCAATGAAGTATCCGTTCCCTGACTCAGATTTGTCTGGAATGCTGGATGAGTTGTTGGAAAAAAAGATAATTGAGTTGCCTGAATCTAAGCGGCCTGAGGAAATGAATAAAACATCGGATCCAAACTACTATCAATATCACAGGCTGTTGAGTCACCCTATTGAAAAGTGTGTTACATTGAAGGAGAGGATCATGCGTCTTGCTCAAGAAGGGAATATTGTGCTTGATCTCGATGAAGCTGTAGGGACTAACCATGCTGCAGTAGTGAATGATGAGCCTTCTCTTCAATTGGAATTAATACAGTTTGGGTCTCTGGAGCCTGTTTTGCTGCAAGTCCGACCATCTAATGTTTAATGTAAAACGGAGACACATGTTGAAAGGTATGTGCAAACGACGATGAGAATGACGAAGGATGGACCCTAGTGACAAGGAGGTGTACTAGGAAGCAAATGACTTCAAAGTTGCAACCCCCTTACCAAACTAGAGGACAACAAAGAAATAAAACTCCTAAGCGTCCAAAGAGGGGACCAAAAAGGGTCACAAAACATAAGATGATGCAACATGAAGTGCTTAAACAAAAAATTGTTGCTCCTATAACTTTAGAAGAATTCTTTCCCAAAGAGTACTTGAATGTTGTGACTGTCAACACAGTCTCAGTTGAAGTTAAGGAACGTGAAAATGATGAAGAAGAAGACGAAAAGAAGGATGAACAAGTTAATGAGCATGAGGTGTCACTTAAATTAACCCTTCAACATTCGGGGTCGTCGACGGATCCGAAGATATCGGCTATCCTTGATGCTCTCCCCACACGCATGGGATGGAGGGAAATATTTTGTTTGCCAAGAGAAAAGTGTAAACAATTGGCTTTGGCACTTCAACTTCCAGAGTTGTATGCCGCCAGGGCGGAAGATGTTTGTGAAGGCAAAGAAAATTCTAACAAATACGTGTCATGTAATAGCGCCATATTCTTTACTGATGATGACTTGCTCATGGCATCTAAACCCCACAACCGTCCATTATTTATGAGAGGATTTGTTCGAGGTCAAAAGGTCGGTTGTATTCTAGTAGATGGTGGGTCGGCTGTAAACATCATGCTTAAGTCCACAATGAATGAATTAGGGATCACAGTAGCAGAACTATCCCAAAGTCGAATTTTGATTCAAGGATTTCATTTGGAGAGTCAGCGTGCAATTGGCATAATTCGTGTCGATCTCACCATGGGTGATTTGACAACACCTACTCTTTTTCATGTGATTGATGCTAAAACTTCTTACAAAATGCTGCTTGGACACTCATGGTTGCATGAAAATGGTGTGGTTGCATCTACCCACCATCAGTGTTTAAAATACTATCGTGGAGGAGTAAGGAAAATTAATGGAGATGTCAAGCCCTTCACTAGAGCAGAGTCTTACTTTGAGGATGCCAAGTTCGATGAGAGTGATGAGGGAACTTCTTCTGAAATATTGCCATCTCAAATTGCTTCAACAGGAAAAAAGGAAAACAAAACAAAGGTTGAGGCTCCAACACTAGTAAAAGTCACTAAGTCAACTCCTGTTGAAAATCAAATTCTTCCGGAAGAGAAGGCCGAAGAAAAAGTTGAAAGCTTTCTTCCAAAGAAGACAGAGACAACTCCAGTTCTCTGTTATGTACCCAAGTCGCGCCGTAAGGAAGGCGAATCACCATTTGTGTTGTGTCAATATGCTCAAGTTAAGCATAGCCAAAATCAAAAGGCTACAACTTTGGTTAAGGAATTGAAGGATCAAGATGTTGTATTACCATTGTCTAAAGGTAGTCAAAGTCAAAAGCTAATGACTTTAAAGTGGGTCGAAAGTTCCAAAAACCAAGGTCTCAATAAAGACAAGTTCGACCCAAAAGCATATAAGCTATTGGCAAAAGCTGGGTATGACTTTGAAAATCCCACGCCGATGGGAAAAGTTGTTGAAGTGAAGGCAAACGGACTCAACGGTACTCAAAAGATGCTTCAGCAGTATGGCGTTAGAGTAAATACGCCTAGGGTAGGTCTCGGTTTTGAATCGTCCGAGCCTATCAAGATCACTGTCGGGCATAAGGTAAATACTTCTTCCATGCAATACATTACAGCATCGGAATTAGATGAAGGTGGGGGTGAAGACGATGACATGCCACCACGTGGTTGTATATCTAATAGGGTAGATCCATCAAGACCCAAATCACGCCCCTCTGTATTTGACAGGCTAGGCAAACGCGAAGATGTTGCAAAGAACGATGATCAAATCTTATCTCCAAAAGCTTTATGCATAAGGGATAAGCCATTTGTCTTAAACAGGATTGATGCAACACCTAAGATTCAAAAGCCGTCGCGACAGTCGGTCTTTAGTCGTTTGAAGAGTAAAGCTAATGAAGCTAAGGAAGATGATTCCAAGAAAATTCGTGTTAAAGGAAGGTATGATGTCAGGAGTGTCATTCCATCTAGGATGATACGAAAGCAAGAGGTTGATATCACCAAACGACAGCCTCTAAAGGCCAAGGGTCGGATTGTTATCATCTTTAAGCAAGATAAACCATGTGAGCAGTTAGAACAAATTGCTACGCCGCATCACGTTACAGTGCAAGAATTCTCTAACTTAGAGGAAGAAGTTAAAACTGATGAAGCTCCCAAAACATTGGAAGATGGTGGCCAAGCCACGGTGGATAGTTTGAAAGAGCTAAACTTAGGGAGTTCTGAAGATCCTCAACCAGTGTATGTTAGTGCTCGTCTCTCTCAAGAAGAGGAGCAAGAATACAATAATCTGTTGTCTAATTATAAAGATGTCTTCGCTTGGAGGTACAAAGAAATGCCAGGACTCAACCCAAAAGTTGCAGTACATCGCTTTGCAATAAAGAAAGGTGTCAACCCAAAGAAACAACCTCAGCGAAGGTTCAGGCCAGAGTTAATCCCTGAAATAGAGAGTGAAGTTAACAAGCTCATAGATGTTGGCTTTATTCGCGAAGTCAAGCACCCAACTTGGATAGCAAATATAGTTCCTGTAAGGAAGAAAAATGGACAGTTGAGGATTTGTGTTGACTTTCATGATTTGAATGACGCATGTCCAAAAGATGATTTCCCTCTTCCAGTCACTGAAATGATGATCGATGCAACTACTGGTCATGAAGCTTTGACATTTATAGATTGTACAGCTGGATACAATCAGATTCAAATAGCAAACGAAGACCAAGAGGCAACTGCCTTTCGCACTCCAAAAGGGATATTTTTCTACAAAGTCATGCCTTTTGGACTAAAAACTTCTAGAGCTACATACAAACGGGCCATGCAAAAGATATTTGAAGATATGATGCACAAAATCGTGGAATGCTATGTTGATAATTTAGTGGTTAAGTCTACAACAAGGAAGGACGATTTGGAAGACCTTCGCAAAGTGTTTGAGCGATTGCGAAAATGTCAACTTAAAATGAATCCTCTTAAATGCACATTCGGCGTCACGTCTGGAAAGTTTCGAGGATTCATTGTGAGACATAGAGGCATTGAGATCGATCAAGCCAAGATCAAAGCGATCCAAGAAATGCCACCACCCAAGAATCTGAAGGAGCTGAGGGGCCTCCAAGGGCGCCTTGCTTATATACGACGATTCATTTCTAATCTTGCCGGAAGATGTCATCCTTTTAGTCATCTCATGAAGAAGGGTTCCCCATTTGAATGGGATGAATCATGTCAAAATGCTTTCCAAAGTATAAAAAATTATTTGTCTTCTTCTCTAGTGCTGGGGGCACCAATTAACGGGAAGCCACTTATCCTTTATATTACCTAAGTAGAACATTGGTAGGAGCAGACGTGAATTAGTCTCCCATTGAGAAAGTTTTTCTTGCTTTGGTTTTTGCCATCCAAAAGTTGAGACACTACATGCAGGCTCATACAGTTCATGTTGTTTCAAAAGCAGACCCAATCAAATACATATTGTCAAGACCAGTACTCGCGGGTCGACTTGCAAAATGGGCCATTCTTTTAAAACAATATGACATCATCTTTGTCCCTCAAAAAGCTGTTAAAGGGCAAGTAATAGCTGATTTCTTTGCTGATCATCCAGTACCCGCCGAATGGGAATTTAAGGATGATGAGTTGCCAGGGGAAGGAGTATTCTATGTGGATGTCTTACCACCTTGGCAAATGTATTTTTATGGGGCAGCTCGTTGTGATGGAGCAGGTGCAGGGGTTATACTACTGTCACCCGAAAAACATGTGCTAACTTATTCATTTGTCTTGACTCAACTATGCCCAAATAATGTGGCTGAGTACCAAGCTCTTATCATAGGCCTCCAAATGGCTATTGAAATGGGAATAAAGGACTTGGACATTTTTGGAGACTCACAATTGGTAATAAGTCAACTTTCTGGTGAATATGAAGTCAAGAAAGAAGACTTACTCCCTCTCCACAGGCGTGCTTTAAAGCTACTGGCCAAGTTTGAAACTACTAAGTTAGAACATGTTCCAAGAAGTGCTAATAAGATGGTTGACGCGCTTGCTAATCTTGCAGCCACTTTGGCACTGGGGGCAGAGGAGACCATGAATGTACCTTGTGTAATCGATGGGTTGTGTCGCTTGATGAGGAAGAGAGTGATGAAGAGGTCAATTCAATATTTGTCTATCAAATTAACAAGGAGGATTGGCAACAACCACTTATAGATTATTTGGAACATGGAAAGCTACCAAGCGATCCAAAGCGCAGGAATGAGATACGTCGTCGAGCTCCTAGATTTACATACTACAAGAAAACACTTTATCGAAGGTCCTTTCATGGCTTTTGGTTGAGGTGCCTTGCAGAAGATGAAGCGACAAAAATCATGGACGAAGCTCACTCTGGGATCTGTGGTGCTCATCAATCAGGCCCAAAGTTGCATGATCATGTCAAAAGAATGTACTACTAGCCTACAATGGTACAAGATTGCATGGATTACGCGAAGAAATGTGAAGCATGTCAGTTCCAAGCCAACTTTATTCATCAACCCCCAGAACCATTACATCGCACAGTGGCTTCTTGGTCCTTTGAAGCATGGGGACTTGATGTCGTAGGACCTATCACTCCAATGTCGTCCACAGGCCATGCATACATTTTGGCTGCAACGGACTATTTCTCCAAGTGGACTGAAGCAATTCAACTTCGTGAATTGAAGAAACAAAATGTGTTTGACTTCATTCGAACTCTCATTATCTATAGATATGGTGTACCAAAATGAATTGTCACTGACAATGGGACACCATTTTACAACAGGTTGATGACAAGTCTCTGTGAAAAGTTCAAATTTACCCAACATAAGTCGTCAATGTACAACGCTCCTGCAAATGGGCTAGCTGAAGCCTTTAACAAAACGCTTTGTAACTTGTTGAGTAAAGTAGTGTCAAAAACTAAGCGTGATTGGCATGAGCGGATTATCTAAAACTTTGGGCATACAGGACAACATATAAGACTACAACACAAGCAACACCATATGATTTGGTGTATGGTGTGGAACCTGTCCTACCATTGGAGTTGCAAATCCCATCATTACGAGTTGCTATACAAGAAGGCCTAACCAATGAAGAAAGCGATAAGATTTGATTAGCAGAGTTAGAAGCACTTGATGAAAAGAGGCTACCAAGCTCGCATGTCACGGGCCTTTAATAAAAAAGTTAGGCCTCGTTCCTTTCAAGTTGGGGACATGGTGCTGGCAGTAAGAAGACCTATAATTACATCCCATAAGACTGGGAACAAATTCACATCTAAGTGGGATGGCCCTTACGTGGTGCGAGAGGTCTATACAAATGGAGCTTACAAAATAGTAGACAGTGATAGGTTGCGCATCGGTCCTATAAATGGCAAATTCCTTAAAAGCTACTACTCTTGAAGTGAAGTTTGATGAAGAACAGTAGTAAAAGCTCAAAAAAAATGTTACAAGAACTACGTATGGCTTGATCTTGCAAAGCGATGTCATTGTTTCTTGCAGATACGTAGGCAGCCTGAGTAAGTAGAAGTGATGTGACATTCGATGATATATGATGAAAGAATAAAAACTCAAGTTCAGCCAAAACAAAAAAAAAAAAAAAAACAAAGAACACCTATTCCTAAGCAAGAGTATAAACTGCACAGTTCAAAACAAAAAAAAAAAAGAAAAAAAAAACAAAAATAAACTATCTCCTAGCAAGAGTTAAACTACAACTTAAAAAAGAAATCTCCTGGCCTGCAAGAGTCTAAACTGTGAACGTCTAAAACAAAAACAAATAAATAAACAAAATTAACGGTGCAAGGCCTAATCAACGTCCATCCATGTTGTGGGCGTAATCAAGGACTGGTAGTCAAGTATTTGCCTCTTATGTTCCTTAAACTCCTTAATTGCTTCGGCATCCCACATAGGAGTAGCCTCCAGTTCTACTATGCGTTTCTCTGCAGCTTGCACTTTATCCTCGAAAGAAGTTCGAGAATTTTTCTCTTCCTCCAATTTGAGACGAAGAGCCTCAATTTCCATCTCCAGCTCTTTCTCTTTCTTCAGTGATGCAGCAATTCTAGACTTAAACTGTTGAATTTCCTTAGCTATTATATGTTTATCATGCTCCACTTGGTCAGGGCGCTGACGAGTGGCAATATTATCTTGTGACTTGAGAAAAAATTCAACAGCTGTGATGTAAGACTCAACTTGATGCTTCAATGGTTTGGGATCTCCCTTTAGTCCTTCAATGCCCTCATAAATAACTGAAGCTTCCTTCCGCATTGTTGAGACTTCATGGAAAGGGGTTCCTTTAAGCACTGTAAGCAGCTCTACACCAAATGACTTGATTGCACCATTAAATAGTTTGCGAGATGAAGCAGTGAGTTGGTGGCTGGATGTAGGTGAGGATGAAGGAGCAGTCGGTCGAATCGAAGGGGAGCCTGTGACCACAAATTGAATCACCAATGTTTCTGCAGTAGCTTCAGGTGAAGGATTGCCAATCGTGTTATGAGAACTCATCAGGGAAGTCGAATGGTTATTGCCTAGCAAGTCTCCCATTACACACAATTCCTTCCCTCTCCTAGGATTTGACGCAGGGTCAACTAATGGTTTAGAACCATTAGCCTGATCAACAAGGGAGTTATCAATGGAACTGTTTTGTCACTTCTAGCTCAACATCTCCCTCCTAAATGAAATAGATAAATAAATTAGTAAAAAAAAAGGATAGAAAAAAAAAATGAAGTACCAATGAGTTCAAGCTAGTCACATGTTGAGAAGGTTCAGGGACATCATCAAAGAAGTCGTCGATGTCCAAAGCGTCATGCTCCATGTCAGTGATGGTTTGTGACCTTTTACTTCGGCGTTTGTGCTTAAAATCAACATCAGATCCAGCATCACTAATGCTATCACCATCATGGGTACCAGTTACATCTCGATTGGATTTATCCTTGGATGATGAGATATGTACAACAAGATTGTCATTGTTGCGCTCTCGAGGTGTATTGTGGATTTTACATTGACTGACCTTTGGTACCTTGTGTTGCGTTGTCCAAACAGGGGCCTTGGAAGATTTATTGTCGACAACTGAAAGAGAGCGTTGACATTCTCCCTTAGATCTGTTACATTCAGCTTTGCCCACCATGCCTTGAAATTACGGGTTGTCAAATCACGCTAATCTAGAGAATGACTTGGAGCAAATAAGCGCGACTGACTACCTTTGTAAAGCAAGTGATGCCAATATTCCAGGGCCTCCAAATATGTCGTGTCGCGATTACGATGACAGCGCCGAAGCACACTAGGGACTGCTTGACAAAAACCAAATTGCCTACCAACCCAATGAGACATGTAAGGCTCCACGTGGAAGTTCCTACTCAGTCTTAGAACAAGGAAACTAGAGCACATAGACACAAGATAGCCAAGTTTTGAAATATCTAAGGTACCGTCGTCATATAAAACTTCATGGCGATTCCTATTAAGCATGGTGCAACCAATATTTATGGTGCGTCCCTCATGTATGAGCTCACATGCCGCATCACTATGAAAATATTTTGACCCTTGAGCTCCTGAAAATGTCACCATCCGAGGACCTGGGGGAGCAGGTTCAAGTTCATGATGAGTTTAAAAGTAGAATGCCAACCATCCATACACATAGTGAGCAGATGTGAGAGGGGGATTTAGAGTTGGCAATATGGTTAAGTCCACGATAAATGCTGGCAAGCATTGGTGCAGCTAAACTAAAGGTTACACCTCGCGCCATCAGGGTAGCTGTCTCAAAGGTACTCGGTCTGATGATTCTGTTTTGTGAACTAGGATGTGCAAACACACACAACCAACATGACAAGAAGGCTGCAACATAAGTAACCTCCCTCCTCAAGTCGTCGGTAACTCCAAGTAAATCAAACATGTCGCATTCTTCTTGTGTCCATGCGATAGACCCAGTTGCCACAACATTAATGTTACCACTTAGATCTTGAGAAGTCTTAGGACGGCTGTCGAGATATCTCTTTCTTCTATTAGGGGGTTTGTAAACTCTTGGTTTTCTGAACCAAAAATCAATCCATTGCTTCGCAGTTTCCCATCCGTCTGAGTTGTCACGTTTGGCAATATGATGGTAGGCCATGAACAGAAAGTCACAAGCTCTGGATATGAAACGAGTTCAACTCTTATCCTTTGAAGTAAGAGTAGCTAAATCAGGTACGGTCTTATCATATATATCCCCCACAAAAGGCAACCCCCCAAGCTTGTGAAGATCCCAAAGTGAGATAGACCACTCTCCAATGACGGTATGCAATGTATTGGTGGTTGGGCACCAACTTTCACAAAAAGCCCGAAAGATACTAGAATACCTAGCATAAGAATAAAGTGAGGCATAAACAGCTGAACGAATGGAACATGAATCAAGGATATCCCCGGAATGAGAGATAACATCTTCAGTCCATTCCCAATACCCTTCAATGAAAATTGCTTCGCCTGGAACCTTAAGACTACTAGATGATCCCCATTGTGTTGAACCAGAAATTATTCAACGCCCAAGTAAAGAAAATTGAGTGATGGTTTCATTGTAGTCTCGGACGGTGCTAGAGAGGATGTGAGCAATAGATGACAGGTTATGTTCGCTTGACATTGGTTTCGACATGTCACTCAAAAAATTCTTTTGCTGAATTGATGACTTGACACCATTTGTGCGACGAAGTGATTTCTCAATGGAAAAATAGGTGCCCATGGAAGCATCATCATCTACATGATCGACTACAGAAAGGAAGTGGTGCTCCACATCCTTGAATTGGTCCTTCTTTTTGAATTCCTTCAAAAGTACCATCCTACCTGGAAAAAAAAAGGGAGAGGAAGTTAAATGATGACAAAAGGAGCGTTGGAGTAGAATGTGTTAAAAAAAAAAAAAGGTATTAGTCTGGTCCAGGGTTGCTGACAGTTCTTCGGCTCTTCAAAAAAAGGGGCAACCATCATTAGAATGTCAGACACACTGGCGTAGCCTAGTTGGGTCTAACACCCCTGATAATGTTCACTGTCACCAATGACTTGTCATGGTAGTCGTTAATCATCCTTCAACCTTCAAAATACAATCATCATTAGAATGTCAGACACACTGGCATAGCCTAGTTGGGTCTGACATCCCTGACAACCCATCATGATAACGCTCGCCAACCACGGAGACCGATCTGCAAAGACATACAAATACATACACCGGCAGAAACAACAGTAATACAAAGTACAAGGTGTTAAAATAAAGAGGAAGGTGAGCTAATACCTGAAGTCAAAGTAGCCTACAATAACCAAATTCTTCTTCAAGTTGATGTACTTAGCATTGCACAAAACAAAAGAGTTATACGTGTATCAGTTGATTAAGCATGTTCGTGTTAAGTATAATATGACCATGATTATCATTTAAGGGAAAAAAAAAACGAAAAGTCAAAACAAAACAAAACTTGCGTACTGATTCACAAAGTGTGTACTCATGTATTCCATGATTATCAAAGTGTGATATTGATTCTTACAATAAGGTGTGAGGTGTATTAATTCACAAAAATAGTGTACACATGTATTACTCCAGCTACGCTAATATTGTAGTGTGTACTTCAGGAAGTTTAAGTGAAACAATCTCCTAACTCCATCACGGTACTAATATTACTCGATGCTCATATTTAGCAAACTATATCAAGAGTATTGTGCAGGTTCATCTTATGCACTTAACAAAGAGGACCAAAGGCGTGACCTTGTTCATGCATGTATGCGTTTNAGTATTGTGCAGGTTCATCTTATGCACTTAACAAAGAGGACCAAAGGCGTGACCTCGTTCATGCATGTATGCGTTGAAAAAGGGTAGCAATACAACATACCAACTATAAAGTAGTATACTATGAAAGGAAGCAAACATAAAAGAGTTCGATGGCTAGTTACATTAACAAAGGCATCAAAATCCTTCTACATACAGTTGTCAATACTTATCAGCCAAAAGTTAAGTAAACAAAGAAGTGATCGCTACCTCAAATAAGGGAGAATAATGCCGCCAAAATTTTCGACTTCAAAGTGATGAGATCAAAACACAGCAATCAATTTAGAAGTATTACTTAAGCATTCAAGAGGATAATATTATGGTCAATTATTATCAAGAATGGACAATGCAATAAGCTTGTTATTTATGCTTACTTCGACTATGGAGGGTGTTACAGCAAATCTTGACTTTCGGCGTCGTAATTAAAACAGACGATGCGTATTACTACATACCAAACAAGGAGAGACTTATGCACATAGTAAAGATGGAGCAGTAAAACTGGCTAGCAATTTGGAGTACCTAACTCGATTAATGTAGGTGGTGCGGCAAGATTTCAACCTCGTCGACGTGACGGAGCCGGAGTAGAGACACAACCTGCGGTTACATCACTGTTGTATTAATCTAGAGGTTAAAAAATTTTAATAAAGGATTAAAGCCAATTATCAAAGTAAAAAAAAAAAGTAAGGAGAGCAAGAAGAGAAGTCAGAGGCATTATACTACAATGGGGGCTTCGACGTTCTGCAAGGTGGAACTAAGAGGAAGTTATTAATTGATTATATGATAATTTCGTTATATAAGGAACAAAGGCGGTTAATCATGAGCAATATATTTGCTAGTGGAATTGGGATTTGAAGTTGATCCTTAAGATTCTTGTTTAGGGAAATAAAATCTTGTCACTTAAGTGAATATAGTAATGAGTATATTCCGTGACTTATGGGTACCGGATTCATAAATTATAAAAGATTTGTATCTTCTAATCGCCCACTTTAAGGAAATCTTCTTCATAAAATACGATTTCCATGTCAAGGCCTACTCACAATCAAACACCTTCAAATTGTGTATGTGACGATGTAGTCCAAAGATATATATATATATCAAAATTCGACTCCCAAGTCAAGTGAATCGATACCTTTTCATGAACAAACACTTCAGCTGTGTACATGACATGGACTTACAAAAATTTATGACCTCTAAGTCAAGCATGTCGAGACTCCGTCACGAGTAAACACTCCAAATTGTGTCCGTGACACAGTCTCGAGGGGGCAATTTGTAGACACCGAAAATTTATTAAAGTGTCAAAATTAAAATAAATTCATTATTTGAGTTAAATATAATAAATATTTGCTCGATTTAATTAATTTAGCCCTTTAAATTAAATATCCAAATTAATTAAATAATTTGAGTCATAATTAAATTATTTGGGCCGATTATATTATTAGCCCAATTAAAATGTCTACTGGAAATAAGACTACAAGACTTCCATGTCATTAAAAAAGTCCAAGCCCACATCTCCAGGTCCAAGATGGAGGTCAAAATCTCCTATAAATACCCATCATCACCTCAAAGGAAAGGGGAGGAATTCATTGGAAAAAAAAAAAAGTCAATCAAAGACATTCTAAAGAATTTACAAAACTATCTCTTTCAGCAATCAATAAGCACTACAAAATTGTGCCGATTGTTTAGGGATACTCAAACACATTCAAAGTGACATTGAAGCTGGTCAACCCTCACTCAAATTTGCTTGACAATAGCAGGTGTCATCTTTGGTTGACGTCGACAGTTGTCACCTTTGGTTGACGTCAGCAACTGTTAGTTTTGGTTAACGTCGACAAGTGTCATCCTAGCAGTGGAACAGAAACAGAAGACTTATTTTATTTTCTATAAACTGTTTACAGAGATTATACCCATATCCAAATTATTAATAAAATATAATTACTTAATTGCTTGTCGTTGACTTTGACTTGAAATTTAGTAGCAACAGGCCCTTCGAAATCAAATAAACTTTAAACTCAAAAAACGAAAGTCAACATCACAAAATAAAAATAACTAACAATTCCATAAAACTACGAAAACTATATACAACTATGCAAGCGCTCACACTCAAACCCAGCATGATTGACTATGCCCACCTGTACCTGTAGCTTTCTCTTATTCTAGACAACTACTCGGCATCTAGTGGGTCAGGTTTGTTATCCTTCGTTACTTTTCCCAAATAGGGTATTTCTGTGTCTACTTTCATCACATAAAATTTAATAATTTTTAAAGGTAGTGTGATACTTGTTCGAGTTCGTTATTTACAAACTGGTCAAAATCGGTAAAGTTTTGAGTTGTTAGGCGAGGAATTAAATTGCGATATACTGAACAGTAATGAAGTGATGAATTTTTGGTTGAGTGTTCTATACATATAGGGCTATTACAACAAAAATGGTCAGCCTTAACCAAGTTGTTTTTAATGGATTTTGGTCATCAAACTTTCTGCCGAAATTCTGGACAGTCTCGGAAGATTGATACACTAGAATATAGAATAAAGCAAGCTATACTCGATTCATATCTTGAGCCTCAATATGCTTTGATAGATGATGTTGATAGCATACTTGATTCATATCTTCCTCCAAGTTCACGCATTAAGCCATTGGTTTGTGTTAATCATGTATCAAAAGATACATCTTGCGTTGACACTCAAATCATTAAAGATCTAAACTATGAGGAAGAAAAGTCTTCACCTTTGCCTTGTTCAAGCCATGAAAATCAAGTGTTGGATCCTTGTGTTCAAGACTTAGTTTCGGATGTTTTGGTGCATAAGGATTCAATAGGCGCACATAATTCATGTTCAAGCAATGAAGATCCAAAGTGCTTAATAGAAAAGATGGAACAAGAAGCATTAATTGTCGATTCTTTCTTGATGGATCACATTATGCATGATGAAGTCAAGCGTGAATTAACTCATGCTTCAATGTTACAGTTTGGTTTTTCTAATAATTCTTGTCTCGATGAAAATTATGATCTCCATGATGATGAAGGACTAAGAAAGAAGGAAAAGGTTTCGCGCTATCATGAAGCTAATAGTGTTCATTGCATGTGCATATGTGTGTTACATCTCAAACATGATTTAGTGCGACGTATACGGATGGTTGCTCTGATTTACAACACTTGGGGCAAGTTTTTTCTTAGTAGGGGGAGTGTGATGTCAATATAAGGCTACCATTCACATCAGGATTAATGGTGGTTTTGCCTATGTGTTTTTCCCACAGCATTTGCTAGGGTTTTCTCATTTCACGCACTTTTCATTTTTAGCCTTCATTTCTTTTTTATCATAATTTTTATCTTAAAATGCATGGAGATTAATTTCTTGTAGGTTTCTTGATTTAAACATTAAATCTTGAAAGGGTTCTTGAAGATTGTTCTCATTTCTTGAAGATTACGCAAAAACGACCAAGAATATATGGCGCGATTTTTGACGATTTTCCTAGGATTTGGGTGACAATATATTTTCGTGATTTTAGTTGTATTTTATGATGATTATCTTGTTTTAAAATTTGTTAGATAGTTTGTTAGGATTAAATTTTAGTTTATTAGGATATTTAGGCAAGTTGTTAGGATATAGATCTAGTACGTTGTACAAGTGGATTGTGCAAGTGGATAGGGATTGGTGATGTGGCCAGATTTCCTAAACAAAGTGGGATATTTTCATGTGAATCTTGTTAGCTTAGGATTTAGATTTGTTTCAGATATTATTTGACTATGAGTTGGAGTATTGTTCTGATGTGAATTTTCGTATCAATACAAAACATCACAAGGGATAGAACTAAATTCACAAATCTCAAAAGGCTATGCCACCAATACTCATGGATTTAGGTTGATATATTAGTCTTTGATTAAAGCTCTAGGCACCCTCAAAGCCACTAATCAATCACACAAGATCCTAAAGGAATTACCCACCAACTCACAATTTCAGCTTTTTTGTTTTTCAAGTAAACAAAACAAAACTTTTATTCCATATCTAAAACTGAATTTTATAAACTAATGTTAAGATTATTTATAGTCATAATAATCAACAAAATCCTAACAAAACAAGGTAAAACAGATACACAAACACTTCTAAAAATCTTACCTAAATGACTGATGTATGACTCACAAGATAAGATTGTCACATCAACACTACATGTTGATCTGATCTTGCTAACAAACTCTAACAAACTTTATCTAATTAAGAAAATATCCTAAAAACTTCCTAATAACTTGATTAAAAAGATAATCAACAAAATACAACAAGAATTACCAAAAAAAAATGATCTACCCAAATCTACACAAAATCGCCCAAAATTCTCGCCACACAATATGCTCAAATTTGCGCAATCTTCAAGAAACCTTTCAAGATTCAATCTTTTAATCAAAAAACCTTCAAGAAGTCATTTTCCAATTGTTTAAGGTGGTAAATGATGAGTAAGACCCACCAAGAAAAGAAAGTCGGTGCCTAAAATGACAAAAATTCTATCGAGTGGAATGTGATAAAAACTCATAGGCAAAACCAACTTATTCCCCTTGTCAACCATCTTTCCTTGATTTGACTGCCCATCTAGGTATGTGTGACCATGCACACAAAAATCCCAACCCTAGATGCACCCATTAGACTTGAGTCTCCATAAGCAATCAATTCCCCAATAATTGCACCTTTATTTGCAGCTTCAATCAAACCTTCGAAGTTGTGTCAATATTTGTATCATCCTCCCCTTGTTCATAAGAGTTTATCCTCAAACCTCGAAGTTGATCATCAGAGACATAAGGATTCAAATTTCTAATGTTAAATGTATCATGGACTCTATATTCACCAGTCAGTTCAAGTTGATAATTATAGTCACCAATCTTCTTCAAAACCTTGAATGGACCATTACACCTAGGTATGAGTTTGTTTTTGTGCTTGTTTGGAAAACTTTCCTTCCTTAGGTATAGCCAACCTAATTCTCCTTCCTTGAATGTATGCTGATGTCGATTCTTATTTTCACGAACCTTGTATTACTTGTTCACCCTCTCAATCCTAGCCCTTACCTGGGCAAAAAGCTTCTGCATGTACTCAATCTTTGCCAAAGCATCTTTGAGCACCAATTCACCCTTTAAAATATCAACATGATCAATAGGTAACTTAGGATTCACCCCATAAACAACCTCAAATGGTGAGTGTTATGTACCAAAAGTGGTGACTTATTGTAACCAAACTGTGCATGTGCAAGCTTCAAATCCAAATCTTTCTGTGTCTTGTTCACCAAACCACGCAAAAATACACCAAGTGTTCAGTTTATGACTTCTGTTTTCCCATCAGTTTGAGGATGATATGACGTACTAAAGAGAAATTTCATGCCAACAAGATTCCTTAGAGACTTCCAAAAATAGCTCATGAATTTCGTATCCCTATCACTCACAATTGTATTAGGAATTCCATGAAGCCTCACAATGTCTTTGAAATACAGGTCTGCAGCATTCATAGCATCATCTTTTTTATGGCAAGGTGTAAAGTGAGCCAACTTCGAAAGTTTATCTACCACAGCCATGATAGAATCCTTGCTTCTTGAAGTTCTAAGTAATCCCACAATGAAATCCATGGAGACATCTTCCCAAGGACCTTCAAGAACAGGCAATGGTGTGTAATGACCTTGATGGAAAGAAGCTTTTGACAATTGACAGATTGCACATTGAGATATGATCGCTTCAACATCAATAACCATCTTACGCCAATAAAAGTGTTCTTGTAACATGTTCAGAGTTTTAGTAATGCCAAAATGCCCTGCTAACCATCCACCATGCACTTACCTGACAAACAATTCTCTAATTGAACACTTAGGCACACACAATTTGTTACCCCTGAATAAGAACCCATCATGCATTACAAAAGAACCCATAACACCCTTGTCCATTTGTTGCAACATAGGACCAAAACTGTAATCATGCTCATAGTATGTTTTGATCATTCCTTGACCAAGTAACTTGCAATTCAACACAAGAAAAAACATAGGGAAAACCGTCCCACCCTAGTGACTCATCTATGACTCACAAGATAAGATTGCCACATAAGCATTGCAGGTCATTCTCATCTTGCTAACAAACTCTAACAAACTATATATAAACTACAAATATCCTAAAAAACTGTTTAATAACTTGCTAAACAAGATAACCAACAAAATACAACTAGAGTTACACAAAAATATGATCTACTCAAATCATCATAAAATCGCCGAAATTGACGCCACACAAGCATGATACAAATTTGCGTAGTTTTTGAGATTTTTTTCAAATCTTCAAGACACCTTTCAAGATTCAACCTTTTAATCAAAAAACCTTCATGAAGTCATTTTCCATGTGTTTAAGGCTGTAAATGAAGATTAAGACACTTCATGAAATGAAATACTCAATGCCTATAATGAGAAAAACCCTATCAAGTCAAGTGGGAGAAAAATCATAGGAAAAACCCATGATGATGACTTTAAAGATCTCAAAAGCCTTGAATCTCCATAAGATATTATTTCCCCCATACTTGCATCATTTTTAGAAGCCATTATCAAACCTTCGAAGTTATCACCTTGATACGTATCAACCTCCTCTTCTTCAAAAGAGTTTGTCCTCAAACCTCAAAGTTGATCCTCAGGAACATCAGGAGACAAATCACCAATGTTGAATGTAGAATGAACACCATATTCTCCTGGCAATTCGAGTTTATATGCATTGTCCCCTATCTTGCTCACGATTTTGAATGGTCCATTACACTTAGGCATTAGCTTGTTTTTCCTTTGATTAGGAAATCTTTCCTTCCTTAGATGTAACCATACTAAATCACCTTCCTTGTATGCGTGTTGCACTTTGTTCTTTTTAGCTCTTGTCTTATAGATATCATTCGCATGCTCAATTCTTTCTCTAACCTGTGCATGTAACTTCTACATGTATTCCATTTTAGCTAAAGCATCTTTATGAACCAGATCACCTTTGGGAATAGCCAAGAAATCAATTGGTTGCTTGGGATTGACTCCATAAACAACTTCAAAAGGTGAATGCTTAGTTACATATGTTGGAGAACGATTATAAGCAAACACTGCATGAGCTAACTTCAAGTCCCAATCTTTCTGTGTCTTGCTTACCAACCCACGGGGTAGCACGCCTAGTGTTCTGTTTGTGACTTCAGTTTGACCATCTGTTTGTGGATAATAAGAAGCACTGAAGAGTAATTTCCTCCCTATGAAACGCTACACCGACTTGCAGAAATAACCCATGAATTTCGTGTCCCCGTGACTCACAATTATTTTCGGCACCCCATGTAACCTGACAATGTCTCGAAAATACAAGTCTACAATATTCATAGCATAATCAGTCTTGTGATAAGGTATGAAAAGAGCCATCTCTGAAAACCTGTCAACCACAACCATTATAGCATCCTTTTGCCTTGCATTTCTAGGCAAACAACCTATAAAATCCATAGAAATATCATCCCAAGAGGCTTCTTGCTGGCACTGGCAATGGAGTGTAGAATCCTTGATGGAGTGAAGCCTTTGCCTTCTGACAAACAACACACTGTGGGATAACTGCTTCAATATCTGCAATCATTCTAGGCCAATAGAAATGTACCCGCAACATTGTTAATGTTTTTGTAATGCCAAAATGACCTACAATTCCATCGCTATGCGCCTCTCTAACGAGCAATTCACGGATACTACACTTAGGGATGCAAAGTAGATTCTCCTTGAATAAGAATCCATCATGTAGCACATAATACCCCATTGACCCCTTCGTAATTTGTGAATAGATAGGACAAAAATCGCCATCTTGATCATAATATTGTATAATAAACTCCAAACCAAGCAATTTTAAATTAAGAACACCAATTAAAGCATACCTCCTTGATAGAGCATCAGCCACCACATTAGAGTATTTTATGATAATTATCTTGTTTTAGAAATTGTTAGATAGTTGTTAGGATTTAATTTTAGTTTATTAGGATATTTAGGCAAGTTGTTAGGATATAGATCTCGTACATTGTACAATTGGATAGGGATTGGTGATGTGGCCAGATTTCCTGAAGCAAGTGGGATATTTTCACGTGACTGTTGTTATCTTAGGATTTAGATTTTTTTTAAGATATTGTTTGACTAAGAGTTGGAGTATTGTTCTGATGTGAATTTTCGTATCAATACAAAACTTCACAAGGGATAGAACTAAATTCACGAATCTCAAAAGGCTATACCACCAATACTCATGGATTTAGGTTGATATATTAGTCTTTGATTAAAGCTCTAGGCACCCTCAAAGCCACTAATCAATCTCACAAGAATCTCAAGGAATTACCCACCAACTCACAATTTCTGTTTTTTTGTTTTTCATGTAAACAAAACAAAACTTTTATTCCATATCTAAATCTGAATTTTTACAAACTAATGTTCAGATTATTTATAGTCATAATAATCAACAAAATTCTAACAAAAAAAGCTAAAACAGACACACAAACACTTCTAAAAATCGTACCTAAATGACTGATGTATGACTCACAAGATTAGATTGCCACATCAACACTACATGTTGATCTGATCTTGCTAACAAACTCTAACAAACTTTATCTAATTTAGAAAATATCCTAAAAAATTCCTAATAACTTGATAAACAATATAATCAAGAAAATACAACAAGAATTACAAAAAAATATGACCTACTCAAATCTACACAAAAGCGCCCAAAATTGTCACCACACAATATGCTCAAATTTGCGCAATCATTAAGAAACCTTTCAGGATTCAATATTTCAATCAAGAAACCTTCAAGAATTCATTTTCCAATTGTTTAAGGCGGTAAATGATGATTAAGAGACACCAAGAAAAGAAATTCCAAGTGCCTAAAATGAGAAAAATTCTATCGAGTGGAATGTGATAAAAACTCATAGGCAAAACCAACTTATTCCCCTTGTCAACCATCTTTCCTTGATTTGACTGCCCATCTTGGTATGTGTGACCATGCACACAAAAATCCCAACCCTAGATGCACCCATTAGACTTGAGTCTCCATAAACAATCAATTCCCCAATAATTGCACCTCTTTTTGCAGCTTCAATCAAACCTTCAAAGTTGTGTCAATATTTGTATCATCCTCCCCTTGTTCATAAGAGTTTGTCCTCAAACCTCGAAGTTGATCATCAGAGACATAACGATTTAAATTTCCAATGTTAAATGTAGCATGGACTCTATATTCACCTGCCAGTTAAAGTTGATAAGTATCGTCACCAATCTTCTTCAAAACCTTGAATGGACCATCACACCTAGGCATGAGTTTGTTTTGTGCTTGTTTGGCAATCTTTCCCCTGTTGATGACGATTCTTATTTTCACGTACCTTGTATTGCTCGTTCACCTTCTCAATCCTAGCCCTTACCTGGGCATAAAGCTTCTGCATGTACTCAATGTTTGACAAAACATCTTTGTGCACCAATTCACCCTTTGGAATATCAACATGATCAATAGGTAACTTAGGATTCACCCCATAAACAACCTCAAATGGCGAGTGTTTTGTACCAAAATTAGGCGACCTATTGTGACCAAGCTGTGCATGTGCAAGCTTTAAATCCAAATCTTTATGTGTCTTGCTCACCAAACCACGCAAAAATACACCAAGTGTTCAATTTATGACTTCTGATTTCCCATCAGTTTGAGGATGATATGACGTACTAAAGAGAAATTTCATGCCAACAAGATTCCTTAGAGACTTCCAAAAATAGCTCATGAATTTCGTACCCCTATCACTCACAATTGTATAAGGAATTCCATCAAGCCTCACAATGTCTTTGAAATACAGGTCTGCAGCATTCATAACATCATCTTTTTGATAGCAAGGTGTAAAGTGAGCCATCTTCGAAAGTTTATCTACCACAGCCATGATAGAATCCTTGCTTCTTGAAGTTCTAGGTAATCCCACAATGAAATCCATGGAGACATCTTCCCAAGGACCTTCAAGAACAGGCAATGGTGTGTAATGACCTTGATGAAAAGAAGCTTTTGACAATTGACAGATTGCACATTGAGATATAATCGCTTCAACATCATTATCCATCTTACGCCAATAAAAGTGTTCTTGTAACATGTTTAAAGTTTTAGTAATGCCTAAATGCCCTGCTAACTATCCACCATGCACTTCTCTAACAAAAATTCTCTAATTGAACACTTAGCCATACACAATTGATTACCCTTGAATAAGAACCCATCATGCATTACAAAAGAACCCATAACACCCTTGTCCATTTGTGGCAACATAGGATCGAAACTATCATCATGCTCATAGTATGTTTTGATCGTTTCTAGACCAAGTAACTTGCAATTCAACACAAGCAAAGACATAGGGAAAATCGTCCCACCCTAGTGACTCATCTATGACTCACAAGATGAGATTGCCACATCCGCACTGCAAGTCATTCTCATCTTCCAAACAAACACTAACAAACTATATCTAAACAAAAAATATCCTAACAAACTTTCTAATAGCTTGCTAAACAAGATAGTCAACAAATTACAACCAGAATTACACAGAAATATGATCTACCCAAATCATCATAAAATCGCCGAAATTGACGCCACACAAGCATGATCCAAATTTGCGTAGTTTTTGAGATTTTTTTCAAATCTTCAAGACACCTTTCAAGATTCAATCTTTTAATCAAAAAACCTTGAAGAAGTCATTTTCCATGTGTTTAAGGCTGCAAATGAAGATTAAGACAATTCAAGAAATGATATACTCAATGCCTATAATGAGAAAAAACCTATCAACTGAAGTGGGAGAAAACTCATAGGCCTAACCATCTTATTCCCCAAATTCCGTCATTCTTTCCTTTAATTCAAATGATAAAGTAAATTCGAGTGTCACCAATACACACCCATGATGATGACTTTGAGGATCTCAAAAGCATTGAATCTCCATAAGCTATTATTTCCCCCATACTTGCATCATTTTTGGAAGCCATTATCGAACCTTCGAAGTTATCACCTTAATTCGTATCATCCTCCTCTTCTTCAAAAGAGTTTGTCCTCAAACCTCAAAGTTGATCCTTAGGAACATCAGGAGACAAATCACCAATGTTGAATGTAGAATGAACACCATATTCTCCTGGCAATTCGAGTTCATATGCATTGTCCCCTATCTTGCTCACGATTTTGAATGGTCCATTACACTTAGGCATTAGCTTGTTTTTCCTTTGATTAGGAAATCTTTCCTTCCTTAGATGTAACCATACTAAATCACCTTCCTTGTTTGTGTGTTGAACTGTGTTCTTTTTAGCTCTTGTCTTATAGATATCATTCACATTCTCAATTCTTTCTCTAACCTGTGCATGTAACTTCTAAATGTATTCCATTTTAGCTAAAGCATCTTTATGAACGAGATCACCTTTGGGAATAGCCATGAAATCAATTGGTTGCTTGGGATTGACTCCATAAACAACCTCAAAAGGTGAATGCTTAGTTACATATGTTAAAGAACGATTATAAGCAAACACTGCATGAGCTAACTTCAAGTCCCAATCTTTATGTGTCTTGCTTACCAACCCACAGAGTAGCACGCCTAGTGTTCTGTTTGTGACTTCTGTTTGACCATCTGTTTATGGATTATAAGAAGCACTGAAGAGTAATTTCCTCCCTATCAAACGCTACAACGACTTCCAAAAAATAACTTATGAATTTCGTGTCCTTGTGACTCACAATTATTTTTGGCACCCCGTGTAACCTGACAATGTCTCGAAAATACAAGTCTACAATATTCATAGCATCATCAGTCTTGTGATAAGGTATAAAATGAGCCATCTCTGAAAACCTGTCAACCACAACCATTATAGCATCCTTTTGCCTTGCATTTCTAGGCAAACAACCTATAAAATCCATAGAAATATCATCCCATGGGGCTTCTTGCTGGCACTGCAATGGTGTGTAGAATCCTTTATGGAGTGAAGCCTTTGCCTTCTGATAAACAACACACTGTGGGATAGCTGCTTCAATATCTGCAATCATTCTAGGCCAATAGAAATGTACCCGCAACATTGTTAATGTTTTTGTAATGCCAAAATGACCTATAATTCCATCACTATGCGCCTCTGTAACGAGCAATTCACGGTTACTACACTTAGGGATGCAAAGTAGATTCTCCTTGAATAAGAATCCATCATGTAGCGCATAAGACCCCATTGACCCCTTCGTAATTTGTGAATAGATAGGACAAAAATCGCTATCTTGATCATAATATTGTATAATAAACTCCAAACCAAGCAATTTGAAATGAAGAACACCAATTAAAGCATACCTCCTTGATAGCGCATCAGCCACCACATTAGAGTATTTTATGATGATTATCTTGTTTTAAAATTTGTTTGATAGTTTGTTAGGATTATATTTTAGTTTATTAGGATATTTAGACAAGTTGTTAGGATATAGATCTCGTACATTGTACAAGTGGATTGTGCAAGTGGATAGGGATTGGTGATGTGGTCAGATTTCCTGAAGCAAGTGGGATATTTTCACGTGACTGTTGTTATCTTAGGATTTAGATTTTGTTTCAGATATTATTTGACTATGAGTTGGAGTATTGTTCTGATGTGAATTTTCGTATCAATATAAAACTTCACAAGGGATAGAACTAAATTCACGAATCTCAAAAGGATATGCCACCAATACTCATGGATTAAGGTTGATATATTAGTCTTTGATTAAAGCTCTAGGCACCCTCAAAGCCACTAATCAATCTCACAAGAGTCTCAAGGAATTACCCTCCAACTAACAATTTCTGCTTTTTTGTTTTTCAAGTAAACAAAACAAAACTTTTATTCCATATCTAAATCTGAATTTTTACAAGCTAATGTTGAGATTATTTATAGTCATAATAATCAACAAAATCCTAACAAAAAAAGCTAAAACAGACACACAAACACTTCTAAAAATCGTACCTAAATGACTGATGTATGACTCACAAGATAAGATTGCCACATTAACACTACATCTTGATCTTATCTTGCTAACAAACTCTAACAAACTTTATCTAATTAAGAAAATATCCTAAAAAATTTCCTAATAACTTGATAAACAAGATAATCAACAAAATACAACAAGAATTACAAAAAAATATGATCTACCCAAATCTACACAAAATCGCCCAAAATTGTCGCCACACAATATGCTCAAATTTGCGCAATCTTCAAGAAACCTTTCAGGATTCAATCTTTTAATCAAGAAACCTTCAAGAAGTCATTTTCCAATTGTTTAAGGCTGTAAACGATGATTAAGACCCAATAAGAAAAGAAAGTCTCCGTGCCTAAAATGAGAAAAATTCTATCGAGTGGAATGGGAGATAAACTCATAGGCAAAACCAACTTATTCCCCTTGTCAACCATCTTTCCTTGATTTGACTGCCCATCTGGGTATGTGTGACCATGCACACAAAAATCCCAACCCTAGATGCACCCATTAGACTTGAGTCTCCATAAGCAATCAATGTCCCAATAATTGCACCTTTATTTGCAGCTTCAATCAAACCTTCGAAGTTGTGTCAATATTTGTATCATCCTCCCCTTGTTCGTAAGAGTTTGTGCTCAAACATCGAAGTTGAACATCAGAGACATAACGGTTCAAATTTCCAATGTTAAATGTAGCATGGACTCTATATTCACCTCCAGTTAAAGTTGATAAGTATTGTCGCCAATGTTCATCAAAAACTTGAATGGACCATCACACCTAGGCATGAGTTTGTTTTGTGCTTGTTTGGGAATCTTTCCCCTGTTGATGACGATTCTTATTTTCACGAACCTTGTATTGCTCGTTCACCTTCTCAATCGTAGCCCTTACCTGCGCATAAAGCTTCTGCATGTACTCAATCTTTGACAAAGCATCTTTGTGCACCAATTCACCCTTTGGAATATCAACATGATCAATAGGTAACTTAGGATTCACCCCATAAACAACCTCAAATGGCGAGTGTTTTGTACCAAAAGTAGGTGACCTATTGTATCCAAACTGTGCATGTGCAAGCTTTAAATCCAAATCTTTCTATGTCTTGCTCACCAAACCACGCAAAAATAAACCAAGTGTTCAGTTTATGACTACTGTTTTCCCATCAGTTTGAGGATGACATGACACACTAAAGAGAAATTTCGTGCCAACAAGATTCCTTAGTGACTTCCAAAAATAGCTCATGAATTTCGTATCCCTATCACTTACAATTATATTAGGAATTCCATGAAGCCTCACAATGTCTTTGAAATACAGGTCTGCAGCATTCATAGCATCATCTTTTTTATGGCAAGGTGTAAAGTGAGCCATCTTCGAAAGTTTATCTACCACAACCATGATAGAATCCTTGCTTCTTGAAGTTCTAGGTAATCCCACAATAAAATCCATGGAGACATCTTCCCAAGGACCTTCAAGAACAGGCAATGGTGCGTAATGACCTTGATGAAAAGAAGCTTTTGACAATTGACAGATTGCACATTGAGATATCATCGCTTCAACATCAATAACCATCTTACGCCAATAAAAGTGTTCTTGTAACATGTTTAAAGTTTCGTAATGCCTAAATGCCCTGCTAACTATCCACCATGCACTTCTCTAACAAAAATTCTCTAATTGAACACTTAGCCATACACAATTGATTACCCTTGAATAAGAACCCATCATGCATTACAAAAGAACCCATAACACCCTTGTCCATTTGTGGCAACATAGGATCGAAACTATCATCATGCTCATAGTATGTTTTGATCATTTCTAGACCAAGTAACTTGCAATTCAACACAAGCAAAGACATAGGGAAAATCATCCCACCCTAGTGACTCATCTATGACTCACAAGATAAGATTTCCACATCCGCACTGCAGGTCATTCTCATCTTCCTAACAAACACTAACAAACTATATCTAAACAAAAAATACCCTAACAAACTTTCTAATAGCTTGCTAAACAAGATAGTCAACAAATTACAACCAGAATTACACAAAAATATGATCTACCCAAATCATCATAAAATCGCCGAAATTGACGCCACACAAGCATGATCCAAATTTGCGTAGTTTTTGAGATTTTTTTCAAATCTTCAAGACACCTTTCAAGATTCAATCTTTTAATCAAAAAACCTTCAAGAAGTCATTTTCCATGTGTTTAAGGCTGTAAATGAAGATTAAGACACTTCAAAAAATGATATACTCAATGCCTATAATGAGAAAAACCCTATCAAGTGAAGTGGGAGAAAACTCATAGGCAAAACCATCTTATTCCCCCAATTCCGTCATTCTTTCCTTCAGTTTGTGTCTTGCTTACCATAGGCAAAACCATCTGCATGAGCTAACTTCAAGTCCCAATCTTTCTGTGTCTTGCTTACCAACCCACGGAGTAGCACGCCTAGTGTTCTGTTTGTGACTTCAGTTTGACCATCTGTTTGGGGATTTTAAGAAGCACTGAAGAGTAATTTCCTCCCTATCAAACGCTACAATGACTTCCAGAAATAACTCATGAATTTCGTGTCCCTGTGACTCACAATATTTTCGGCACCCCTTGTAACCTGACAATGTCTCGAAAATACAAGTCTACAATATTCACAGCATCATCTGTGTTGTGATAAGGTATGAAATGAGCCATCTTTGAAAACCTGTCAACCACAACCATTATAGCATCCTTTTGCCTTGCATTTCTAGGCAAACAACCTATAAAATCCATAGAAATATCATCCCAAGGGGCTTCTTGCTGGCACTGGCAATGGTGTGTAGAATCCTTGATGGAATGAAGCCTTTGCCTTCTGACAAACAACACACTGTGGGATAACTGCTTCAACACCTGCAATCATTCTAGGCCAATAGAAATGTTCCCGTAACATTGATAATGTTTTTGTAATGCCAAAATGACCTACAATTCCATCACTATGCGCCTCTCTAACGAGCAATTCACGGATACTACACTTAGGGATGCAAAGTAGATTCCCCTTGAATAAGAATCCATCATGTAGCACATAAGACCCCATTGACCCCTTCGTAATTTGTGAATAGATAGGACAAAAATCGCCATCTTGATCATAATATTGTATAATTATCTCCAAAGCAAGCAATTTGAAATTAAGAACACCAATTAAAGCATACCTCCTTGATAGAGCATCAGCCTCCACATTAGATTTGCCTTCTTTATACTTTGATGAAAAGTGAAAAGATTGCAAAAATTCAACCCACTTAGCATGTCTTGGATTGAGTTTATGTTGGCCATTGATTTGCTTCAGAGCTTCATGATCAGAATGCAATATAAAGTGACTTGATCGCGGATAATGACTCCAATGATCCAATGCTCGAAGAATAGCATAGAACTCCTTGTCATAGCTAGAGTAGTTCATCCTTTCTCCATTCAAGTTCTCAATAAAATAAGCTATAGGACGCTTACCTTGAACCAACACTACACCAATTCCCATGCCACTAGCATTTTTCTCAACTTCAAAAGGTTTTGAAAAATCTAGTAAGGCTAGAATAGGAGCTTGACAAAGAAACTTCTTCACCACTTTGAATGCCTTTTGCGCATCTTCAGTCCATTCAAGCTTCTCTTTGTTCTTCTTAATACACTCTGTCATAGGAGCTACTACAAAAGAGAAATTCTTCACAAATCTTCTATATAAAGAAGCTAAACCATGGAAAGCACGTACCTCAGTCACAGATTTCGGAACTGGCCATGTTTTAATAGCTTCGACTTTCGAAGGATCAACTGAAACACCATCCTTAGAAACAATGTAGCCTACAAACGTCACACTAGTTACCATAAATGAGCGCTTTTCAAGCTTAGCATTAAACTTCTGCTTCCTCAAAGTTTCAAACACTTCTCTTAGATAATGTAGATGATCTTCAACACTTGCATTATACACCTGTATATCATCCAAATAGACAACCACAAAGTTCCCAATGAAAGGCTTCAAAACTTCATTCATTAGTCTCATAAAAGTACTAGGAGGATTAGTAAGACAAAAAGGCATAACTAACCATTCATAGAGACCTAGCTTGGTTTTGAATCCTGTCTTCCATTCATCACCCTCTTTCATTCGAATTTGATGATAACCACTCCTCAAATCAATCTTAGTAAGCACTTGTGAACCAAATAATTCATCTAATAAATCATCTAGACGAGGAATAGGAAACCTGTATTTGATGATGATGTTGTTCACAGCTCTAGAATCAATGCACATTCTCCATGATCCATCCTTCTTAGGAACAATTAATGTTGGCACTACACATGGAGTCATGCTCTCCCTGACATACCCTCTTGCCATTAACTCTTCAACCTGGCGTTGAATTTCCTTAGTTTCATCTGGATTGCACCTGTAAGCTAGTTTATTAGGAATCTGAGCTCCAGGAACCAAGTCAATTTGATGTTCGGTTCCTCTAATTGGTGGCAACCCTGGTGGCCATTCATCAGGAAATAAATCTTGAAATTCGTGCGATAAGGCGCGCAACACACGAGGGATGTTCGTTCATTTCTGTTGCACCTCCTTAGCCATTAACACATAGAACTTCTCACAATTTTCACCTCTTGCACTATAGTCTTCTCATCAATCAACAAAATACCCTTTTTGTTGCTCACATCTTTCGAAAATTTCAAGCCTTCTAAAGGTTTTAACGCAACTGGGTTACCTTGTGCCTGCTTCCTAATAATATATACATTTGTTCAACCATCAAACATTCAAACTGTACAAATCTATTATACTGCCATGGTCTTCCAAGCAATATATGGCACACATTGTAATACCCCACATTTTCACTTTTTTTAAGAAAGCATTTTTGTACTTTATATTCGAATGAAAGTAATTAATTTTGTTCATAAATAATATTTATTATGTTTAAAATTATTTTAATTAAAAGGCTTCTAAAAGTAGAATTTTCAAAAGTTTTCTAACTTATTTTGTGGCAAGGGCCTAAAGGTAAATTCCACTTGTTAGGATTAGTATGGGCTTTTCCAAATCCTACTTTGGGGCCTATAAATACCCCTTAAAACGCAAAATTTCATATTTTCATGCTCATGGTACTAGTCATTAGGATTTCAAAAATTTAGAGAGAAGAGAGAAAACAAAAAAAAAGGTTTGTGATTTTCGAAAAAAAAATTTGTTTTGGTGTCTTGGTATCCGTGCCCAGCCGGACCCCGCCGCCGCCCTCGCCACTGCAGCGCCACCACCGGTTCCCTCCCCTCGTTAGTATTTTCCAAAATTCTTATAAAAAAAATTCTCCTTCTTTCTTTTTGATTCAATCTTGCAAATTTATGTTCATACTTATGTTTAATCATGTTTTTATGAGTTTTAATCATGTGTTAATAACGTATGAATTGTTTTAAGGCATGAATTAAAATTGTTGTTCATGCAAGTTATGATTTTTATGAGTTTTATGATTTATACTTCAATATTGTGATCATGAATTATTGTTTTGTGAATTTATGATGATTTTATGAAGTATAAATTGATTTTTAAAGGCTTTAAAAATAATATAAATTGCTGTCCAAAATTTATAATCATGAAATTCAATTGAATAAATATCACTAGTACAAAAAATGTATTTTGCTGCGGTTTTTTCCCGGGTATTTGCTGCGGTTTTGAACCGCAGCACTTATAGCAGCAGCAAATGATGAAATTTTATTTGCTGCGGTTTAACCGCAGCAAAAAATTGGGTTATTTGCTGCGGTTATTCAGGTAACCGCAGCAAATAACACACCAGAAATTGGAGGGAAACAGGATTATTTGCTGCGGTTCTTTGTAAAACTGCAGCAAATAGTGCAGTTTCCCACCAAAAAAAACACTTATTTGCTGCGGTTTTGTGAATAACCGCAGCAAATAAGCACCCAAAAAATAAAATTTTTTTTTTTTTTTTGCATTTTAAAGCAAAATTAGAAGTTGAAATGTTTATACATACATAGAATCAATTATTTTCAATTGAATTACACTTCTATCACAAAAAAATACACTTCTATTCAACCATATCTATAATTCATTCAACCATTTATTTTATATAGGTTCTCATTCATAACTCATACATAAACAAGCAAAATTCATTCACAAGCTTCATATATTCACATTCAACCAACATCACAGCAATAGCCAAAGAACACAACCGCAGCACAACAACACAAACAATAGACTATATATATTTATGTTTTGCTGACATAATCTCCATCAGGGAAGTGGTACGATCACCCACATTCGAGTTAGGCTACTTCAACAGGTTTTTAAGCCTGGAGCAACTCAAACCTCAATGATTTGAATGGTCATCACTTGATTCCTTCATCATTTGGAAATAATTAGTGTTTATGAAAAGGACTCATTTTCTATCAGCAATTGTCGACTATAAGGACTCGATCATCATTCAACAATTGCATCACCATAAGAGATGCAATGTGTTCTCTCTCTCTCTGTCTCACAGAGACTATTATTCTCTGTCACTCACTCTCTCACGCTTACTCAACTCACTCAGTCACTCTTCAATGACACAGATTGAATAGAGATCGTGGCTGCTTCACAGTCTGAACAACCTCTATTATGGAACCCAAAGTGTTCCTTCTGACAAGCTGGGATAACAAATTTCAAAGCAAAACATTGTTGAATAAATAAGGCATACACAACATCAGAGACACCAAGAGAAACAAGTATACTAAAATAATATATTAGTATCAAGCATTCAGGCAAGCCATTAGGACGCATTGCCTTGTCATTGACTCCTTCATTGTGAATTACTAACCTCAACCTGCATTCTATAGTAAAGAAATCATCTTCAGACAGAACGTGTTTGATATTTGCCCTCACGCGTAAATTCACCTCTTTAAACCTTTACTACTTATGCAAATCAATAAACATCAATCATAAGCTCTATCTCAACTTGTAAAAGGATGTACTTTGACTAAATATTAACTAAAGCTGTTTACTACTGTATACTATAATAGATTAATAGTTTACATAGTATCATGAGTTCTTAACAAAGTTGTACTAAATAACTCTAACTTTCTTTCTAATCCAAAGTACAAAACTATTATTTTAACAACATATAATTCTCTACTAAACAATACAAAGTACCAAATTACAGCATCACTTTGAATATGCAAAGAATCTTAGTAAACAACATTGCATACATCAAAAGCATTGTTAATCAATTCCTTAGTTTATTGTACTACAAAATAGAAAAAAAATCAAATCTTTTTTATTTGTTATTTGTACAATGCTAGATATCTTTCATTACTTACTTATGTAGGTCAAATTAAGCAAAGTAATATATGCTGATTCAATACACCAAACACAGAAACAAACACAAACCATGCTCCACCTAAGAATCAAACCAGAAACACGGAAGCAAAGCACAAACACCAACAGCAGACAACTAAACACCAGATTTAAAACCACAATCACAATCAAATCGAAATAGAGTTAAAACCAAATCCAAACCACATTCCACAATCAAATCGAAACAACAAAAACATAATAGAATCAAATAAAAACAACAAAAACAAAAATTAGAATCAAAGGATAAATTAAACAAAAAAACTAACTTGAAAAAAAAATCCAAGCCCTCAAAATCGAAGCCTTGAAACCCAAAAAAATCTATCTACATGGAACTCGTGTAAAAAATTGAAAATAACGAAGAAAATTAGAGAAATTACCTCGATCTACATGGAACTCGTGTCAAAAATCGAAAATAACGAAGAAAATAAGAGAAATAACAAGAATGGAAAAAAAATCAATAATGCAATTACAAGAATGAAAAAAAAAATCGAAAATAAGGAAGAAAATAAGAGAAATTACCTCGATCTACATGAAACTCGTGTCAAACTCGCCCAAAAACTGACCCAAAAATCGCCCAATATTCATCTTAAACACGCCCAGAAATCGACTCAAAAATCGCATCAACCAAAATAAAACAAAAACACCATCAATGAAAAAAATGTGAATTCAAAGTAAAAATAACAGTAAAAAAATGAAATAACCAACAAAAAAAAAAACCAGTACCTTATTTATTTTAGTTTGAAATGGGAGGGACGAGAGTGATAGTGTGAGAGTGTGAGATGATTTTAGAACGAGATTGAGAGAGAAAGACAGATCTGAAAGTTGAGTAGAGTAGAAAGAGAGAGTCGCGCGAGTAGAGTGAGAGTGAAATAGAGTGAGAAAGAGCTGTGTAGAAGTGATTTTAGGTTAGGGTTTAAAATGAGGGAGACTTATATATGGGGAGGGTGTTGGGCTTGGGTTGTTTTAAGTAGGGTTTGATTTTTTTCATTTTCTGCGGGTATAATAAAATTACAACCGCAGCAAATAACACAAATAATTTTGATTCATTATTTAAAAAAAAATCTAACTCATTTGCTGCGCATCATAAATAACCGCAGCAAATGATGCGCAGCAAATGTGTTTTTTTGTACTAGTGTATTTTGATCATGTTTTGGTTTATGAAAAATTGTTCTGAAGTATAGATTGATTTCATAATTATGTTTGTTGATTGTAGAAGAGTTTTACCATGAAATTTTGATGTTTTGATGAGTTTTTCAGGACTTTAAAGTTAGTAAATAAATCTGAATTTTTTATAAAAACAAGTTAAAATAAAATTTAAGTGTTCATATTTAGCTAGTATGATCACATATGAAATTCTATGATGATACATATAATTTTTAGTATGTTTTATGAAGTTTAAAAGTGATTTTTATCATGTTTAACATGCAGGCTAGTATTTATAAAGTAAATAATTAGGCTTTTAAAGTATGTGATTAGCACAAATTGATCATATAACAATAATAGTAAAAAAAATTGCTTATTAGTATCTTTTTTTTTCACCTATTTGTATCGTTTTACACACAATACAATTGGAGGCGTAACAAATAGCCAATTCTATTTGTTTCGTTTTTTAGAAACGATGGTAATAGCTTCTATTTGCCCGATTTTTTGTAAAAACGACGCAAATAGACCACCTATTTGCATCTTTTTTTTTAAGGAAACGATATAAATAGGTAGTGTATTTGTATCGTTTCTACAAAAAAACGATGCGAATAGGTGGTCTATTTGTATCGTTTTTACAAAAAAACGATGCAAATAGGTAGTCTATTAGTATCCTTTTTTTAATAAACGATACTAATATATCACCACAACAATAAATCACTTGGGCCACGTATTATGCCACGGAAATTCTACATTCGTGGCATATTATCATCTAGCCACGGGAAAAAAATATTTTGACATATAGCATTAATTACTCATTAAATTTATGCCACGGCTAGAAGTGTTTAGTGGCAAAATATGGTTATGCCGTTGGTATTTTTATTTCTACGTGGCTAACATAAATTTATGCCACACATTTTGTTTATTTTCGTGGCTAATATATGTTATGCCATGGAAAATTTTGTTTTTTGTGGCAAGCATATATATGGTAATCACATTAATTATATTAGTCTAAAATCAAAAGGTAGAAATAGAAACAATTGTATATGTAATGTTGATTTTTTTATAAATCATTCAATAGAAATTTATCGATTATAAATTTATTAAAATAAGATCATCACCCTATTTCAATTTTATAAAATTAACAATATTACTAATTATACTATTGCAGGTAAATGAACTATACCAAATACATAAACGAGGAAAAATATTAAATGAATATAATAAAAAAACTTCAAAAAGGCATATTTTAACGCTCGGGTGTCCGAACGAAGCAAAACTTTTTTCCAAATTGATTTTTTTGAGCTCTACGTCATAGAAATTCTCCAAAGGGGATTTGGGCAAGTATTTTTTCCTAAAAACCCCTCTAGGGCCAATTTTCTTCACTTTCATCTGCTAATATTCGTTGGTTTCGATATTTTCTTCACCCTCGCTCCTATCTCCAATCTTGTTGGTTTCGAAGTATGATTTGTGTAAAAAAATCAATTGAGGGTTTCTACAGGTGGTAGTTTGGGATTTTGAAAGAGTTTTGAATTAATATTTAGGTAAATCGTTCCTCAAAGGGATTTTTAAGGGATTTAAGGCGGTTGTTGTGGCGTTATTCACCAAAACTCCTTCGAATCGACAAAAATAGCGACTTTAATGTATAAAATGAAAGGTAACAATTTCATATGTTGTTAAAAAATTTTAGTGCTAATTTAAATTGTTTACTCGTTAATTGCTCCTAATTTAAATTAGTATGCAATTTCTTAAGGGTTTTGATTATCTTTTATGAACTATATAAATTTTCGATTGAGCTTATTGCTTTGGATTTTCGATCTGGGGTTTTCAAGTATTTGATTCGTGTTGTTTTTTACGATTACAATTTTGTCTTTTAGACTATGGAGGTGTTGTGTTTGGGTTGGTTTTCCTTTTGGAGGATGTTTTTTTGATCTGCTATTATTCTTTGGCCTGCCCTGGTGCACTCAGGGTTGTACTTGGTTTTGTTTTGTGGCTTTCTGAGTTGGATTGTGCTTGGTTTTGGCTGGAACTTTGAAGTTATGCAGGGTGCAGGCTGTGAGGGCTGCTGAAGTCTGATTTTGTGGTTGTTCAGCCTGGTTCTGATGCCTTAAACATTGTTCTGATTTTGCTTGTTCTGTTTCTTGTGGAGCAGAATTGAGAGGATTGTTGCATTTGCTGTTTTGAGGTTGTTTTAGTTGCTCTTCCGTCTGCTAGTTTGCTCAGGCTGTGGAGTGGTTTATTCTTGTTTGCATGATTCAGTAGTTTTGGTTGTGGCTTTGAGTATGGTTTTTGCAGAAGGGTTGTTGTAGTATTTGCTGTTTTTATGGTGGTTCTGGCCTGTTTGCTATTTTGCAGGGTTCTTTTTATGGTTGCTGGTGAGGTTCTTTTTAGGTGTTTCATTTTTTAATTTCTTAGTATGTATTTTTCATTTACTTGCTTCTTTTGTTTTACTTTTAATTGATTATAGTTTGGTTGAGAGCAAGGCAGCGAAAAGTGAAGGAATGGGTGGATTATCATCAACTTCCTCTTGTTCAGAAGGAACAAGTTGACTTGACCCTTGTCGTTTAGTGCAATGGCCTAGTGGAGTTGTTGCATTGTCTGCCAAATGCTTTGGCCGCATTCTGCTGTTTAATACATGCGCTTTATTTTCTGCATTTTTTATATTATTGGAATATATATAAGACATGATTTCTAGCTTGAACTAGATAGTTTCTTGGCTGATCTTAATTACTATTTTTAGCTAAAGGTGATGAAACCATGTTGGATTCACTTCCTGTGGACCTCAGGTCTGAAATTCGGCAATACTTATACTTGGATTTTGTCTTTAAGGTAAATTATATTACATCCTCATCTCAAAGTAGTATCATTGCACATTTCTTTGCTCTTACTTTACCGCTACCAGCGAAAATTAACATACTCTGATTACTCTCAACAGTTGGCAAATTCTTTCATAATTTAAACTACTGTAATGATGAAAAGAGGTATAGTAAATGCCCAACTTTGTGGGAAAAAAAGGTGCATACTTAGTTGCTAACTTAGTAACTAGTTACTCATTAAACCTGTTTGTATTTTACATCTCTCTATGTGTCTGTATCTCTATATCTCTAATCAGTTCAGGTGAATAGCTTGATCAGTTCAGTTGTGATATGTGTAGCTAATATTACCTGTCCAATAGTAGTAGCAACAATATTATGGTGAATTTTTAATTTATGTTACGCCTCTAATTGTATCTTGTGTAAAACGATAAAAATAGGTCATGAAAAACGATACTAATAAGCTATTTTTCTACTATTGTTATTTGGTTAACTTCACACCAAAAGAAAATAACCTTTTTCATAACATAACTTGTAGTGGTAAGTTTATGACTTTAAAATGCCAATTTATGTCATAAATTACGTACGTATTTAACATGTCATTACATGACTGCATGAAGAGATGGAGAAATTGAAGGAGGATAGGGATAAAGGCCTGAATGAGAAGACAGATGAGTAAATTTTCCAAGAGGTTCTTGGAAAAGATACTCATGGGTATTTGCGTGTTGGGCCGGGTAGAAGCATTACAAAACATTTCAAGGTAAAGTCTTCCCGATTGGATCTTGCTCAAGAGGTTGTTGAGGTTAAATAGACAGCTGAGCAAGTTGTTCAAGAAGCAAAAAAAGATACAGAGAATGCTAGAAAAGAGGGTGAGGATGCTAGAAAGGAGGCTGAAAAAGCTAGAAAAGATGCACAGCTTGCCAAGAAGAAAGTTGAAGAAAGTGCAGGTGAGGTGGATCGAAAAATTGTTGCAAATAATATGGTTTGGGAGAGAAATCTCAAGCAACTACTACAACTTTTTGGCGTGGATGCTGATGATAAGAATGGTTTCTTAGGTGAAGGTTCTTCAGCTTAAGGTAAGCATATTTGGTGTATCTCTTAATTATGGATATTTGAATTGGTTTTGGTCATGTAGAGGTAGGCACAGGAAACCTAAGCACTCTGCTGTAGCTCCAAATTAGAAGCATTGATGTTAACTTATTCTTTAATCAGCAGAATATAGTATACAGTATTATGGAACGCTTGCTATGGCTGATATGTTTGTTGAACTAATGCATTGTGAAGTCTTGATGAAATATTTTCCATGGTAACAAGTAAGATTAATTTAAGGGTTAAGCAAATAATGAATTTGCCGGGATAACTTAGAATGACAATAAGACTCATACACCATGGTTTCTTCATCAAGTGAGCTAGACTTTGTAAGGATATCGTTCATCAAATTAAAATTCACAAGACATGTCACTCATCTAAGATACATGAAGTCTGTAAATGCATTCGAAATTCGATTTTTCCTAGTATCACACATTAACTCATCTGATATTGCTGCTAATTGATTAATGCTTCTTTTATGTGTCCTCTTTATGTTGTTGATGCTGTAAATGTTCCTGTTGTTCGAAGAGCTTATATGTGTATTTCGATAATTTTTTTTATATGTAGAAAATCTAACAAGGAAATTCTAGGAGGCACAACTACTTGTTCAAAATTCTACACTTTATCACTCTTCCCCTTCGAATGTCCCTTTGTACTTGTTTTACCATGTCGTTTTTATACAAGGTTTTAGCATAGTTTTTTAGGCCTTTTACTCTACTACTATTGTTGGTTTAGTAATAATCATTCTAATGTGAATATTTTTCTGATAGTATTGTATCTTAAAAAATTACTTATTTATTTATTGTGGTGATGTGCTTGTAGGTTGGTACTATACAAAGAAATGCATAGATTGCGAGCAACAACACAAGAAGCATATTAGTGGCAATAATATAGAGAACTTTGTAGTTTCACTTTATTTTTTAAAATTATTGAACAATCGACTTTACTTTGTTGATTATAAATGATAATAGTATGTTTTAGTTCTTAGTATGCTAGTTTTAAGTACATTATTATGTAAAGGTTTCATTGTTTCAAAAGTACATTATATTATTAATATAAATATATTATTTCATTGTTCTAAGATTTGATAATTGTATTTTATTTTATTGGTAATAAATGCCTAAAAAAACCTCGGTCAATAGAGATTGTTGAATATTTAAGTGTCATATATGTCAAAACTTGGTATGTGTACAGCCACGTATAATATATTTGTCACAAGATAATTAGTGGCTAGTTTTATTTCTTAGCCACGGGATATTTTGTGGCTAATTGTTTAGTAGCCATAATACTCTTAAGGAAATGAAATAGTTAGCCACGGTAGTACTTGTGGCAAAAAATTAAATTAGCCATGGTAATACATGTGGCGAAGCTAGTTTTTCGCCATGAGATTATTTGTGGCATAATTTAATATTCATGCCACAACCTCTATCTTCCCATGGAAAAAACATAGCCACGGCCACTTGCGCCACGATAATTATTTTAAAAATTTCCGTTGCAAAACTATATAGCCAAAGTCTAGGAATCAGAATGATACCATATGGGTAGTGGTGGATAGACTTACTAAGTCAGCAGTGTTTATACCCATGAATGAGACTCTGAAAATGGAACAACTTCCAAAGGCTTACATAAAACATGTTGTGAGGTTACATGGAGTTCTAAAGGATATCGTGTCGGATAGGGATTCTAGGTTTCTTTCGATATTCTAGAAA
Organism: Suaeda aralocaspica; assembly: GCA_016808085.1. Classification (NCBI taxonomy): domain Eukaryota; kingdom Viridiplantae; phylum Streptophyta; class Magnoliopsida; order Caryophyllales; family Amaranthaceae; genus Suaeda; species Suaeda aralocaspica. The sequence goes on along the minus strand of PYUH01000361.1, from coordinate 580,001 downwards.
AGTGTTTAGGAGAACTTTGGTACAACATTGAAAATGAGTACAGCTTTCCATCCAGTAACTGATGGACAAACAGAGAGAACCATACAAACCTTAGAGGATATACTAAGGGCTTGTGTAATGGACTTTCAAGGGAATTGGGAGGATCACTTGGATCACATTGAGTTTTCATACAATAATAGTTACCATGCAAGTATTGGCATGGCATCTTTTGAGGCTTTGTATGGAAGGAAGTGTAGGAGCCCCTTGTGTTGGAACGACATAAGTGACACAGTGATTCTAGGACCTCAATTAATAGAAGAAACCACCGAGAAAATTAGAGTAATACAACCAAAGATTCAACCAGCACAAGATAGATAAAAGTCCTATGCGGATCAAAAAAGCCAAGAAGTTGTGTTTGAAGTTGGCGACAAGGTGTTACTTAAGTTATCACCAATGAAAGGGGTGATGAGATTTAGAAAGAAATGAAAATTGAGCCCAAAATACATAGGACCCTATGAGATCTTGCAAAGGGTTGGAGAGGTAGTGTATAAGCCAGCACTACCAATGGAGTTGAGCAAGGTTCACAATGTTTTTCATGTGTCTCAACTAAGGAAGAATGTGTCAGACGAGTCACATGTGTTACAACCTGAAACAATAGAGTTAGACCAAAGTTTGACCTATGAAGAGAGGCTAATTAAAATCCTAGACAATAAGGTATGGGATAATCGTAGAAAGAGTGTCAAAATAGTGAAAGTGTTGTGGTCTAACCAAGAAACCGAAGAAGCTACTTGGGAAGCTGAAGATATGATGAGAGAAAATACCCAGAGTAATTTTAGGTTAGTAGTAGAGTTACAGGAACGTAACTCGATTCTTCAGGGGGTAGAAATCTGATGTGAATTTGAGTACAAGTGAGATATCCTATGACACAACAACAGTGGATGAACCAATTAGCCTAATAATAGATCCCATTGGTTTTGTTAAGGATAAATCACAGGTATGGGTGACAATGATTAAGGTTGACACTATAAATTCTAGTGATGGTGGTGGCTTCCTAGCCAACACTATGGATATTGGTCATTAATACTTTGTCACTGGTGGAGTGAACCATTAGTTAAGTTATGTGATAATAACTCTAATTAATGCACTCACAGGATGGATCACAATGGTGGTTACAGGGAACAAGTTGGTTTGGTCCATGAGTTTTTCCCATTTCACTTGATAGGGTTTTCTCATTTTGGACATTATTGCTTTCATTTCTTGTGGAGTCTTGATCATCATAATTATGGTAAAATACATGGAGGATACATTCTTGAAGGCTTCTTGATTAAAATATTGGATCTTGAAGCATTTCTTGAAGTTCTTGAAGAGTCTTGAAAAGTTGCGCAAAAATTGACGAACTTCTTGTGGCGGGCATTTTCACGATTTTTGGCAGTCTTGGGCATCAAGTTAATTCTTGATTTTTAGTGTTAATTCTGTTGATTATCTTGTTAATTAATTATTTAGTTAAGTTGTTAGGATAATTTCTCGATTAGATAAGTTGTTAGACTTTGTTAAGCAAGATAAGATCAAGATGCAGTGATGTGACTACAACATAAATGACCTTAATTAGGTAACATTGGATTGGTATCACTTTTTAAAACGTAACACTTAAATGTAGCACTTTATAATTTGTAACATTTTAAGGATCACATTTTCAAATGTAACACTCTAATGTAACAATTAATACTTAGTAACACTTTCGTTGTAGTACTTTTTAATATGTAACACTTACATGTAACGCTTTTTAGTTAGTAACAGTTTCGTAGTAGCACTTTATTATAGGCAACAGTTTAGTGTAACACTTAGGTCCTATTTTTGGCACATATGTTCAGTACATTTCAATTTAGTTCAGTTTTGTTCAATTCAGTTTAATTAAGCTCTATTCAGTTTAGTTCAGCGTGCTTTTCTTTATTATTGTTACTACTTCATTTCAGTCCACTTCAGTTCAATTCTTTCAGTCCACTAGCTTCAATTCAATTCATCCCATTTCAGTTCAGTTTAGTTCAATTCAGCTACGTTTTAGTCCAAAAAAAAGGACCTTATATAGTAATACTTTTTGTTTAGTAATGTAGGGAACATAATTAATCATTTTTAGGTATTCCCTCATTATTTTAGATATAAACCAAAACATAAAATACATCACAAAAAGATATGGATGGGAAATCTTATATTAAATAAAAGGTTTCTTTAGTAAAGAAACGCGTATATGTTTGGGTACGGATTTATGTAATCTTAAATAATTATGTTTTATTTTTTTTTATCACTTGGAATCTTTTTGTAAGAGGAACAAACTTAAAACTTAAACCATAACAAACTCAAAGAAACGGTGGGACTACAATGTTAAGGTAACTTGAATGACCAAAAGTGTTTGTGAAATGAGATTAATAGAAGGTTTGTTTTGAACTGAAACGTACCTGAACTAAACTAACCTAAACAGAAGTGAAGTGGAGCGAAATAAATTGAATTGGGTTGGAATGAAGTAGTAATCATAAAGGAGATAAGCTGATCAACTGAATGAAGCTAAACTGAATTGAATTGAGTTAAACTGAATTGAACTAAAATCAAGTGCTAAAAATTCCACTTCACAAAGGTAAGGCACACTTTATATTAAAAATAGGTTTTTGAGCTACTTTTGAGAACTTTAAGCTATTTGCTTATCCCATTATTTATATGGAGTACTTTTTACTATGTATTGTACTGTTTTGTCTCTACAGTTGATTGAAAACCAAAAATTATAAACACTCCCTTCAAATAAAAATCCTACTTAAGATATAAAGTTATAAACAATCACCCACTAATTTTTCACTAATTTTCTACAATTACGACCCCAAAATCGTGCTTTTTCACTTCTCTATAAATCAATTAATTCCCAACTTCCCATCAAAGGGCTTATTCCGATTTTAAGCCCTAATATAATATTAAATTGTTGAAAACCTGTAAATTTGTAAAAATTTGATTGATTTTTTAATTTTAGTGAGATCAATCGGTGGAAATGATTTCGATGAGCCCTAGATCGTGTAGCGTGCAACAAGAGGTGGTGAAGGATTTCGAAGCTTTTCTTTGATTTCGGATGCTATTAATTCGCGTGGAAATTATTGGTGTGTACATGGTCTCACTTATAAATAGTGATTAATTCATATTCTACGATTTAATTCAATTGAGGCTTATTAATTTTAATACTAGCTATTATTTTTCTTTAGAAAATTTGAGATTTGCATTTACAAATTACAAATTATGGGTTTTTGTTCTTTGTTTAAATTTAGTGTTTTATTTTAGTTGAGATATGATGTTTTTCTTATTGTTTTTATATAGTTACAATGTTTCGTATTCATTACCCCAATTACAAGGTAAAATGATTGATTTGAATTCACTTTTATTTATTTCATAAAATTTTGCTGAGTTAATTGAAGGATGAATTTCAATTTGAAGTAATTCATATGTATCATAATTCATAATGGTGGTTGTTTTTATTCTTAACACCTGACATTGGTGGACTCACCAATAAACAAGAAAAGGGTATGCTTGAATTTTTGTTACAAACTAATTTGGATCAACATTTTGATTATATCAATCTCAAATTATCTTAATTAAACAATAAAATAGGTTGACAAAAATGTCAACAAGATAAAAAATAAGGTCTTTTTTGGTAGTTACTTTCATACCCTTTATGACGAAATGATTAAGCCAAAATGAATCGGTATGTGTTTTTTTTTTTTTTACTCTGTAGTTTATACATTTGAATTTTTGCATTATTAAGAGCTTATTCTTTCGAACTGAACCAAATTTATTTATAATCAATCAGGTATTAAAGTGAGAATTGATAGTTCAATGCTATTCTACATAATTGAAGTTTATAACTAGATTAATGCTCATGACGATACCTGTGTTTTTTGTAAAGTAATTGATGCTTATGAAGAGAGTAATGCTTATGATGGTACTTGTGGTTTTTTGTCTCTTTATTTACATCTTTATTTTATGTGCTTTAGCAAGTAGGAAAAGTCATTATTATAGATTCTTTGTGTAGTTGTTTTATGGTTAAATAAGGAAATATAGATCATAGTTTTTTGTCATTGTAAAGAATATGCAGAGGTGATTGTATGACATAAAAGATGTTTCTGTTAATCTCAATGATATTAATCATTATAATCAATTTTTGTTGGTATTTTATTTTTTATATATATTAGTTTATATCAGGTCTGTGTGTTGCTAGTATTTTCAACCAGTAGCATAGTTGAGCCAATGTGTAGCTTTCACTTCATGACTCTTTGATCATTAATTTGTAACACATTATTGGAATGCATGTGGGACTGACTTGATTCAAATTCTAATGACCATAATAACTTCTGAAACTGAGAAGCTTTTATTACTACTATTTTTGCTAATTTATTATTTTTCAATTCTTATATATAGGACCAAGATAATGATCATTACCATCCGTTGGAGTAAGCAATAGGCAAAGTAAGCAACTAAGCAACGAGATTGAAGATGGAGAGAATAATGAAGGCTATTACACGCTTAGGAATAGTTTGAGACTCATTTTTGGATTAAATCATTTGTTATGGATGTTTTTAACTACATTATTTTAACTCAAATGTCTTTGAATAACCACCATTAGCTTATAAATTTAAAATGAGTGGGGTGTATTGACACATAGATATTTGATTTATATATTATGGTTATTATTATTATTATTATTATTATTATTATTATTATTATTATTATTATTATTATTATTATTGTTGTTGTTGTTGTTGTTGTTGTTGTTGTTGTTGTTGTTGTTGTTGTTGTTGTTGTTGTTATTAAGCTATCACCATCGTAATCAAAATCACCAACATCATCATCATCAAATTAATAATAAATATTATTATTTTTACATAAAAAAAAAAGTGTTACATTTCTTGATCGACAAATGTTACATAATATTAAATATTGTGTTACTTTAGCACTAGTTTAGTGTTACATAAAGTTATTAATATGACACATAATGTTTATGAAAGTGTTACTAAGGTTAACGGATATGATACTTAAAGTATTAAAAGTGTTACCTATAGTATTCAATGTAACACTTTTAAAATGTTACAACATATTTTAAAAAGTGATACCAAAGTAGTTTTAAGTTACACTTTTGAAAGTGATACCATTGAACTTAAAAAGTGTTACCTTTGAGAATAGGTATCGCGAGCAGATGTTTCACTTGAAAAGTGTTACTCATTGTCTAAAGAAACACTTTTAATCTTTTATGTAACACTTTAAGGGTGCTTCCTAATGTCATTTATGTTGTAGTGTGATGTGGCATCCCTATCTTGCGAGTCATGTTTGAGTCCTTTAACCTAAATTTCAACCGTTGTTTTAGACGTGAATTAGGAGTCTAAGGGTCTTAGAAAATTGTTAAGTCTTAGTCTTAGGTTGTTATATAAATAGCTTGTGGATTCCTTGTAAAATACATAAGTTTTACACATTGAATTTTGAATAAAAAAAGTTTACGAATTCCTTGTGCAATTTTACGTGAATTTTGCTCAAGTTTTTCTTCATAAATTTGTGAGTCAAGAGTGATAAACAAATTTAGATGCTATTTAATTAATTACAGGAGTGTATTGGTTAATTAGTCTTCAATTAAATTAATCTGGGAGCAGTGGAGATTTAATTGGGTAGCACGTGAATTTTGAGTGTTACTTGAGAGTACCACTTAAAATTCACATCAATCTGATATCAGAGCTCAAAGGGTTTTCGATCCATCATGGGGGAATCAAATTTAACACAATTAATTCAAGACATGATGACTAAATTACGGCCTATGGACGTAAGACAGAAGCAGGATAATGTCCGCATTGATGTTTTGGCTCGTGAATTGCAACGAAAGTTTGATCCTCAATCTGTGCATAATTTTTGTGGGGATGATGATGATGATGAAGGTTCTCACTCGTCTTCTTCTGATGAATCCCATAAAAAACGTCCCAAAAGCAGGCCAAAGTTTGATTATTGTGGCATTAAAGTTGATGACTTTACTGGCCAAGGTTCCCAGATGACTATTTTGAATGACAAAAACAGGTGGAGAAGATTGCTGAGTATAAAAGTTTTGATGATAAAAGAACCTTTAAAATTGTTTACATCAAACTAACCAAGAATGCAGGATAGTGGTATGAGCGCATTAAAGCCAAGAGAAAACGCCAAAACAAAGCCAAAATAGTTGCCTGGTCTCACCTTAAGAAGAAATTGCGTGCTACATATGTTCCTTTTGACTTTGATCAACAAAACTATGTCAAGCTGACTTCTCTATATCAAGGCACTATGTGCGTGCGTGATTATGTTTCAGATTTTAAAAGTTATCTTTGCTTTGTGATTTAGAGGAAAGAGAATATATGAAGATGGCAAGATTTTTGAAAGGCTTGAACAAAAATATTGATAAGGAGCTCGATCTGGCTCAATATCATACTTTTGTTGATCTCTGCAAATTGGCTTTAAAAGTGGAAAAACTTATGAAGGGGAACACCACACGAAACTTCTTGCCTTTCACTGGTAGATCAAACACCACTCCTCCAGATAAAAATGCAAAAGCAAATCAGACACCACAAATAAACCAAGTACCTGCAACTCGTACCTCATCAGGGGACAAACCAAAAAAAAGTGGTTTCAAAAGCAGAATATGAAGATTGCAGGAGATGTTTTAAATGTCAAAGTTATGGTCACATTGCTTCTGCTTGTACCTCAATACACACATTGGCTATGGAACAAGCCAAATTATGGGCAACTGAGGAAGAAATTTACCAGATTATGGTTGAAGATGATGAGGACATCATTCAAACCGAGAGGGGGGGATTCTAATGAAGACACCCTAGAAACTGTGAATCAGCCTCCATTGCTACAAGGTGGTGAAGCTTTTGTGGTTATAAGAGAATTGCATTCAGCAGTGGAACCACATGCAACGCAGAGGGAAAGTCTATTTCTCAGTGTCTACAAAATTGGTCCCTACCTATGCAATTTAATCATTGCCAGTGGATGCTGCACAAATGTAGCATCAAAAAATCTGGTAAAGAGGTTGAAATTGACGCAAAGAGACCATAATAATCCTTATAAATTGAATTGACTTGATGATACAAAAGGAATTGAAGTAAAGAAGCAAGCACTGATCAATTTTACAAATGGACTATTCAATGACGAGTTATGGTGTGATGTTATACCCATGACTGCATGCCAATTGCTCCTGTGAAGATCGTGGCAATATGGTAGGAAGGTGCAACACAATGGAGAATCGAATGTACACTCAGTTTTGAAAGATAAGAAACGAATCAATCTCCTACCATTGACTCCATCTGCAGGAAAGGACCAGAAACAAACCAGTTTATTCCTTTCTACTAAGGAATTTGAGAAGGAGGTAGAGCAAGGGAACCCTGCATTTATTCTCTTTGTAAAGGAAGCAATATCAAATAAAGTATTAACAGATTTGCACCTCACTCCTTTACTAGAAGAATTTGCTGATGTGTTTCCTGATGAATTGCCTGATGAACTACCCCCAATCAAAGGAATTGAACATGCAACTGACTTTATACCCTACGCACCAATTCCTAATAAACCTGCATATAGATGTGATCCTGAGGCATCCTGAGGCACCAATTTCTAATTGTTTGGTAAATTGCGTGAGAGGAAAGTGTATGGGAAACTGGAAAAGTGTGACTTCTTGCAGGAAAATATTGTTTTGCTGGGATACATTGTAAGTGGCGCATGTAATATGGTAGATCCATCCAAAGTTGAAGCTGTTAAAACTTGGAAGATACCTATTAAAGTTCATGAAGTCAGGAGTTTTCATGGCCTAGCATCATTCTACAGAAAATTCATTCAAAATATCTCTACTATCATGGCTCCAATTACTGTATTGATGAAAAGGGAGAATTCAAATGGAACCAACAATCACTGGAAGCCTTTGATGAGGTGAAAGAGAGACTTTGCAATGCACCAATCCTGGTGTTGCGTGATTTTGATAAGTTATTTGAGGTTGAATGTGATGTTAGTGGTGTAGCCATTGGAGCAGTACTAATTCAGGAAAGGAAGCATGTTTCATACTTCACTGAGAAGCTGAGTGTCCCCAAATTGAACTACTCAAATTATGATCGTGAATTTTATGCCATTGTTCGAGCATTGGACCATTGGTCGCATTATTTGCTCCCTAAACCTTTTATTCTGCATTCAGATCATGAATCGTTGAAATATATCATTGGTCAACATAAACTCAACCACAGACATGCCAAGTGGGTGGAATTTCTCCAATCTTTCACCTTTTCATCCAGGTACAAAGAAGGCAAGAATAATGTGGTAGCTGATGCATTATCAAGGAGATCATATCTTCTTGCTATGGTTGGTACTAGAGTCCTTGGATTTGAGCACCTGAAAGAATTATATGTTAGTGATTCGGATTTTGCTGCACAATATCAATACCCCTCAAGGAACTACGAAATTCAAGATGGTTTCTTATTCAGGAACAATAAACTGTCCATTCCTAAAAGTGGAGTACGTGAATTACTAACGGGAGGCTCAAAGTAGTGCACTTGCTGGACATTTTGGAATTCATAAGACTTATGATATGCTGAGTGAATATTTCTATTGGCCTAAAATGTTGGGTGACATTCAATCAGTCATTTCCAGGTGTGCTACATGTCAAAGGGCGAAGTCTACGTTTGTCAAAGGGTTGTACACTCCGTTACCAGTTCTTGATACACCCTGGGATAGTGTCAGCATGGATTTTATCATTAGCTTGCCTAGGACCCAAAGGGGACGTGATTCAATAATGGTAGTGGTTGACAAATTCTCAAAAATGGCGCATTTTTGTGGCCATGAATAAAACTGATGATGCTCAACATGTTGCTGATCTATACTTTAAGGAGATTGTAAAGTTGCATGGAATTCCAAGAAGTGTGGTAAGTGACAAGGATTCGAAAATTTTAAGTCACTTTTGGAAGTGTTTGTGGAAGATGGTTGGTACCAAGCTGCTTTTTAGTACTTCTCATCATCCTTAAATAGATGGGCTGAGTGAAGTCACAAACAGAACTTTGGGCACTTTGTTGCGTGGGCTTATGAGTAAGACACAGAAGGATTGGGATGTGCCTCTGCCATGCTGAATTTGCTTGTAACAGAGCTCTTTCATCCACCACAAGACCCATTGATCTGATTCCCATAGCTAGCAACGAAATCAATGTAGATGCACAAAAGAGAGTGGAAGTCTTCAATAAAACATGTGAAGCAGTGAAAAAGAAGATTTCTAAGATGAATGAGATGTACAGGAGACGGTCCAACAAGAAAAGAACTCAACATGTTTTCAAACCTGGTAATTTGGTATGAATTTATCTCAAAAAGGAACGTTTTCCTCATATAAGGAAGAATAAATTGATGCCTAGAGCTGATGGACCTTTTGAGGTGATTGAAGTATATGGTGATAATGCCTATAAAGTTGATTTGCCTGATGAGTATGGTAATGTGAGTACTACTTTCAATATTGGGGATCTCTCGCCATATTATGATGATGTGAAATTGACGGCAAATTCTTTTAAACCAGGGGAGAATGACGTGAATTTAAGTACAAGTGAGATATCCTATGATACAACAATAGTGGATGAACCGATTAGCCTAATAATAAATCCCATTGGTTTTGTTAAGGATAAATCACAGGTATGGGTGACAATGATTAATGTTGACACTGTAAATTCTAGTAATGGTGGTGGCTTCCTAGCCAACACTATGGATATTGGTCATTAATACTTTGTCACTGGTGGAGTGAGCCATTAGTTAAGTTATGTGATATTAACTCTAATTAATGCACTCACAGGATGGATCACAGTGGTGGTTACAGGGAACAAGTTGGTTTGGTCCATGAGTTTTTAATTTCCCATTTCACTTGATAGGGTTTTCTCATTTTGGACATTATTGCTTTCATTTCTTATGGAGTCTTGATTATCATAATTTTGCTAAAATACGTGGAGGATAGATTCGTGAAGGTTTCTTCATTAAAAGATTGGATCTTGAAGCATTTCTTGAAGTTCTTGAGGATTCTTGAAAAGTTACGTTGCGCAAAAATTGACGAACTTCTTGTGGCGGGAATTTTCACGATTTTAGCAATCTTGGGCATCAAGTTAATTCGTGATTTTTAGTGTTAATTCTAATGATTATCTTGTGAATTAATTATTTAGTTAAGTTTTTAGGATTATTTATTCATTAGATAAGTTGTTAGAGTTTGTTAAGCAAGATAAGATCAAAATGTAGTGATGATATGGCATTCTTATCTTGTGAGTCATGTTTGAGTCTTGTAAGCTGAATTTCAGCCTTGTTTTAGACGTGAATTAGGAGTCTAAGTTTCTTAGAAAATTGTTAGAACTTAGTCTTAGGTTGTTACATAAATAGCTTGAGGATTCCTTGTAAAATACATAAGTTTTACACATTGAATTTTGAATAAAAAAAGTTTTGATGCATGTCTTTATGTGCATGTTGCATGTGAGTCATAATATTTCTAAACCGGTTAATCACGTAAAGTGTAAGAGGACAAGCATCAAAACTCTTGGAATGTATATACCTTGAATAAGAACAATGGGGGGAGTCATATGGAACAGTGATCTATGACTTCTAATTGGAGTACAAGACGTTGTACTCTTTTCTATTTTTAATACGCTGGATATCTGTCACTTTATGTGACATAGTAATACCTTCTTGGTGTTGCTCCCAAGTTGGCGCCCAATAGGGTGATGATTTTTAAGGAGGAAACTCGTTTGATGTAGGATACATAATTTTAAATATAATAATTAAATTATTTGAGTCCATGTACAGCTACGAAGGTCGTTAATGGTAAGTTGAGTGCATGTATTATTTCTTTTGGTTGTTGCATAGTCTTTAGTATTTATGTACTCAGCTTTGCTGACTGTTTGTTTTGTGTGCATGGCTTTGTCTTGGACTTGGCCCTACAATGACCCGCTCTTGGTGAGTAGTTGTCTAGTAAAAGAAAAACTGCAGGTACAAGTGGGCATAAGTCATTTCATGATGGGTTGGAGTGAGAGTGCTTGCTGTGTTTTGTAGCTTTGCTTCATTTTGTTGCTTATGAAGACTAACATTTATTTTGGATGTTATTTGATTTCTAAAGACTCTTAGTTTTGGTTTGTTTTTTAAGGGCCATTAATCTGGTTTCGAAGTGTAATAAGTTTTGGATGTGCAAGTGGCGTAAGGTTTTCGTGGAAGTGGATCAAAGTGAGCCACTCGAACAACAAGAAAATTGAAGGAAAAAGAAAAGGATTTTTATGTTTTTAATTTTATGATTTTTTTGAGACTTTTGTAAAGTGAATTTGAGAGGAGAAATTGAGCTATTTATAGGGTATAACCGTTGGTAAATTTTGGCCAAGCTAGGCTAATTAGATGGGCTTTTGGTGAAAATCAAATCTCTACAAAAGATAAGGTTTGTTAAATATGGTAGGCTTAGTATTTTGGCTATATATGTGTGGTTAAAATATTCCAAAACAAATGTTGAAAATAGATATCTTTTGATAGCAAAATATTTATGGGATAATTAATTCAACTTAATTAAATCATCATATATATTAGGTCATGAATATTATTGGGCTTACCGATATTTTTGAAAATGAGAGGAAAATGGACTAAGAAGTCTGAAATTATTCAAAGCATAAAGCCCAAATTTTTTTTTGTTATTTTTGGATATTAAAATGAGAATTGAAAACCTCTTTTCGAAATAAATATTAGTTTTTAAATAAAACCTCGCAAAAATGATTTATTTAAAACCTTATAAATTCTTTATAAATAAATATATTAAAACTTTATTTTTAGAATTCTATAAACTATATAATATAATAATATGTAATTATAATAAAGTCTCAAAAATGAAGGGGGTTACAGAAAGAGGATAGGTGGTGGAGAAATATTCATAATGAGACAATAAGTGATTTCACATAGAAGGAGTTGTGCTTTTCATATCGATTAGGTGAATGATGAGGGGTAAGGGGTTCGTGTGGGTGTTAAGTACGTAATTTCTTCGGGTTTTTTGTTTGTCGGGGTTCATTTGGATTCCTTCAGATCCAAATGTGGCATTTTTGGTGTTCATAAGATGCTTGTGTTGCTGTTGTTGTTGTTGCATTTAGTGATCCATTGTGCTGATGTTGGTCCGTTGGAGCTACATGTTGTCTCATTTATGCGCATTTCTAGTGTTATTACCCTTGAATCTTGGTCTGTCATAGTTACTACTTCTGTTGTTCTTTGCTGTATTTTTGGTTTTGTCATGCTGATTGTCTTTGTCTCTTAGGTCATGTTGTGTCATTGTTGCTACGTCATTGCTGCTTAATGCAACATTGTTGTGACTTGTGACAACTGTTTATTATCTGCATAGTTACACATATTTACTTGCGAGTAATTATATGTGTACTTGAACGACGTTTATGCATGTGTGTTTATATTTCAATCTTACCTAAATAATTATATAATCTGTACATTTCTTTTGTTTTGTTTTAGGTTTTGGAAACAACATTGGTGAGAGAAGGGTTATTCACCAATGCGAAAATTGGCGGGGTTTGAGCCAAGATTTCCAAATTCCTTTACACCCATTTCGTGTGATGCATGCACACACACTTTTAATTATCTGCAACATTTCGTGTGATGCAACATTGTTGTGACTTGTGACAACTGTTTATTATCTGCATAGTTACACATATTTACTTGCGAGTAATTATATGTGTACTTGAACGACGTTTATGCATGTGTGTTTATATTTCAATCTTACCTAAATAATTATATAATCTGTACATTTCTTTTGTTTTGTTTTAGGTTTTGGAAACAACATTGGTGAGAGAAGGGTTATTCACCAATGCGAAAATTGGCGGGGTTTGAGCCAAGATTTCCAAATTCCTTTACACCCATTTCGTGTGATGCATGCACACACACTTTTAATTATCTGCAACATTTCGTGTGATGCAACATTGTTGTGACTTGTGACAACTGTTTATTATCTGCATAGTTACACATATTTACTTGCGAGTAATTATATGTGTACTTGAACGACGTTTATGCATGTGTGTTTATATTTCAATCTTACCTAAATAATTATATAATCTGTACATTTCTTTTGTTTTGTTTTAGATTTTGGAAACAACATCTGTGAGAGAAGGGTTATTCACCAATACGAAAATTGGCGGGGTTTGAGCCAAGATTTCCAAATTCCTTTACACCCATTTCGTGTGATGCATGCACACACACTTCTTTAATTTGCATTATGCGTTGTTATTCTCCATTTATATATATATATGCAACTTATTTGTATGTGTCACTATGCGCATCGATTATTTGTGGTTGTAACATTGTAATTGCAGTAATTTTCTAATGACAATTAGTTTTATAAATGAAGTTTCTTTTAAAATTGTTATTTATCGTTGTGTGTTTTTTTTTTTTTTTTGGTAAAATTATTACTACCAAATTTAGGAAAAAACATTGTAATTGTTGCAGTTATCCCAAAGACAGCAACAAATAATGGGCCAAAAAATGGAAGGAAAACCCATTATTTGTTCTAGTTTTCAGCAAATAAATTGTATTCTAATTGCTTCAACTGCATTTGTTGCTGTAAAAAAACCAAAGCAAAAAACCATGGCAACAAAACCCATTTTTTATACTAGTAATTCTAGAGGTTTTTTGTGATTGTGTGAGAAAAGATGATGTTCATGTAACAACGAAAACGTTTACAAGTATTAAAACATTTAGAGGAATGGCTTCAAGAAATGGACATAACTTCGAGGGAAGTACTATTCCACTTATTATTATTCCTCCACTAGAATGAAAAAGTGACTCAATTTAAAGATTATTACTCTAAAACTCCTTTAGACAAATGTTCATAATGACAATCTAATTATAAAAAGGAAAAATTGACAGAAAAAAAAACCCTACAGTTTCCCACTTCTAAAAGACCCATTTTTTTTATTAATATACAAGTAAACCAACATAAATACTCATCTTCCAAAACTATACCTTTTTCATTTTAAAACTGCTATTATAGGTTATGATGACCTACTTACAACTTTTTTCTAAAACAAATTTATGAAATTATAAACTAAAGAACAACAACCTATACACCCACTAGTCTACCACTAACCTCTACAACCACGCCACTACGACTAACTGCTGCATATTGGTGTAAAAGGAGGCATACGTTGTGCCGCAAAAGGAGGACTGTGCTATTCTCCGCCATGGCACAAGTTCTGTGAATTTTTCTCCTACTTTTCAACTTTTGCATGATTTTTCACCTTTTTGTTAGTCGTACCATGGTGCGGGTCCCAATTATATTTATAAATAACATTTTGGAAACAGACAAATGGACACGCTTTCCAATAATTTACTCTCCAACTATTGTTCAGATTTCCTTCACCTTTTTTATACCAGATTACATCCTTTCTTCTCCCAAACTCATACTTCTTCATTTTCCTATCAAAAAAACGACTTGAGTGCCTGCAACATCAAACACCATAACTCACAAACCTATCAACATCTACCTAGTAGATTATAATTCAACATTCCTAGCATATAACTCTATCATTATATGAAATGTCATGGGTTAAATTTAGTGTGTTTTTCTAGGTTATTTTTATAAGTCAAAACATTATTTTGTAGGGAGAATCAGGGATAGAGAAAATTTATATCATTAGTTCTCGCAATAAACTAAGAATCTTGTAATGAATATTTTCCTCAACATCAAAATCATATGAAAGATTCATATTGCAAAATCGCGTAAGTATTTTATGAGTAGAATATTTTGGGTGACTTTTTAAAGCTATTTGCATAAAACTTTTGTTTCTCGGCTAGAGAAGTTCTCCATGGCTTGGGATTTTTGTGGTATACGCCTAAGGTTTCTTTAAACACTAAAGCTAGGTATTTTGCTGAGTTCATTAATTCAAATCTCTAAAACATTTCAAAATATAGATTCTTAATATTTTACATGTCTGTGTTAATTTTCTTTCTTTAATTTTTTATGTTAATTTTTTCTATTTTTTCAGCATACCACGTGTTTTTAAAGTCTTCTAATTGGATTGCATGATTGTTTAATTTTAATGAATTCATGTTTAGGATTTTTAGGTTTCTTTAGAAATCATGTTTTAGATTTTTATGCTTTCTTAGATATCATGTTTGGGTTTATGTATTGGCAATTAATACTAATCATGTGTAAGCTTTATTACATGAAATTTATTAGGATTCATGCATAGAATCTTGTTTTTAGCTTTCTTTGAATTCATGCATTAGGCTTTATTTTTAATATATATTTTATAAAATAAAATCAAAAACATGTTTTGTTATTTTTAGTTTATCATTTACACAATTTAGTATATGCATTTTATTTTTGAATAAAACAAAAGTCTAAATCATGATTAATTTAGGTACAAATCGTGATATTCCGTGTTTCTTAATATGCTTAATTCTATTGATTCAGTTCATTTCAATTCAAGTCTATTCAGTTTAGTGGTTTAGCATTTAAATTCAATATAACATTAATCCTTTTTAAACAAAAGAACAAAAGCAATGTATTATACGAAATATAAACATTTAAAAAGGATGATGAAATATTCACGATAGGAGGATATTTTTAATGTGAGTGTGACTGTTGTCCATTAATGATGTTTGCATTATTCTACTCGAATTATGGTAATTAATAACTTACTTAAACTTGAGTTAAACCTGCATTTTAGATATCATTTGGTAAATTACTTCAAATTTGTAAAACTAGTACGCTTCACATATACTAAAGCCCTAATTTGACTAAAAATTTTGATTTATTTTCTTACATGTATAACCAAATAATTAATGTTGTTACCACATAATACAATCATATCCATTTGTTAGATTTTTATACCGTTTTCCGTTCTCTCATTGTTTTCATACCATCTTTTGCGGTAATATTAGAACAAATATCCCCTTCAATTGAATTATTAGAACCCAAATCTTACACTATACAGTCTCAATAAGATGAAAACCTTATCCATACAAAATTTAGTTCCGTTCATTAATAAGGGAAGAAAAAAAATTCAAACAAAACGTAAAAAATTGGCATAGAAATCGTTTTACAAGCTCGTATGTTAAAATAAAACTACTAAAACGTTATAAACAAATATAACAACTAGCCAACTTTTTTATTTATCATTTTACGTTACAACATAAAAAGGTACTTTTTTTTAAAAAAAAAAAAAAAGGAAAACTTGTCCTAACATTTCACATTATACTCACCACCTACTTCTATTTCTACAAAAAATCCTCTATAAAACTCAAGGCCATTTGCCTAAAAACTATTAATTTTAATGTACTTAATACAATTACTGAATTGTTTTTAGTTTTCGTAAAGAAGTATACATTAACTAAAGAGAGAAAATCTTATTTTGTAAGTGCTTCATTTTTAGTTTGGTTTCTTTTTTTTTTTTTTCTTGTGACGTAAATCACTTATTATCTATGACGTAATTTTTAGTATTTTCTAATTATTTTTTGCTTTGATTAATTTACATATCAATGATTATGCTTCAACTTTTTAGTTCTTAAGATATTTTGGTGGTGCATTTTGATGTTGTGTCTTTGGAAATAAGAAGTGCGAATAAACAATTTTTCAATAATAAATTTAAATGAACCCATATGAAAAAATTGCGCTTGTAAAATTAAGTAGGGTAGAATATCAATTCACCCAATAAAAATAGTTTTTTTAATATCCGGCCTTTTTCATCAGTACATGATTTGTCGATTTAAAATGTTTGTACTTGTAAAATCAAAAATTGAATATATCAACCATTATTATTCGATATATTATGATTCAACAGGACAGGAAAATGACACGACACGTTTAATAGCTCTAGTGTAGATAGGATGGATTGCTTCATACACTCTCATTTTTTCAATCACTTAAATTATTTTGCAACTTTATTTATCATTTTCTATCATATTTTTGTTATTGCGAATTGTTCTTGGATATTATGTTTTCTATGATTTCACTCAAAGAATATATTGAAATAATGGTAGACAGCATACTATTATTTGATAGAATTATGAAGAATAAATTGAACTTTATAGAATTGCTATAAATTTTAGTTCGATTAGTTTTACGAGAATGTTGAACTCTCTAATACAACTAAAAGCTCTTTTATTTTGGTAAAACCAAATTAAAATATTTAATGATGTAAAATTATATATATCAACCAGATATATATATAATAAATAATTTTAAAAATAATTAAACTAAACTGTAATTATATCACTTATAGATTCAGGTAATTGAAAAAGGTTATTGATTCAAATAATACATTTGGTGGAGAAACTACACCTCGATAACACATTCATAGTATATTACATGTGATATGCAAGCAATTCTGATATGATAAACCATTGTTGTGATATGATGTTATAAAACTTAATATTATTGAAGATAAAATTATATTGTTTCCCCAAATTTATTTTTGTAGTGAATTATAAGATGTTAAATTTACTCAACCACGAACACCTAGTGTTTAATTTTTCAAATGGACACGTTGCTTAAATGACTTGAAAATTTGTTTAGTGTCCCCTAAGATTCCACCGCATATGATCCTTTATTTTACATTTGATATTTATCACTCCCGTGTTTTTTAAAGTTATACTTCTTCTACTCAATATATATATTTATATATATTGATAGTCACTCGTAGAAAATTGACTTTCAGATTTAAACACATTGAAATATCACCTTATTGTATCTTATTAGATTCGTTTTGTAAATAGATTTTTGAGATATTTAATTTTTGTATAAAAAAGTGAAATATTCTTAGTTATTGCATTCATTTAAAAAAGAAGAAAAAAAACACAATTTCTTGTAAAAGTACCTATTATAAGTTTTTTTAGCACTCCCTAATTTTTGTAATTGGCTTTATATAATGCTCATATTATAATTTCTTGTAAAATTACCTAGTATAATATTTAAAATTGGCTATAATACTCATATTCTATATTTTTTTCTCAATCACATTATTTTTGTCCATAAAGCCTTTTTGTGACATTTTACTGCACTGGAATTATGAGTATTCAAAAAACTTAGATTTAAATTTGAAAGAAATTTTGTCGATATTTAGAAAAAAATGTTTAATAACAAACAATATGAGTTTAATGTCTCCCTATAAATGACAAGTTAGGAAAATTGATTAAAAAAACGATTATTAATAGTCCTTACACAAGAAATTAATATTGGGCAAATTTCAAGATTAAGTTGTTCTTACAAAAAAAAAATATTTGTTACAAGTTTTGCATCCAAAATATTCATTGCGTCTTTATGACATGTTTTTTCCCAAAATAATTTAATTATTTAGGGAAATATATATTTTGTATTCTATTCTACTATCTAAACATATTAATTTACTCAATTTCGTATACTAGTAAATCTCTTATTTTGATCTTTCCACAGTTTGGGACATGACAGAGAAACAAGAGGGTGAGTGGAAAAAAGGCCAAGCACAAGAGAGAAGGTGGCCAAAGATTCACACCACTTGTGGTGATTACATTACCTTTAAGAACTCCTACGATAGTGAGATGCCCAAATTTGTTACCGCTTGTGAAGGAGATTTGGAATTTCTGGCCACCATTGGCACAGCAGATTATGGCGGTAAAGATTGCATAACAGAGTGCTATACTTGTATCATTAGCCATTGATGATGGTGACGCTGCATGGTGCTTTTTCCTAGCTATATTCAGCTAACAATGGTAGTGTTAGTATGAATAAAAATTAAAATAAGTTAGCGAATAGAGAGTGGGTGGATAATATTGTATGCTATTGATGTTGAAGCAAGCAAGTTGCTATAGCAACTTGAGTAGTATGATGGTGTTTATTTTGCTCCTTTTTTTTCATTATTTGTGTTAATGTTAAGCCTTGTATGAATGATAAGTGTATTTTATTCTTATATTTTACCCCCTTTTCTGGTTTATTTTGACTCTAACCAATGCTCTTCGGAGCTATTTTGGCTAACATTTGGTTGTATGGAGTTTTTTGTGCTTGTTAGTGACTTTTTGCAGGATTTCGGTGTTTTTGCATTGATTCCGAGGCAATCGTATGAGTTACAACTAGATACTAGAAGCCATGGGTTAGAATTGAAGTAATCAGGAAGCTATGATGAAGCCTGGAGTAACACAAGACGAGCTGACTTGATTTAGGCGAAAAAGTCATTTCGCCCGGGCAGTCGGGTGGATTTCGCCCGGGCGGTCGGGCGGAATTTACTTAGCATTTTTCAAGAAGATAGGGGTGAAAACACTGATCGCGCCCGATCGGGCGGATTTCGTCCGGGCAGTCCGGCGGATTGCTTCCATGCCCAAAATCACTCGCTTCGTGAGCCCGATCGGGCGGATTTTGCCCGACTGGTCGGGCGGTTTGTCCAGAGCCCGTTTTTCACTCCTTTTGACTATAACATTGTACTTTTTATATAAATAGTGTTTGTGTTAGGTCTTTTTAACACATTAGAGACTAGACTAGAGATTATTTTCTCTCATTAGGATTTTTCATTCAGTTTCTCTCTAAAACTTACTTTTGTCAAAACTCAATCATTCATTCAATACAACCGCAATTTCAGGTTCTTCTTTATTTCTTCTCTTGTTTTTATTAGTTTAATTATTTTCCTTAATTTTAATTGTTAGTAGTATTTTAATTTTAGATCTTTTTTTTGTTTTAGTTCTTACTTTTGAGTTATTTTCGTTCTTGTTAATTAGTTTAATTGTTGTAGTCATGTTTTCAGTTCCAGTTCTTATGATTAAATTGATTCCTTTAGTTTCTATTATGCGTGAGTAGTTCCCTTTCTAGGACTAGGGGATCCATGGATTGATTTTGATGCTTGTTCATAATTGTTAATTGGTTATTGATGTACTTGAATTCCTGTTGTCAACTTTTATTGCTTTCAGTTAAATACTGGCCCGGTTTGATTGTTAGTTTGATATTGTTGAAATCGATGCCGAGAGGTAAGATTACCACAATTAGATCATAAGGACAATAGGCAAAACGAGTCTAAGTGAGCGAGAGCCATTAGAGGAGTTTTGAAGGGGACTAGATTTGAGAGAATTAGTGGACCTTAATTCAAGGAAATTGATAGTCTAATTGATTAATTGTGTGCAATTCATTTGTTAAATTGTGGTGAACCGATGTCCTAGACTTAGTCATAAATTTATTCCCTTAATCAACTTAGTTCTAGTTTTAGTTAGCGTTTGAGTCTTAATTCAACATTCAAACCCTTTACACAGTCTGAACTTTTTATAACTAATAGGTTTAATTGCTTCCCTGTGGATTCGTTCCCTACTTCCCTAGCTATATTAGTTAGAGTGGTTCGGTTTACTTTTGATAGGTGTGCGATAGCATCATCAATGAATAATCATGATGAATGGTTATTTTTCAATAAAAAGATGGAGAAATTATATTGGTATCAAAGTTAATTTCCTTTTGGTTAGTACTATATTTCATATAAGTCACACTATTGTCCCCTTTCCATGTGCTGGCCTTCTAGAAATGTGTACTACGCTCATTAAGCCTTATTCTTGCTCTCGAAGGATTTTAGTTTCATTTTACAAAAAGTGTGTTGTCTTATGCTGGAAAGTTGAAACATTTATTAGAAAAATGTGGAATGATGTGGAAATATTCTAGAAAATCATGATAAAATAAGGAAAAATAATTTTAAAATTGTTTTTGATGCATTTGTGAGATTTTTTGGGTTTATAGGGATTTTTATAGAGTTTCTGAGTGATTTTAGGCAGTATTCTTGAACAATCCTCCCAAGATCATACTAGTAAGCGATGTAGTATATATCTTTCATTGGCGTAAGGGCGGTGAAATATGTAGGTGTCTACATTAATCACGTGCTGATGTCTATCTATATATCATATATAAGATACTCGACTGCCTGTGTAATTGTTGAGCTGATTCTGGGGTTTACAAATATATAGTCAAAATTGCTTTCTTAAAGGAGATTGAGAAAACGAACGATAAAGATTTTTATTTAAAGGTTGAATTACTGATTAGTCTTCACAGGCTTAGTCGTGCTATGGCACGGGTTCCAACATTTTTACACTCCAATTATATTTCAGATTTCCTTTACCTTTATTCACAAGAAATTTCCTCCTTTCTTCTCCCAAATTCATACTTCATCATTTTCCTTCCAAAAAACAGCTTGAGTACAACAGCTTTAAAACGCCATAACTCACTAACCAATCAACATCTACCTATAGACACCTAAAAAATCTAGGTTTCCACGAGTCAGTGTTATGTTTTTTAGACCATGGGAAGGGTCATCGCGTAGGGTGAGTACGCTTGGCTTGGAACGAAACTCAAATAAAGACTAACAATCGCACACCGTAGAGTGTTACAGACCCAAATAGTCGCGTTGCCACTGCCCAAGGTGGGCTACGTTGGTTTCCCACGGTTAGGTAGTGCACAAGATTCGTGAGATCGGGGACAAAGTTCAAAGTTGAAAACCTCGCCACATTATGTGGTCCTCTACTAGATCTATTTTTGTAATCTCATCATACGACATCAAGTAACATCACAACTTTTTAGTCCTTATGAGGGCATCGCAATAGTGCTTACTAGGCGGGTTAGGCTTAAGGCACACATTATTATCTAGAGATGGTGATCGTTTTATTTACGTCATGTTTATACTTACTAGTTATTGCCCTACGCGCTACGCACACATGGCCCCAAACGCAATATGATATGTATTCATAAAAAAGTAGCTTAACCAAGGCATAAATGCACAGGTTAATACCGGGGGTGCATATATATATATATTTGCTATATTGTATAATTAAAGAATGCCATATAACATATAACTATACCTTTTTAAGTGTGAAATCTTAGGCTTGCTTCATAGTATAGGAATACATGAGTAAAATCACGTTTAAGCCCTACAGTATGGTAGATCCACCCATTCCCGAGACATGAAAAAAGCTACTCATTGTACAAAATGATCCTCCTATATTTTACATATTGCCTCCCTCCATTTCCATTATCATTTCCTTTTTCTTTAGTGTAATATTGTTGGAACCTTTAGTAACATCGCTCTACACTGAAATTGCGCTTATGTAGCTACGGAGGCAACATATAGCTTAAGACATCCTTTGTTTCACCATAAATCTTCTCATTCACATACGCAGAGTTCAACAAATCAAAAGTTCAGCTCAAAAGGCTCGTCAAGCACTATTGAGGCAGACCAAAAGTCTTCCTCAAATTTCAAGCTCATTTCCTCTAAGTGGTAGTGTTCCATTTATAACGTAATACCTACGTAGAACAAAGGAAAAAATAAAGGTGAGACTTTGGTTTCCAATACATGGCCTAACGTATACAATTACTCATGAACCTGGCCTAACGTATACAATTACTCATGAAATTGATAACCTAATGGAGATATACTACTTAGCTAAGTGAAGTCCATTTATTTGGGTCAGTCGTCTTTTTGTTGTAAAATGAAGAACATAGGAAACTTTCAAAGTATGTTAATGCCTTTTTGAAGCATCTGCAAAATTTTAAGTATACAAAGTACAAATGACAAGGGTTGCTTGTCGATTCCAAATAGCACAAATTATCTTGGAATCCATAAGACACCTGTCACACAAACATAGACAAAATAAAGCAAATGATTTGGATCAACTAGCACATTCGTATTTTAATCATGATGAGGGGTACACAATAGGTCACTCCTTAGTTAGAAGATGCAATAAATCTATAGCCCACTCATCAATATCGCCAAAATTAAATTTCTTCCTCTGAGCCTTACACAAGACAGAAACACGATATAAGAATCGTGACCAGAACTCTAACTTTGTCTCATCCCATTGAATCCGTGCAAGTAACAACTAAAGCTAAGTCTACAAGTAAGAAACTTAGGCGACGAAGTTTAAGGCTAAACAGATGACAAATACTTGGTGAATCACATAATTACCTTGACCAAAATACATGACTTTAAGGGAGACATATCTTGTAGGGTAATGATGCAACATCATCCTAGCTGCGTCTGTAAGCATAAGTTAATGAGATGAACTACACATCCAATTTGGATAAATAAAATTAATAGGTATAACAACAATTGCAACTCTAATTCACATTACCAGTTTATCACATTCATAAACTTTACAAAACACATTATATTATTAATGGATTAGTCTTCTTTATTCTGACCGCTTCCACTTATTAGTGATTAAGATAATATTGATACTTAGTATTAATTTTTCTCCCAATTACTATTCCATTATATAATAATTAAAAATTTAATGTACAAAATTAGTTGATGTTTCAAGGAGCAAGATAGTGTCTAAAGAGGAGATTAAGAAAGGAACTGAGCCACCAACTAGTAATCAAGTTTCTGTGCCAAAGATTGCACCAACTACCACACCAAATAGCAACAAACTATAGGTCAAATAACTCCAAAAATAACAGCAAACTATAGGCAAAATTGATATTCAAAATTGCACCTATAACAAGCGTAAAACAATACACTAAGTTGAAATCATTTAGCAGCAAAAACAAGCTTTAACTATACCACCTCACTACTATGAATCCACCAAAACTCGGCCTCATTTCTTTTCTCAACACCTTATTGCACCCTTTGTAGCTCACTATCTTCATCTAGACGTGATATTTGGACTTTCTATTGTCTAAAAATTCAACTAATCACATTTTACATTGTTTTGCAATTTCATCAACGTCAACTGTTTATGGTAAGTCAATTTACAAACTTTTTTTCCATTTGAAACACTTTCAAATTCAATAAACCAATAAGCTACATATATATTTCATTGCTGGAAGTGTTTCTAGCTATTGGGGTTTTTAAATATAAAATTCACTCTATTATTTTTAGGTTTATAGAGGCCATTGGTGGTACTTAGGTAACGTTGGTGGTTAAAAACTGCGTAAGATATTCTTATAAAAGTTTCAGAAACATAAATTGAATCAAATAAAAATAAATGATTGAATATCACAAAGCAACAAATGAGTGAACAAAAATACAAGGGCTGCAAGAATCTAAATCTAGTAAGAAAAGTCTAACAAATCATTGAGATCAATTATTCAAAGAAAAAATCAAGTGTGATTCTTATGATTGAATTAAATCAAGTTAACAATTGATTCAGTACATAAAAAGGGTTGCAATTAAATTGAATGACTGCTGAAAACCAAAGTTAAAAAATGAAATTAAAACAGATTGAAAAATTACATTGAAAGCTGAATCGAAGTTAGTAATCCAGGAAGCATCACTCAAAAATTTATGAGTAAACCCTAGAGAGAAATAGTAGAGGCAAGCTGATGAGCTGGTAAACCGAAACCCTTCCAATTTATTAAATCAAATCCAAGCAAAAAACAACAACGAAGAACAAAAAAACAAAAAAATACAAGAAATAAATTGACCTAACAAAAAGGGTTGCAATAAAGAGCGAAATGGAACTGCTGAACCACTAAAAAAAACCCAAATTCGAAATCCTAATTAAGAAACCCCAAATTCGAACTCATAAAACCCAAATTGGAACCTCAAACTCGAACTCATTAAAACACAAATTTGAATTCATAATTGGAAATCAAAAAATTGAAATTAGAATCCTAACCTAGAAAAAAACCTTTTTTTTTTGTTTAGAAAATTCCGAATGAAAGCATTGCAAGAATGACACCAATTTCGCAGTTTCTTCAATTAATGGGGAAGGGTTGTAATTCGTTTTCACCACTGCTTTAATCGACAGGAAAGGGGTTGCAGCAAATTGAAGTCCTAACAACGAACATTGGAGAAAGAGAGAAGAGGGGTGGAAATGGAAAAAAAAATTGGTGAAAGAAGGAGAAAGAGGGGAGTAAACGGTAATGAGTAGGAATGAAGGGCTAAGATGAAAGCATTGCAAGAATGCCACTTCGACCATTCCAAACACCAACCGTAAAAACCAGGTACTGTTATCGATCACTAAACTATCCTCAAGTCTCCAACATTTTACTCAGCAGAGTTTTTTCCTCACAAAACAACTCCTCTATTTTAACTCCTTACTCCCCTGCAAAAATGTGTTGTCAAAACAAATTGGTTATTATTTTAATATCTTAAATCGTCCACCTATTCCGCTCTGTTTCTCTTAACTACAACTGACTTTTGAATTACTTTTGAAATGTCTCTTTTACCCTAATCTTATAGTTGAAATATCTTTTTTACCCTTTGATAAATTTTCTTAAAACAATAACTATAATAAATTTATAGTTTCCCGCTGAGATGAAGGCTAATGCAAGTAAGAAAAAGGAATTCTACTGTTTACTATTCATTGTGAACAGTTTATAGAGTTGGTGGTTTTTTAAAGGGTATGGAGTCTTTAAGAATAATATAACTTTATACGATTACACCAATCCGGTCTTTATTATTACCGTAATCTATGTGGAAAGCCGTCATCATGGCTTACATACAAGCGCAATCACGTAAATAGGGAAAGCGATAAAACATGTTGAAAAAGCTCAAAAGCACATATCATGATGCTTATAAAGCTTTTAAAACATGTTATCTTGCTCATACAAACAAACTTTAAATAAGCTACATAATCATGTAATCATGCTCATTAAGACATTAAAAGCCTAAACATGATTATTTCTATTTTCCAATATTTTATTACATCTTAAACCATTATTTTGTCAATATATCATGGATTGAAAATATAAAAGTGATAGATGGGGTTTAGAAAGCTAAATTGGATGTAGCCAACAATAATACTAGCAATAAGATTAATAAGAAAAAAGTACTTGACGATGAAGATGAATAAGCTTGAAGATGATGATTTATTGTGGTCTCATATTAAGTACCTTTTGTGCTAGCATTGAAATGATCTTGAGAGCGCCTTTAAAAATCCAAAACCGGAATAATAGCCCGAAATTATCACTATAGAAAAACACTAATTTTAGGTATGGAAAATTAGAGACGGATAAAATCCGTCTCTAAAATAATTTTAGCGACGGAATTCAAAATCTGTCTCTAAAGTTATAGACAGGGATTATTAATTCCATCACTAAATTTTCTAGTCTCTAAAATTAGAGACGGAAAAAATCCGTCTTTAAATTATGTGTCTAATTTTAGAGACTAAAATAAAGATACAAGATAAACTTTCCACTTATATTATTTAGAGACTGATTTTGAAATCAGTCTCTACTTCTTCTTTCATTTATATGTTATTCTATGCATATCTGTTCAACAAAGAGTAATTGGTAGAGTTGTTATGAGTTTCACTAAGTGACTTGGAAGTCACAAGTTTGATTCCTACCAATTGCATTTTAGAGAATGTAGAGATTAAAAAAATTATTTTTTTGTTGGTCTCTAAAAGTAGAGTCGGAATTGGAAACATATATTTGAAAACCCGTCTCTATCTTAAATTAGAGACGACACTATTAGAAACGAACCAAATTTTTCTCTACTTCCATCGCTAATTATAAGTAGAGACAGATTTGGTCCATAGTTAAAAGTCCTTTTTTTTGTAGTGTATGAAGATGATTATGGTGATGAATATGATAATAATAATAATAATAATAATAATAATAATAATAATAATAATAATAATAATAATAATAATAATAATAATAATAATAATAATAATAATAATAATAATAAAGAAACTATCAAACCAAAAATGATGGAAAAAAATTAATAATGGAAAATGTAGAAAATTAAATATTTTCTTATTTTTTTAATTGTGGAAGATGAAGAAGATGAAGATTGAAAGAAAACATAAATGATTTTGTGGATGAATGATGTTCAACGCCAAGATTCTAAGATGACGAATTCTTTTAGATTGCAAGATTACGAAATGCCAAGATGCCTAAAATGAGGAAATGAGGGAGGTATTTACGGGGAAATTTTTGAGAAATTGAGTCGGTGCTGTGCGCAGGGGTGCAGGGCGTGCACCTCTGCGCATAGAAGGGGATGCATTTTCCCATAATTTCTGCTGATATTCCTGAATGGCTGGGCAAAAATAGACGTGTTTTGCTTACATATTGTAATACCCCACATTTTCACGTATTTAAACAAAGTATTTTTGTATTTCATACGTATAATCTTCGTATTTATTCGTATAATTTTAATATTCTTAATGAAAATTATGTTCAATAAAAGTATTAAATAAAAAGAAATTAACAATATGGTAAATGATAGAGTTTTGGTTAAAAGTATTATTTGTGTTCTTCAATAGTATTTTTATGATTAAAAATATTTTAAAAACTTCTAAAAATAGTTTTTTAAGGTTTCCTAATTTACTTAGTAGTGTTTATGGGCCCCACCAAAATCCTACTTTGAGGCCTATAAATACCCTACAAAACATAATATTCCAAACTTTTCCTGATCATACTAGTCAATTAGGATTCCAAAAATTCAGAGAGAGAAAAGGGAGAAAAAAAACTTTAAGATCCAAAAAAAAATAATTTCGAAAGTTAAAAAAAGAAAAAATAAACGTGGAAGTTCGAAAAAAAAAATTTTGGAATCGCCTCGGGATCCGTGCCCAGCCGAACCCACCACCGCCGGCCACTAATCCGGGCCTGCTGCACCGCCAGACTTCCTCCCCCTTTGTTGGTATAATTTCGAACCTTTATAAAAAAAAATTTACTTCATTATTTTCTTGATTCAATCTTGCAAATTTATGATTATAATTGTGTTTAATCATGTTTTTATAAGTTATGTTTTTATACAAGTCTGAATTGTTTTTAACGCATGAATTAACTTTGGTGGTCATGAAATTATAAGTTAGGGATTGAAAATTATAAAGTTATGATTTTTATGAATTTTTGTGTTCCAAACTTTAATGTTATGATCATAGATTATTTTTGGGTAAATTTGTGTTGATGTTATAAAGTTTAGATTGATTTTTAAGGGTTTCAAACTTGTTTTATAAAGCTGTCAAAATTTTATAATCATGAATTTGAGTTGAACAAATATTATAAACATGTTTAAACATATGAAAAATTGTTCTAAAGCCTAGATTGACTTCATAAACATGTTAGTAGATTGTAGAAGTGCTTTGACATGAAATCATGATGTTTCATAAGTTTTTCATGACTTTAAAGTTTAGAAATAAATCTGAAATTTTAATAAAAACAAGTTAAATTGAGTTCGAAGTGTCCAAATCGCACTAGTATGATCACACATCAATTCTATCATGAAATATATAAATTTTAGTATGTTTTATGATGTTTAGGAGTGGTTTTAAACATGTTTAACATGCTGTCCAGATTTTATAAATTAATTAAATAACCTTTTAAAGAATGTAAATAGCATCAATTGATCATGTAAGTAAGGTAATACATCATATGATCGATTTGTGTAATTTTCGGAAGTTTTTTAGGAGTTTTGATGAATTTAGATTGTTGTCCACTTTTCTAAAGAGGCATGAAAATTTTATTAAGGTTTTATAAAGTATAATTAAGTCCCGAAAACTAAGTAGAATTGCAGTAGAGAAGAAAAGTGAAGTATGGAATTGAATAGAGACCAAATAAGGAATATTTGGACAAAGTTTCCAAATTTATAAGTTGGTTAAGGTTGTTGTAGAATTTAGTCAACAAGGTTTTAATTTAATTCGGTTTTCCTAGTGTAGGAGACTTTTATATAGTCCACTTCTAGAAGTTGTGGCGGAGCACAACTATTTTACAAGGTACGTAAGTACTAAAGGCAAACATAGGAGTTAGAAATTATGCTTGAGAAATTCTTGTTTATATGAATCTGGTATGCTTGTTTTGGATCACGAATTTTTATGCATGACAAGTTAGTAGCATGCTTTTACTGTTAATGGCATTCCGTGTTAAATAGAATGTGTAATTTTTCATAAGCTTGAATTGGAATGTTCTGATCAGTATAGTTTGGCCAACAGTTTTATGAATAAAGGAAAGAATTTAATTTTAAAGTTGATTAGATACTTAATCTACAAGAAAGGAAGTCGTGAATTTTGTTCACATGATTAATAGAAGTAATGAGCAATTATTTTATATATAATACCACTCACAGTTTAATGTGTGGTCAAGAAGAAAGCAAGTTATTAGCCACTTACAGTTAATGTGTGGTACAGGAGATTCAGTTTAATTCAAGGACTCACATAAGTTAATTTGGAATCACTTAAAGTAAAGATAATGAATATGGTTGCTTGTTTGTATGCATGCTTTTTTGTGATGCTGCATGAGAGTCATAACATTGTTAAACCTGTTAATCACATAAAGTGTAAGAGGATTCGCACCAAAACTCTTAGAACGTATATACCTTGAGTATGAACAATGGGGGGAGTCGTATGGAACAGTGATCTATGACTTCTAATTGGAGTACAAGACGTTGCACTCTTTCATATTATAAATACGCTGGATATCCTTCACCTCATGTGACATAGGTAATACCTTCTTGGAGTTGCTCCCAAGTTGGTGCCCAATAGGGTGATTCAAAAGGAAAGGAAACCCGTTCGATGCCGAATTCAAAAGTTAAATATAACAATAATTTTATTGAGTCCATGAGCAGTAAGAAGGTTGTCAAAGGTAAGTCAGTGCATGTTTTATTTCTTATTGTTGTTGCATAATCTTTAGTAGTTATGTACTCAGCTTTGCTGACTATTTGTTTTGTGTGCATGGCTTTGTCTTGGACTTGGCCCTACGATGACCTACTTGTGGAGAGTAGTTGTCTAGAAAAAGGAAAGTTGTAGGTACAAGTGGGCATAAGTCATTTCATGATGGGATGGAGTGAGAGCGCTTTATGTGGTTGTAGTTTTACTTTACTTCAATTGCTTGCAGAGACTAACGTTTAAGTGATTGTTTGGATTTTGAAATACTTCTGATTATTAATTTTGGTTTGGTTTTAAAGGGCCGTTAATATGGTTCTGAAGTGTAATAAATTTAAAGTTGATTTTATTATAAAGTTGATTGAAGTTTAGTTTTAAATTGTTTTGGTTTTAAGACTTCCGTTCTAGTATTTTGATAAATGCCTTAGCCGTTATCACGGTAGCGGTAATACTTTGGTTTTTCCATATATAGTAGTTTAATAAATGTAATATCTACTAGTTTAACATATTTTCCGGAGAAATAGGAAGTAGGAAGTTAGGGAAAATCCAGGGTGTTACAAAATGGTTACCAGAACTTAGATTTTTTAAAAAAAATGAATTTTATTTTTTGGGGTACCCTAAGTTTTATTTTTTTGAAATAAATAGTAATCTTTCCAAAAATAGTAATTTCCTAAAATGGAAAGTTTTGAAAAATGAATTATGTGTGCAGGTATGCAAGGGATTCAGGTATGTATTATGTGTTATGCTTTAATATCATGTGGTGAGTTTGGGTAGGAAATTGGGCATGTAGGATAGACTTTGTTTCTGTTCTTTCATGCATTAAAGTTTATAATCAAGGTGACGCTTATGTGTACAGTTGGGTGTAACCAAAATTGTATGTTAGCCACAATACTTTCTTTTTGCAGAACTGCTAGTTGTTTGTTTTGTTCTTTTGGGAAGGATGGACCATTAGTTTTAAGTTTTGTGCAGGATGACACATAATATGCCTAGTAAGTATACTCAAACGGGGACATTGGAGAAGAAAGATTATGAAAGTCCACCTCAATACGCTTGGAAGATCCGATTCTACTGTTGGTACATGAGTACGGTATTGAAGTTTCCACAATGGGATCAACCTGACCAAGTAGCCGCTTTGATTGTCAAGTGTTTACCCGACTGACCACCCTACTTAGAAATTAAGGTGAAGTTTAGTGATTTTCATTTTCTTGGAGGCCTTCCGAACTATTCTATGTACAAGGGTGCTGTTGGTCAATGGGGTTGTGACTGGAGGTTCTTGGAGGGGTGCATTGCTAAGAAGGAAGAGGAGTATCAACAAATGAATGCGAATAAGGACACCCCGCCCGCACCAAGCACAACAGGTAGTCAATGGAGTGAAGACCAAATGGAACAAGAGACTCCTACAAGTTCGAAGACTCGTGAATCAAAGGATAGTTCATGCTATCAAATTGAGGACCCAAACCCTGTAATCCCGGTATATGTTGACTTTATAACGGACTCTAAAGAAGAGGAAGAAGAATCAGATCCTGAGGAAGTCATGGAAGGAGAAAAAGAGGAAACAGAAGTAGTTAACTGCTTATGTCTACTGTTTTAATGCCTAGTTGAACACTATAACTTATTGTTTATATTGGTTTGAATAAGTGGCAGTGAGCCATAAGAAGTAATGAGAGAAGTTGAGTAATAAAATTATTTTATAATTGAAGCCTTAAGTAGAATAGA
The DNA here is from genome assembly GCA_016808085.1 of Suaeda aralocaspica. Lineage (NCBI taxonomy): Eukaryota > Viridiplantae > Streptophyta > Magnoliopsida > Caryophyllales > Amaranthaceae > Suaeda > Suaeda aralocaspica. The sequence goes on along the minus strand of PYUH01000361.1, from coordinate 548,753 downwards.
ACCAAGGGAATTATTTTTTTTAGTATATGCTTTATTCTTATTCTAATGGTTGTGTAAACAATCAAAACAAAGTGAATCATTCACTCTAAAAGAATGAAATTTCTTTTATGAGATGAAATGAAAAAGTGTTTTATGATTTAAGCCTCTGTGTCCTAACTTATAGCTAGACTAAATTTAATAAAAAGGTTTTTTCCTCTACAGGAGAAATAGAATGGCTGAACGTAACAACAATTAGCTGAATGAAGTAGTAAGGCAACTAGCTACTGTAGCTGAATAGTTAGCTGCCAGAAGAAATGGAAATGGTAGTGACCATGCTGGGGAACTCTTCAAGAAAATTTCTCAAAGCAAGCCACCCACTTACAAAGGAGAGCACAATCTAACTGTTCTAGAGGGATGATTGAGAGAATTCAATAAATTGTTTGGGGCAGTTGAGTGTCCAGAGGAGTTTAAGATGAACCATGTTGTTTACTATCTTAGGGGAGAAGCTGACTTATGGTGGTAAAAGAATGAGGCTGTTATAAGGGCTTTACCAGGATTCAATTAGGAAATATTTCAGGAGCAGATTTGTAATAAGTTCTACCCTGTGTTTCTTTAGAAACAGAAGGCCGAGGAGTTCCTAGAACTTAGGATGGGGAGTATGTCTGTTACTGAGTACTACTCAAAGTTTATAGAGCTGTCTAGGTTTGCTCCTGAGACTGTGGCAACTGAGAGGCTGGAAGCTAGTCGTTTTGAGCGGGGGTTACCCTTAGACTAAAAATCACAACTAAATGGACAAATTTTTGAATCCTTGGATGACTTATATGGTAGGGCTGCACACTTGTATGCCATTGACCAAAAGAAGAAGGAAGTACATAAGGAGAGTGAGACGAGGGAGAAAAGGAAAGATGTTGGAGGAAACTTCAACCAACAAGGGAATCATGTTGGATATAAGAGACCTCGTTACAACAACTTCCAAGGTAATAGGGGAAACTTTTGGAAGCCTAATTCTGGAAATGGGAATAGGACTCAGGTGGCTAGTCAAGGAGGGCGTGTGTACTTTTGCAAGAAGTGTCCCAACAACCACCCAGGAAGGGAATGTGCAAGGAACCCAGTGACTTGTTGGTTGTGTAACAAACTTGGACATTGTGAGTATGAGTGCTTCTCTAAGAACAAAGGAAAGGAGGGGCAGAATTCTAAAGCTAGGGGGAATTTAGTTGGGGGACAACAAAAGGGTTTCCAAGGAAATATGGGAGGAGAGGTGAACTCTCAAGTCGGAAGTAGGAATGGGAGTGGAAATGGAGGAAGGCAGCCTAAGACCTCAAACACTGGGAAGCTGAATGTGATAACTAGAAGCAAATCGGATGCTAATAAGGATGTGATCACCGGTACTTTTTCTATCCATTCCTTACCTGTTAAAGTTTTGTTTGATTCTGGTGCAACGTACTCTTTTGTTTAGATTAAGCTCTTAGCAAAGTTAAAACCCGTGTTAGGAAAAGTAGATGCAATAGACATGTCAATAGTGTTACCTTCGGGACAAGAAGTGCAATGTTCAAGAAGATATCAGGATGTTCCTAATGTAATTGAGGGAGTGGAGTTTAAGGCTAACCTAATAGAGTTTGATTTAGATGACCTGTAAGTGATCTTAGGAATGGATTGGTTGAGTAAACATAAGGCTGAGATTCAGTGTGAACCACAGAAGATCTCGTTGGTGAATAAGGGTAAGAAGGTGAGTTATTGGAGGACAGGAAGACCAAAACACAACAAAATAGTGTCAGTAATGAGGTTCGCTACGTTTGTGAAAAGAGGTTTTCTGATTTACCTTTGTAGTGTACAGGATGTGGATCAGATTGAGACTACTAAACATGAGGATATTGAAGTAATGAAGGACTTTCTTGATGTGTTTCCGGAGGCGATTCCGGGAATGCCACCGAAGCGGGAGATTGACTTTACTATAAACTTAGTCCCAGGAACATCACCTTTTTCCAAGGCACCCTATAGGATGGCGCCTGTGGAAATGAGCGAATTCAAGGAGCAGTTGCAGGATTTGATGGAAAAGGGGTACATTAGGCATAGTGCTTCACCTTGGGGAGCACCAGTACTGTTTGTGAAAAAGAAAGATGGGAGTTTGAGGTTATGTATTGACTATAGGGAGCTGAATAAAGTGACGATCAAGAATAAGTATTTATTGCCAAGGATTGATGACTTGTTTGATCAATTGAAAGGAGCTAAGGTGTTTTCGAAAATTAACTTAAGGTCTTGTTACCATCAAATGAGGATTGTTAATGAGGACATACCGAAAACATCTTTTCGCACTAGGTATGGGCATTACGAATTGACAGTTATGCCTTTTGGATTTAATGAATAGAATCTTCCAACGATTTTTGGATAATTTTGTAGTCGTTTTCATTGATTAAATATTGGTGTATTCTAAGAGCAAGAAAGAACATGTGGAATATTTGGGAACAATCTTGATGACATTAAGGGAAATTGAGTTATATGCCAAAATCTCAAAATGTGAATTCTTGTTGGAGAAAGTAGCATTCTTGGGACATATTTTGTCTAAAGAGGGAGTTGAGGTAGATCCAACCAAAATCGGAGCGGTCAAGGAGTGGCCTACATCGAAGAATGTAACGGATGTACGGAGGTTGATGTGTGGTCAAGAAGAAAGCAAGTTATTAGCCACTTACAGTTAATGTGTGGTACAGGAGATTCAGTTTAATTCAAGGACTCACATAAGTTAATTTGGAACCACCTTAAAGTAAAGATAATGAATATGGTTGCTTGTTTGTATGCATGCTTTTATGTGATGTTGCATGAGAGTCATAACATTGTTAAACCTGTTAATCACGTAAAGTGTAAGAGGATTCGCACCAAAACTCTTGGAACGTATATACCTTGTGTATGAACAATGGGGGGAGTCGTATGGAACAGTGATCTATGACTTCTAATTGGAGTACAAGACGTTGTACTCTTTCATATTATAAATACGCTGGAATCCTTCACCTCATGTGACATAGGTAATACCTTCTTGGAGTTGCTCCCAAGTTGGTGCCCAATAGGGCGATTTAAAAGGAAAGGAAACCCGTTCGATGCCGAATCCAAAAGTTAAATATAACAATAATTTTATTGAGTCCATGAGCAGTAAGAAGGTTGTCAAAGGTAAGTCAGTGCATGTTTTATTTCTTATTGTTGTTGCATAGTCTTTAGTAGTTATGTTCTCAGCTTTGCTGACTGTTTGTTTTGTGTGCATGGCTTTGTCTTGGACTTGGCCCAACGATGAACCCCTTGTGGAGAGTAGTTGTCTAGAAAAAGGAAAGTTGCAGGTACAAGTGGGCATAAGTTATTTCATGATGGGATGGAGTGAAAGCGCTTTCTGTGATTGTAGTTTTACTTTATTTCAATTGCTTGCAGAGACTATCGTTTAAGTGATTGTTTGGATTTTGAAAGACTTCTGATTATTAATTTTGGTTTGGTTTTAAAGGGCCATAAATATGGTTCCGAAGTGCAATAAATTTAAAGTAGATTTTATTTTAAAGTTGGTTGAAGTTTAGTTTTAAATTGTTTTGGTTATAAGACTTCCGCTGTAGTACTTTGATAAATGCCTTAGCCGTTATCACGGTGGCGGTAATACTTTGGTTTTTCCATATATAGTAGTTTAATAAATGTAATATCTACTAGTATAGCATGTTTTCCAGAATAATAGGAAGTAGAAAGTTCGGAAAAATCCAGGGTGTTTTACATATGCCCAGTACTCTTTTTCCTTAAAACTTACCTCATGCCATGAAGAGAAAAGAAGGAGGAAATTTCCTCCTTCCATCCTTTTTGGTTGGCTCGATGGAGGAAAGGAATTTCCTTGGGCCCATTACTTGGGCTCCAATTTCATCCTGTCATCCCTTTTGGTGCGCTTGAGGGAGGAAAGGAATTCCCTTGGGACCATTACTTGGGTTCCTAGGTTTCCTTTCTTGTAACTATTTTTAGCTTGTTTTTGCAAAAAAGGCATTTCTGAGCATTAGAATATCGTTAGTGCTTTACTAGAAAATTGCGAAAAATAATGTGAAAAAAAAATCTATAAAAATATGGAACAACATGGAAAAGAAATAAAATCAAAATTAAAAGGGTTTTTGTGATTTTCTTGGATTTTAAGGAATTTCGAGGTGATTTCAGGTTTGATCCTTTGGCGTGTCTCTCAAGACCGGACTAATTAGTAACGTGATATATGTTTATCATCTCAGCCTAAGAGTAGGGACAAATGTAGATGTCTACACTACCTAGTAGATTTTAACGCAACTTTCTAAACACATAACTCTTCCAATTTGTAAAATCTTGCACGTTTTCATTTAATTTAATGGTTTTTGATTTTGTAGGTTATGTTTACAAGTCGAAATGCTGTTTTTTTTTNTTTTTTTAACAGTCGAAAATTTTTTTTTTTTTTGGGGGGGGGGGGGGAATCTAGGATAGAGAAATTTTAAATAACTCGTTTTTTCAATTTACCTTGAATCTTGCAACGAAAATTTTCCTCAACATCAATAACACATCAAATTTTCCTCAACGAAAATTGATTCAGAATATTTTACACACTACAAAAATAAGTCAATTTAGCAACTGATTTTTGCAACCATTTTAAATTGGTTGCGAAATTTGCAACAAAATATCAAAAAATGGTTGCTAAATTTATGCACTAAAATTGGTAACGGAATGATTTTTATTTGGTTGCTAACTGGCAAAAAATATTGAATAAATAGTTGCTAAACTTACAGACCAAAATTGACAACCAAATGATTTTTTAATGGTTGCTAAATGGAAACCAATTATCAAAATAATAGTTGCTAAAATTATGCACTAAAATTGGCAACCAAATGGTTTCAGTTTGGTAGCTACTAAATAATGGCAACCAAATATATAAAAAAAATGGTTGCTAAGCTTATGCACGAAACTTGACAACCAAATGATTTTTAATTGGTTGCTAACTGGCAACCAAATGTGTAATTGGTTACTAATTGGCAACCAAATATCAAAAAACTGGTTGCTAAGCTTATCCATGATTGCTTTGAAAAATATTTGCTATACTACTATTGGTGACAAGATACACCTTCCTTGTAGAGCGCATATGTGCTAAGATACTCTAAAGTTAAGCATGCTCGATCAAGAGTAGTGTTAGAATGGGTGACCTCCTTGGGAAGTTTATCAGTTAAGAGTAGAGACTATTTTTTTTATCATTTTTGAAAAATTTGGCAACCAAAGTTGTTAGATTTGGTTTATATTTGGCAATGAAAACTGATAATTTGGTTGCTAGATAGGGAAAGTTAATATCTAGTGTGGCAACCAAATATAAAAAAATGGTTGCTACAATTGGCAACGAATTTTTAGTTGGTTGCTAAATGGAAACCAAATTTACAAACAATTGGTTGCAAAATTTCAATGACTACCACCTATACAGTAACTAGCATATTTGGTTGCTAAGCATAATAGCAACCGATTTTCGATGCTTAGCAACCAATATCAGTGGTTGCTAATTTCACTTATTTATTTATTTATTTATTATTATTTTTTGTAGTGACATGTATATGTACTTAATTTTCTTCTTCAATTATTTATACTTATCTTCTATATTTCCAACATGTCATATGTTTTTAATGTCTTCTTATATGTTTGCTTGATTGCTTAATTGTATTGAAATTTTTAGATTTATGTTTAGGATTTTCGGTTTTCCTTATAAATCAAGTTTTAGGTTTTCATGCTTTCTTAGATATAATGTTTAGGGTTATTTCATATAACTTAATAGTAATTATGTGTAGGCTTCATTACATTTATTTTGGGCTTTCTTTGATTTCATGCACTAGGCTTTATTTATAATATATATTATATGAAATTGTATCAAAAACATGTTTTCTTTTTTTTAGTTTGTTATTTATACAACTTAGTTTATGCATCATATTTTTAAATAATAAACAAAATCCTAAATCATGATTAAATTTGGTACTTGTGGACTCGGGGCTTTGGTGGCCAACGTGTCCTTTTTAAGGACATTGCATTTCTTTAGTTTGTATACATAGTGTGAGTATGCTTGAGTCTAGAAACTCAAAACCCAAGTAGAGAAGGCGCCACCGTGCTCTTTTCGGGATCTCATGGAACCCCATTAGATCTAGTTCGAAGGCGAATTAACAGCCAAGGATAGGAAGGTCTCGTATCTCTAGATTCGGGGACAAGATTAAGGACAAAGTAGTTCACAATGTCCCTCTCCACACCCCACCCCCCACCCCCCCCGCCTACCCACCCCCGCGCACGTATAACGGCCTCTACTTGTTCTCATATTTAATTTCATTATCATAATAGTGAATTATATCATACATATTTCCGGTTTAATCCTAAAACATGTAACAATATTACTAGACAGGTTTAATTCATGCAAACATTATTTTCTAATTGAACATGCATGGGTGATCGCTTTAGAGTTAATTCATATTAAGAAACCTTAAACCGATTCTCAAGATTTATCTTTACTTTAGTTAGAACATTCTTTTAGGTCTTTTAATTAAACAAGGATTCTGGCTAGGTGATTTGAAAGGCATAAATAATTAGCACGAAAATCACATAAACAACCTAGAATAGCCTTTCCACTTAAGATTAATTTTAATTAAAAGTCAAGTAATTGATTAATCAATATGTCATGAATTTATTTAGAAACATGTCAATTATCTAAGAAAGCAAATTAAATCACATAAACACATAAAACTAACACTTTTATTGAAGAACTGAAGATGATGATGTTGGCGACATTCAAGGTACCTTTCGTGCGATTATCAAAACAACTTCTTAGATCGAATACTTGAAGAACTTTAACAATAATAATAATAATAATAATAATAATAATAATAATAATAATAATAATAATAATAATAATAACAACAATAACAATAACAATAACAATAACAATAACAATAACAATAATATTAAGAATAAGAATAAGAATAAGAATAAGAATAATAATAATAATAATAATAATAATAATAATAATAATAATAATAATAATAATAATAATAATAATAATAATAATGTGTTTAAGATTTATATTAATGCTTTCACGTGTTTAAGGTTCGCTAAAAAGTATTTTGTGGGAGAAAGCAGAAAAGCACAAATTTTTAAGTGTGGCACGAAAATCGAGAGAGCATTAGGGTGGAATGTCGATTGTTGAAGTGTTCCAGAATGAGGTTGGATATTTATAGGGGAGCAGGAAATGTCCTCGAGCGCCATAGCGCCAGCTGCGCGCCAAGGCGCCTAAAGGTGAGCGACAGGGCACCCAGCCAACACCTGTTGCTCGAGCTGAGCGTTTCGTCGCTCATGTTGAGCGCCTGGTCACTCAGCTTGAGCGTCAGGTCACTCCTCTTGAGCGCTAGGTCGCTACTTGGGCGTTAGGTCACTCAACGCTTGTTTTTCTAGATTCTCACATTGTAAATCTTTAGAACTTCCATACTTGATATATTCGTTTCCATATTCTGAAATATTCCGAAATATCTCGAAATTCACTTCCTTAACCCTACTTATGCACTTCCATAACCTAAAGTTGCCATATTTCGAACAAGCCTTTCTAGAAGGTTCGTCGAATCTGGTCACATTCAAACGCTTAAATTATTTTCTATGTTTTCGAAGATGATATTAATAAAAGAAAAAATTAAATAAAATTATAGCTATAAAATAAATTAAATTGAATTGAACTGAATAAAATGATATATGAAATAAAAGATACGAAAATGAAAATTAAGAAATTAATTTAAGCGTATTTCAACCATCGTAACTTATCATCGGTTAATCATTTCCGCCAATAGTTTTAGTTTTTACAAAACTCGCGGAGGGGGGGGGGGCATGCCCCTCTAGACTCCCTACCTGATGGCATTCACCCCAAACGTGACCTGGACCGGGAGCGAGATACCCCCCTCCCCCTCCCCCCCCCCCCACCCCGCGCTGACTAGGCAGTGGGACCCCATATAGATTGTGGGGTAAGGTCCAATTGCGTGAACGACTGACTCTCGACATAAAATAGGTGTTCTTTTCAAGCATTGAATTTTAGAAGTTGAACCTATTGCGACATGGTACACTTTAACCATCGGCCTTTAGGTGGGACCAAATATAAGTGTCTACAGTACTAATTGTGATCTTTCGTGCATCTTAATATGCTTAATTGTATTGATTTGGTTCATTTAAATTGAACACTATTTGGAATATTGGTTTAGCATTCAAATCGAGTATTATACAAATCCATTTTAAGTGAAAGAACAAAACCACATCATTATATGAAGTATTAACATTTAAACAGATGCTGAAATATTCATTGATGATTTTTTTTAATGTGATTGTGATACTCTATTGTATTTATGGTAATTAATAGCTTAGAGAAACCTGCATTTTAGATATCATTTGGTAAATTACTTCAAATTTGTAAAACTCGTAAGCCTCACCTTCACTATACTGAAGACCTAATTTGACTTAAAAGTTTGATATATTTGCTTATATTTCTAACCAAATAATTAGTATTGTTACCACATAGTACAATCATGTCCCTTTTTAGATTTTTTATACTATTTTTCTATCTTTCAAAGTTTTCTTACCATCTCTTGCGCCAATTTTAGACTAATTATCCCTTTCAATTAAATCGTTAGAACCCAATTCATGCGCTATACACCAATGTCATAATAAGATGAAAACCTTACCCATACAAAATTCATTATTGTTCATTTATAAGAGGAAGAAAAAAATTCAAACAAAACGTAAATTATTCATTAATATCCTTTTAAAAGCTTGTATGTTAAAAAGAAAACTACTAAAACGTTATAAACTAGTAGAATGACCCACATTTTCTTTATCTGTTACGTTATAACTTAAAAAAGTATTTTTTTTGGGAAAAAAATGGAAAAACTTGTGCTATCATTTCACATTATACTCATGACCTACTTCTATTTATAAAAAAATAAATCTTCTATAAAACCCGAAGCCATTTGCTTCAATACTATTAATATCAATGTACTTAGGATATTTCATAAATTTTTTGGAGTTTTCGTAAAGAAGTTTAGATTAACTAAAAAGAGAAAATTTTATTTTGTAAGCGCTACATTTTTAGTCGTGTGGCTTTTATTTTTTTTTGTGACTTGAATCTTTTATTAATCTATCACGTAATTTTTAGTCTTTTCTAATTATTTATTGCTTTGCTTGAACTTTTGAGTTCTTAAGATATTTTGGTAGTGTATTTTGATGTTGTGTCTTTCGAATTAAGAAATGCGAATAATTAATTTTTCAAAAAATAAAATAAAATGAATGCAGCCGTATGAAAAAATTGTGCTTGTAAAATCATGTAGGGTAGAATATCAATTCATCCACTAAAAATTTGTTTTTAATATTCTTTTCTATTAATATGATGATTTGTGGATTTAAAAGGTTTGTAATTGTAAAATCAAAAATTGAATATATTGACCATTATTATTCGATATATTATCTTTTAACCATTAAAGCATCTAATTTTAATATATATATGTACAGTTATGTAAATAGGGCGTTTTGCTCCATAAACTCTCATTAATTCAATAATCACTTAATTATTTTGCAACTTTCTTTATCTTTTTCCATTGTATTTTTTTTATTGTAATGTTCTTGATATTATGTTTCCTATGAATTCATTCAGAAAGAATATATTGAAATAATGGTTGACTACATAATATTATTTGATAGATTTATAAAGGACAAATTTAACTTTATAGAATTACTATTGATGAGTTTTATGAGAATGTTGAATCCTCTAATGCAACTAAAAATTCTCTTAAATTAGTAAAACCAAACTCACATATTGAATGATATAAAATTAATTCAATTGGAAATAGTTCATTATCATGATAAAAAGATTATAATTATATAGGGTGAGTATCCCATAAGTACCCTCTTTATATGAGAACCGTGAGAACTACTAAATAACGACCGTATTAGATACATTTAAAACTAGCAATCACTTATTAACAGTGTAGTATAACTAAGTATACCCTTGGTTTTCAATTTAAACAAAATTTAGTTAATTTTTAAGGCTTTTGAAATTCGTATAATATAATATTTAGGTGGTCATAGTCATTGCTTATAGGTCAATTATATATGATAGGTTAAAATACTTGAAATAAATGTCTATAGCTTGTTACTATTAAAATTGATGTAAATTAATACCATACCACTTATTACAAAAGTAAAAAAAATAATTGAATAAAGTAGTTTTAAAAATTGGCTATAATACTCATATTATAACTTTTTTCTCAATCCCATACTTTTTTGTCCATGAAGCCTTGTTAAGACATTGTACAACACTAGGATTATGAGTATCCAAAACAATAAATTTAAGTTTTAAAGAAATTTGGTCTAGAACTAGCAAAAATATTATAAGAGTTTAAGCTCTCCCTATAAATGACAAGTTATGAATATTAATAAAAAGAAATTATTAATGCTCCTTACACAAGAAATTAATATTGGGCGAAATACAAGATTAAGTTGTGCTAACCAGAAAATAATAACTAATTTAGTTAATAGTTTTGCAACCAAAAAAGTCATTGCGTAGTTATGACAATTTTTGAGAAAAATAATAATGATCTGGGGAAACATATATTTTTTTTTATTCTATCTTGCTTTCTAAACATATTATTTTACGTAATTTAGTAAAATAGCAGCTAATATCTTATTTGGAACTCTTTACAGTTTGGAATATGGCAGCGAAACAAGAGGGTGTGTGGAGAAAAGGACAAGCACAACAGAGAAAATGGCCAAAGATTTACACCACTTGCGGTGATTATATCACTTGTAAGGAGTCCAACGATAATGAGATGCCAAAATTTATTACTACTTGTGAAGGTGATTTTGGATTTATGGCCACCATTGGCGCAGCAGATTGCAGCACCGAGTGCTACGTGTGTATCCATCTCTCATAGTGATAGTGACGCTGCATGGTGCTTCTCCTGGTAGTCATGGTGTAGCAGGGTGCTTTTCCTAGATCTGTTCAAACTAATGATGGTGGTGTTAGTATTAATAAACATTAAAATAAGTCAAGTAGAGAGTGTGTGGATTGTATTGTATGGTATTGCTATTGAAATAGGCAAGTTGCCAATGGTAAAACCTTCGATACGAGTTAATTGAGAATGTGGTAGCAACTTGAGCAGTATGATGGTGGTGGTAGTCTATTGTACCCTTGGTTTTTATTCTTTATTTTTTGTTATTGTTAAGCCGTGTATGAATAATCTTGGTGAATGGTTATTTTGCAATAGAACGATGGAGAAATTATATTAGTATCAAAGTTAATTTCCTTATGGTCAAAACTACATTTCATATAAGTCGTAAAATCTACCCCTTTCCATGTGGTGGCCTTCTAGAAACGTGTTCTATGCTCTATATAAGCCTTCCCTTGCTCTCAAAGGCTTTTAGTTTCATTTTGCGGAAATGGTGTTTCCGTGTGCTAGAAAGTTGTAATATTCATTAGAAAATGTGGAAAAGTATGGGAAAAATGTTGAAAAAGTCTACAAAATTACGGAAAATTATTACTAGTTTTGATGCATTTTTGAGATTTTTGGGTTTTTAGGGATATTTAAATTGTTTATGAGTAATTTTAGGAACGATTCTTGAGCACCATTCCCAAGACCGGACTAGTAAGCGATGTCATATATATTTATCATCGGCTGAAGGGTAGTCAAATATGTAGGTCTCAACATTAAATACGTGCAAATATCTATCTATATATCATATATAAGATACTCCACTGTCTGGTTTGTTTTTTGTTCTGGTTCCGGGGATTTGCACATATAATCAAAATTGTAGTTATAATTGAGATAGAGAATAAATAAATAAAGATTATTTTTTTAAAAGTCTCAATACTAATTAGTTATCATGGGCTTTGTTCATTGCGCTTGCAAGGCTTCTATGCAAGACCTTTTTGCCGAAAATCTGGTTTTTTCAACTTATATTTTTCTCTTAACTTAGTTTTTATTTTAATGACATTTTTTTTCCTTCTCTCTTTGCTTTTCTTCAACTTTTCACTTGACATCTTAGACTCCAAATACTTCCTAATGACCCAAAAACCTACTAACTAGACTGATCTCCAAACACCAAAAACACACAAAATTAAACAAAAACACACAAAAACACAAAGACAATGAAATTAAACCATAAACTACCCACAAAAACTAAAAACATTGAAATGCACACAAAAAGAGGTAAAGAGGGATAGAGAGCTTGGGTTGCCTCCAGAGAAGAATTTGTTTAAGATCTTAAGTAGACCATGACTACTCGTGCAATCAATTGGAGTCAGGGTTATGGAAATGAACTTCTTCGACTGGGCAATCTATATCGCCCTTACATGAGTCATTGTCCATTGACCTTGAATTCCTCACCTTTATTGTTTTTTGAACCTCAACGAACCCGAATTTTCTCGCTATTGTAATCGTGAACAGGCCGCTCTACCTTAATTTAAACTTCTGAAGAAAGGGCATCAATCAGGAGTTAAGTACTAACATCTTGTCTCTAACTTGGGACTCACTTCTCACTGTTCTCTTATCGTACCATATTTTTGTCTTCTTTTTGTATATTTTTGCAATATCATAGGCTCCTAGTCAAAACTCGTCCAACTCATTTAGTTGAAGTAGTCACTCTTCTCCCACAAGCTTAACATCCATGTTTAGTTCTTTTGTCGCCCAATATGCCTTACACTCAAATTCAACCGAATCCTTAACATGCTTTACCATAGACCAATTTATGCAATGAGGTACCAAATGGTGTCTTGAAAGCCGTCCGATATGCCTATAAAGTTTCATAAAGCTTCCTACTCCAGTCCTTCTTTGATTTTGCATCTGTTTTCTTAAGAATGGATTTGATTTCTCTATTGAGTACCTTAACTTGACCACTCGTCTATGGATGATAGGCTAATCTAGTACGGTCGTAAAACCTGTACTTCTCTAGTAACTTGTCGAAGATTTTCTTAAGAAAATGGGACTACCCCAATCACTGAAGATGGCTCTAGGGACTCCGAACCTAGGAAATATAACCTACTTAAAAGTCTCAAAACTGTATTAGAACCACAATGTGGGGTGGCTATTGATTCCACCCACATAGAAACATATTCCACAACAACTAAATTATAAAGGTTTGCATTAAAAGAGGGGAAAGTACCCACGTAATCAATTCCCTATACATCAAAATTTTCAACTTCCAATATACTTGTTTGAGGCATTTCGTGCCCTTGTGAGATATTTACTTGTTTGTTGGCTAGCATAACAAGATAAAATAAAGGCTCTGGTATCCTAAAGTTTCCAATAAAAGCTCGATTTAAGAACCTTGAACATCGTCTTTGAAGGTCCGGCATGACCTCCATACGGTGATGAATGACAATGGTAAAGTGTGTCGTAAACTTCCCAATCAGGGACACATCTTTGATATAGACCATCTGCACACGAACAAAGTAGATTAGGGTCAACGACTCACATCATGTGGTAGACCGGGGCTTTGGGAGCCTTTTTTTACAGACATCCAATGTTTTTGTTAGTTTTGCATTGTAAGAGTATGCTTGGCTTATGGAGTGAGTCTAGATGCTCAAAACCCAAGTAGATAAGTTGCCACCGTTTTTGTAAGTTTTGCATTGTAAGAGTATGCTTGGCTTGAAAAGAACGCCTAATTTTTTGTCTAGAGCCAGTCGTTCACCTATTTGAACCCTACCCCACAATTTATACGGGAGTCCCGCTACCCGGATAGTGGGTAGGGGTCTCGCTGCACGGTCAGTGAGTCGGGGTCCACGGGTGAAACCGTTGCTGGACAGTTTCGATGGTCGCGTTATGCTTAAAATTATTTTCTTTAATAACCGATATTTTGTCATTTTATTTTATTTTATTTATATTCATATTATTTTTTAATTATATTTTCATATTATTTTTTTATTTTATTTCATTTTATTTTACTTAATTTTTTTATTTTTTATGAATTTATTTCGTCAGAAATTGAGAAAATTAATAAAACGTACAAACACGACCACATATGTCGAACCACTAGTAGAAAAACTGCATTAGGTTATGGGCCAAAATAGACTATAGGTTACAGTTATGTTTGTAAGCTATACTACGCCGCATATAAGTTTAGGTTACGGGTGTTGAGAGTAACCTAAAATAAAACTTTTAGGTTACGGGCTTGAAAATGACCATAACCTAAAACTTTACTTCAGGTTACGGTTAGTCATCACCGCCTGTAACCTAAAGTGTGTAGCTTACAAGTTCGTAACCTAAAGATATTTTAGGTAACGCATATTGTCTAGCCCGTAACCTATACTTTGTGTCGTAGCTTATTTACAAATTAATTTTTTTAAGTAACGTTAAGTAGATTGGCCCGTTATTTTTATGATATAATTTTTTTTGGAATATTTTTTAAATAAAGACTGTACCAACAATGGCAACACTGCTAAATCCCTGTACCATTATATACTATTAAATCCACATATAATCTACAAAGTTCAACTCAACACGTCCACTATCACACTTAATAATAAATTTCACGAACATCCACCAAAATGCTCCTGTTTTCGAATCAACAAACACACATACCATTAATATTGAATTTAACTAGTAATTTAATTTAGTACAAGGCGTAGACTAATAAGTAGTCAATTTGAAATGTTGACTATTAGATACCTATAATCTTTAAGTACAAAAGACAAAGAAAACTAACTTAAACAAACTTATTTCACCAAATAGTTAGTTCTGAAGAATTTAGCCCATTGTTGTCAAAGTTCTTTCATTTTTTCTTCATTGTAGGACTCACTTCTTGGCACATATTCCTTCATAAAAAGTAAACAAAAGCAATAAATAACTTGAGATAGTAGAGAAAACCAATGAATAATGTGAGATACAAGTAAACAAAAACAATGAGGGGACACAACATTTGATGAGTTTTGGTTCATTTTTTAGTTTTTGTTCTAAAGATCCCCTAAGCCTACAAACCAAAGCAAAAAAAAAGACAAAGGATCATTTAACAACAACCTACAATTGTTGTATATCCTAAGTATTTATGTTGTTCATTCTTTATGTTGTTCCTTATAATTCATGTTTTGAAACAGCACACCCGTACCTATGGCCACTACCAAAGAGATATAGACCATAGGATATTCCCTATATTATGTATTCACTCCTTAAATTATATTTCAATTTTTTGAGTAAATGTTACTCTGCTAAAAATATTTTTCGAGAAGCAAATCAATTTATGTACAAACCAACAAGGATTACTTGTATAATCTTCAACACCATCACATTGCAACCCAAGGACCATCCCCAACATGCGCGTTTTTCCACTAGTATATAAATAAAGAGATCGAGTGAGAGACTAAACTACATTCCATAACTTTAAGCTAAAATCACCATTTACTAACATCTTTTAGGTCACCTTTTTCATCTTCATGTCTAACAACTACTTCTTACATAAATTACATGATGTAATATTGTGACACCCCATATTTTCACGTATTTCAAGAATTTAGTTTCATATTTTATTTGAGTATTCCTAGCATTTTATTGAAGAATTTAGTTAAATAAATAAAGTAAACAAATAAAATTTAATTAATTGAGACTTAAAATCATTATTTTTAAGTGTTACAGATTTTATAAGTTATTTTTATGTTACTTTAAATTTTACAAATTATTTTAAGAAGTTTCTAAATTTAGGATTTTCAAAGTTTCCTTAATTGTTTTAAAATGAGGGCACAAAAGTAATTTCAAGCATTAAGGATAGTTTTGTAATTTCACCAAAACCTAATTTAGGTCTATAAATACCCCATTAAACCAGAATTTTCAGAATTAAAATTAGAATTTTTGCTTTAGGATTTCAAGAAAAACAAAGAGAAAAGAAACGAAAAAGTTTGAACAACAAAAAAAAAGTTTCCGAAATCGCTAAAACCCGAAATCCTAAACCATACTCGCCGGCCCACCCGTCGCCGGCAGCCTTCCTCACTGGACTAGGACACCGGCAGCAGCATCGGCAGCCACCAGTCGCCCGACCAGCACTGCCACTGGCCACCTCTTCTGCCTCCTTCCTCTTTGATTTTCGGGTTTTTCAAAAAAAAAAAAAAACTTCTATTCTCGTTTAATTATCTTTCAATCTTGTTGAATTTATGTTTGTAATTATGTTTTAATCATATTTGGAAGTTTATAATCATGTTTTAGAAATTAAAATTCATGTTGATAAGTCTGTGCATGAAATTATGAAATTAGGGTTTATAAAGTTAAGAAAAATTATTAGTTTTATGATTTTAATACTCTAAACTTTCATATTATGATCATAGAATGTTATGGTATTAGTTTATGATGATTTTATGAGGTTTAGAATGATTTTCAAAGGTTTTAAAGTGATATAATATTGCTGTCAAATTTTTAAAAGCATGAAGATTAGGATTACAAATATTATGAATATATATTTAAGTATGAAAAATTATTTAATGCATAGATTATATGTATGATGGTAGTATAAGGTTCTAAAAGTGTTTTATGCTTGAAATATAAAGTTTGAAAAGGGTTTTGATGAGTTTGGAATTAAAATAAAGCTGTAAATTTTTAATAACGTGTGTTCATGCATAATAAAAATAGTAACACATGAAATAATAAGTTATATATGTTTTTTATACACCAAAACATCATATGATGATATTATAGACACCTAATTTAGTCCTCGGTCCCATGGTAAGACTCCATGATGAACCATAAAACCCACTTCTCTAGATTATTGGATAATTGATATTATTTGACTTAATTTTACAATTTTTCTTAAATTATAAAATATTTTTTTAAAAAAAGCCCATTTACATTATTGGATTTTTATATAAGCCCAATATTTGATTTAAAAAAAAAAAAACAAAAAGAGTTTTAGCGTAGCGCGACTCAGCAAGTCGCGCTGACGCAGTAGCGTGACAAGCAAGCCAGCGCTAGCTGTGCAGCGTGACAAGCAAGCCAACTCTAGCTGCGCAGCGTGACATCTTGTGTCACTAAAACTTGTAACGCTACCTGGCCTACATGATAAAACCTGTCGCGGTACACATTTTCCGTATAAATACCCTTTTTTCTCCTCTAAAACGATTCTCTTGATTTTTTTCTACCCATTCCCACACTTTCAAAACTGACATTCTCCCATTCTCCTAAACCTACTTCCTCTCCCTTTTTCTCCTTTTCTCTTTACATTTAAACTTTTCTCCATCAAATTATTTTTTGATTTCATTTCTAATAAAGTGGGTTAGTTTCTTATTATAACGAATTAAATCTGAAACATTGTCCAAATTAATACTCAAAGAAACAATAATCAAGCGAGAAGTGTAAGTTTTATGAGAATCTTAAATTAAACTATGTATTGATTGTTGTATTTATTTATTTGTATATTTATTTCAATTTTTCACAACGTTTTTGTTAAAGGTCTTAATTTAAATTAATTTCTCACATTAAACTAAGATAATTTTTGGACAAATTGTATCATGTTAGGAACCTTGAATTAATCTTAACGACGATTTGACTCAATTAATTAGTTTTATATGATTTCACCATAATAATAGTAATTTTGTGTTAGGTTGTAAATTATTATTTTGTGGTTGTTTATACAACTTTTGTAAAATTGAGAGAAAACTAGTAATGGCCGCCTACGGGCTAATAGACACACTCCGCCATATTAGTGCCTTCACCCCCGAATCCAATTAGTGGTTCGTAAGATCATAACTTGGAGTCATCCCCATGGGATCGAAAGGGTTATTCGTGAAATTTAGATTATCGTCCTGTATTCGTGTCCCATTTGTAATCAATCTAAATAAAAGGTTTATGAGTTTGATTCCTAAAACTCATTGGCAACTCCTTACTAGCATCGTCCGNAAAAAAAAAAAACAAAAAGAGTTTTAGCGTAGCGCGACTCAGCAAGTCGCGCTGACGCAGTAGCGTGACAAGCAAGCCAGCGCTAGCTGTGCAGCGTGACAAGCAAGCCAACTCTAGCTGCGCAGCGTGACATCTTGTGTCACTAAAACTTGTAACGCTACCTGGCCTACATGATAAAACCTGTCGCGGTACACATTTTCCGTATAAATACCCTTTTTTCTCCTCTAAAACGATTCTCTTGATTTTTTTCTACCCATTCCCACACTTTCAAAACTGACATTCTCCCATTCTCCTAAACCTACTTCCTCTCCCTTTTTCTCCTTTTCTCTTTACATTTAAACTTTTCTCCATCAAATTATTTTTTGATTTCATTTCTAATAAAGTGGGTTAGTTTCTTATTATAACGAATTAAATCTGAAACATTGTCCAAATTAATACTCAAAGAAACAATAATCAAGCGAGAAGTGTAAGTTTTATGAGAATCTTAAATTAAACTATGTATTGATTGTTGTATTTATTTATTTGTATATTTATTTCAATTTTTCACAACGTTTTTGTTAAAGGTCTTAATTTAAATTAATTTCTCACATTAAACTAAGATAATTTTTGGACAAATTGTATCATGTTAGGAACCTTGAATTAATCTTAACGACGATTTGACTCAATTAATTAGTTTTATATGATTTCACCATAATAATAGTAATTTTGTGTTAGGTTGTAAATTATTATTTTGTGGTTGTTTATACAACTTTTGTAAAATTGAGAGAAAACTAGTAATGGCCGCCTACGGGCTAATAGACACACTCCGCCATATTAGTGCCTTCACCCCCGAATCCAATTAGTGGTTCGTAAGATCATAACTTGGAGTCATCCCCATGGGATCGAAAGGGTTATTCGTGAAATTTAGATTATCGTCCTGTATTCGTGTCCCATTTGTAATCAATCTAAATAAAAGGTTTATGAGTTTGATTCCTAAAACTCATTGGCAACTCCTTACTAGCATCGTCCGTATTCATTGATATTATCTCACTCGAAAAAAGATAATTAAAAATTAAAAAAACACTAAAATAGCCTAGCGCGACCCACTTTGTCACGCTAACGTCGCAGCGTCACCAAGTCTGTAGCACTACTGCTGCAGCGTAACAAACTTTGTTGCGTTGCAGTGTCAGCATGACAAAGTTTGTGACGCTACCATGCTAGCGCAACTAAATTTCCCGCGCTCTCGTTTTTTGCAAAATACTTCTAAAAAAGTCCATTTCACCTTTCCTTAAGCCAATTTTTTAGGTCTAACTCAACCTATGGACGGTTTGGGACAAGTGACCAAAAAAAATTTGGGACCCTAAAATCCAGGGCCCCTACAGTGGCGACTCCACTAGGGAGTAAAAGAGGGTGAGACTTGAAAATTTTCTCTCAATTTATAAACTTATTATATTTAGAACATTTGCATTTTTTTTAGTCATATTGCATACATGTAACATACACTTGGCCGTGATACTTCTACATTTCGGGGAGGAACTATTGACTTGGTGGGGCCCATGGTCTCTAAGCAACCGAGCAAGATAGAACCGTATTCCAACTACATCAATTTCCAAGCTGTCCATGGTACTTAGATGGGAGAAACTTCATATCTAAAGGTTATTATACTACAAAGTGTTGGAGCACACTCCTTAGATGTAGGATATTTTTGACCGACCATGACAGACCGTAATTTGAATACATTATTTTGTAATTATTGCTTCCTCACTAGTGGACGAAATGTCATAGATAACGCCCCATAGGTAACGTTTCATACTAAAGGCAAGTAACCTTTAAGTTTTATCTTACGGGCTATGAAAAAACTGTAACCTTAAACCCACTTTATCTAACGGGCTAAGTATAGCCGGTAATCTAAAGTTTTTAAAATAACGGGATAAATATAGCCCGTAACCTAAAAATGTTTTAAGTAACGGGCCATGAAGTGCAATTTACCTAAACTTTGAGTGTTTTATTACATTTCTTCAACTGAAATCTGATTATCCATTTATTTATCCTCTCAAAACTTCATCTCTCATTTCCACTTCGTATCTCCATCTCCATCTCTCAACTCTCATCTCCACTTCATATCTCCATCTTCATCTCTCAACTCTCATCTCCACTTCGTATCTCTATCTCGCATCTCATGCCATCCCAAATTGTTCGAAACCTAAACTCCGAATAAAGACTCCCAACTCCACCATGAATTCGAAACCCTAAATCGACTTAGGGGAATTGGATGTTGATGTTTGAAGGTTGTTGAATTGATGGTAGTGGATTTGGCGTTTCGACGAGGTGATTATGTTTATGATTGCAGTTTTTTTTTCTTTTATAATTTTGTTTTTTTTCGAATTTTTGTTAAACTCGTAACAAAAGGATTTTTTGTGTTTAATATCTGGCTTTTTAATTGATGTTGTTATTCTTAATTTTAGTTATTCAATTAGCATATTGTTTTCGGGATTCTGAGCAAAAAAATTGTTTTTTTATTAAAATCTGAAGTTAGGATTTTGTTACACTAAATTAAGTTTTCATTTTATGAGTTTGGGGTTTCTGGGGTTTGATTTGATGAATTGGGGTTTCTTGATTGTTTAAATTTTGTGTTGATTTGATGAAAGTTTTCAGGTTTTTTGATTTTGCAATATCAAATACATACTTGATTTCATAGTTGCAATATTAACACTTCCTCTGCTGTCTCACACCAATCCACAAACAGATTCATCACCAGATTTCTATACTGTATGTGTAGTTGAAAAATAGGTGGGAATATTATATCTTCCCTAGACCCATAAAGCTCAGTTACTATACCGAAGGGGATTTGGCCCATTATTTTTTCCAAAATAGCCTTCTAGCACCCTTATTTTAGACAAAATGCTATATTCAATTACTTTGTACAATTTGATCCATTAACAAGCTCAATAACAACGTAAAATCACTCAATGGGGGCATTATTTGTTCTTCTTACTTCATTTTCAATTGTATTTCCATCAAAATTTTGATCCATTAAACTATTATTGACTGCTTATGACGCGTTGTGGGTGATTTTGTTCTTTAGATGACGTCAAATCTACTGAAATCTCTGATAGAATCTATATATTAGTGAAATTAAAATTTATGTTGTTTGTCTTCACTCTTTATTGCTGATTGATTCACCGCAGGGCTCTTTTCCTCTCTTTTGTGGTTAGTGGTGATGGGGAGGGGTATATCGATAGGCAAGTAAGCACTTTAGTTGTGAATGATGAGATTGCATCATGTTTTACTCATTGGTGTGGTTCCTAAATGCTAAGCTGCAGGATTTGTATTGTGGAATTACTTTCAAATTCGCATGTCTCTACTTGTCGTGCTGGATGTTTTATGTTTCTTGCTTATGGAAATAGTTGTCTGATCAATGCAGTTATATTCAGGCTTTGGCACATAGGTTTTGTAGTCTATACTTATCGAGTGTTCAATGGCACCTGGATGTTTAAGTGTAATGCTAATTGTTTGGCACATCAGGTATTGTGGTAGCTAGAAGCAGTCTCATATGAGGGTAACATCATCTATGCTTTGTAACTGCAGGATTTTCCTTCAAGTGAATGGCTGTGTGTTTATTGTTCGTGCAAAATTTGTGGCATGGGTGGTGAATCTGCAACTGAAGAAGTTGATTGCGATGCGGTCTCCTCGCAATTGGTTGCTTGCAATCTGTGCGAGGAGGAATGTAATGAATTATTGTTATTAACATAATTGTGTTCTCTACTGTAGATCACAAATCATGTACGCTGAATCCAGGAGAAACAGGTGCGTGACTTGTTAAATCTGATGGGGATCTGTAAATAGCCAAGTTTTGTTTGGCTGTTAGGTTTTTTCAATGCTTGCAATTTCTGTAGAATGATTTACTTTATTGTAGGGTGTGACTGTTCTAAATTGTTTGAGACTCAGTTTTCAGCATGGTTAACGTGATTAATGTGAACTGTGGTTTTAAGTAATTGAGAGAAGGTTTTTCATTCTTACAAATTCTGGGCTTTGGAATTACATATCATAAGATTAACGTGATTTCTACAGAAATTTAGATGTTTTTGGTCCTGCTTTACTCATAAATGTTGATACTATGAACTTTATTTTTCCTGATGTTTCACAAAAATAATTCCAACTTCTTTGTCTGTAGATACATGAAAAGATAGAGAGTCTTCTTGGAACAAAATGTGATTTGGGAGATGGATTTTCGTACACTCTACTTCAACGATTTGACCTTGAAGCAGATTCTGTAAGACCATTCTAAATTCGTTGTGGGACTTTCTGTTATGGTAGAATGTTTTTTCCCTATTATTGATCTTTGGTAATTTTGAAGATTTGTGTTTAAGTTATGTGTAGTTTTAGAGTTATAGTTTGAAATTAAACCACGGAGATTTTCTGATTTATGCTATTGCTTTATATTAATTCGTATGTACGAAAACGTACACTAGTAATTATATTTTTATGTGTTGGTTTGTAACGATAAATTTATATTTTGGAAGAACTTTCGCATTGGCCTATTTTGTGGGTTTTTGGTGGACTTTTGTTTCTTTTTTCGGTAGTGGTGGTGGGAGGTTGGACGAGGTAGTGGTGGAGAGTTAAGGGTGGTGACAGGTGGTATTGGAGTTAGTGATGTTGTTGCTATCAATTATTTTTTTAAAATAAATATTAGTATAAGTAACGGGCATAGATAAAATCAAGGTGTTACTTTATCCCCTTTATGTAACGGACTTCAAACAAAGCGTTACTTATAACCCACTTTATGTAACGGGCTTCTAGTAAAAGGCATTACCTATAACCCACTTTAGGTAACGGAGAATGATGAATGACCGTTACCTAAAGTTAGGGTCATTATGAAGCCCGTAACCTAAAGTTCTATTTTAGGTTACGCTCATGGCCCGTAATCTAAACTTATATGCGACGCAGTATAGCTTATGAACAAAACGTAGCCTATAGTCTACTTTCGTCCGTAACCTATTGCAGTTTTTCAACTAGTGCCTTTTGGTTTTGTATAGTTGCTTGTTTTGCTTTTTTATATTTTGTGCATATTTAGATTTTATGAGATTTTCAAATCTTTTGAATCAAAATATTTTATTAGCTAACTAAATTAAATGATTACATAAAATATTTTTTATAATTTTGAATTACATTCTTTGATATCATTTGATTACTTGTAAGATTTTTTTATACACCAATATATTTGATTTAGTTAATAAAATATTGCAAAAGATATTATTAATCAAATCCTCGATCTTCTTAAGATCTGATTAATATAATCTTTTATTAAATAGAAACTAACTTATACACTTAACATTTATTAGAAAATTCAAATAATATTAACGATTTCAAAAACACTTTACCTTTTTGGGATTTTTAATATAATTCCAATCTTTTGGAAGTTTACTAATTAATTCTTTTCATTTAGAATTTTATGAGTTTAATTCCAAATTTCTAATAAATCTAACTATATCACTTCCTCTTGTAATATTTTCAAAAAATCAAACACTTGAAATTAAATTTAAAAAAAAAAAAACTCAAAAAAAATCCATCAAGGTTAGTAATGATAGTTATATTTTTTTATTATATTAATTTTTATAACTCTAAGTGTTGAGTCTTATTTCTTTTTTTTTTTTTTTTTTTTTTTTTTTTTTTTT